>CM028379.1:45401271-45436576 GCA_013146195.2 Codonopsis lanceolata
CGATTGGGCCATAAGGTTATTTTAATAAATCCATAAGTGGGGCGTCATAATATCTTTTCTTGCACTTCTCTATTTTCCCTGAAAAGATAAAAGGGAGAATGAGAATGGAAAGGTAATGCATTCTCATATCTGTTATACCGAAATAAGGAATAACGACATGAGAAACCTTTAGTTCCCATTTTGGATACAAAAATCCACTGAGCAACGAGGCACATTCCAACGTGCTAACATAGGCAGCCTCCTCGCTTTGGATTTCGTCTTCCTAAAACCTTGTTTTGTTTTTAAATTTGTTTAAACGTTGCGGTATGCTTCGTTATATTAATTTACGCATTTCAATAAAGTGTTCCCATTACGGCGTGGCTATATTTGTGGATATGATCCTCCATTTCGCGGCGATCGTTAGATACATTACGGACATGTTTAAGAGTATAAAAAATTCAAAAAAAAAAAATATATATATAAAAAAATTCGAAAAATCAAAAAAAAAAAAAAAATATATATATTATTATATATTACAATAAATTCAGGGCGACACAACAAAAATTTGGGGCTTTACTTCGGCTCTATTTTTTTCATTTATTTCAGTTCATTTTCTTTTTCACTTTATTACGTACATTTGTACATACTGCATTCATCTTTGTCATTTTATTTTGGGGACATAGGACCAAAATTTGTAATTAATAGGGATAGATAGTTTCCCAGCTTTTCTTTCTATTTCTTAAAATGGTGCTTGCTTGCTTGCGCTCAAAAATAAAAAGAGAAAATCCACATATAACGACAAGGCAGGCCATATTTGTTTTATTTTTTTATATACGTAAAATAAATAAAGATTTTCTTGCTTTCTAGATACCGCACACACGTGCACGCATGTAAATATATTCGAGCTGTTACCCTACACCATGGCCTACCCCTGCATAAGCCAACGTTAGAATGCATATAGTTTTTCGGGACACTTCACGCCAGGTTTTGCATCTTTGAATTGTGGGTCGGCCCTGTCAAAAAAAAAATCAAAAAAAAAAAATATATATGTCAAAAAAAAAAAAATCAAGTTCAAAAAAAAAAATAATAAATATAATAAGTGCGCACAAAAAAAATAATATAAATAATAAGCGAGGGGTGACTTATAATTCTCGGATGCTCGACCTAGACCATTTCGGATGGTGGATCTGGAAAGAGTATAGGCCCTTCGCACAGGACGATCCGATCTGGGGAGTCGAAAAGCGAGGTGGAATACGTTGGTCCTATACTGCGGAGAAAGAATCCCTTGTTCGAGGAAAAGTCACGAGGCTGTCAAAATAAAGCGAGTGCTTATCCAGGTCAATTGTAGGGAACATGAAAATAATAATAATAAAATATTAATAAAAAGGCATTTGTACTTCAAGCCGGATAGCCTCCATCCGGCCTTCGATACCTACCAAACCCCATTTTCCTCGAGACTGGCCGAATTTGGAAAGCGAGAGATAATCTTGGCGGTTGATTCGGGAAGATAGTCTGTCGAATCGAGAGGTATCGGTTTCGAGATCGAGACGAGGCGAGAATCGATTCGGCGAGAATCCAGCGGTATGGCGAGAAGAAAGTGAGCGATCGGCTATGGAGTGCAGGTTCGGGGGCTCCGGGGTATGTTCGCCTCGGCAATGCGGGAATGGTTTGGTTTGGGTGCGGCGATGAGTCAAATGGCTAGTGCAGTGCGAGTCTAAAATCCGGTGGTGAGGTGAATTCTTCCCCTACTATTCCCCGAAGCATCCACATCTCGGGTGCCTCCAAACCCAATCCCTCGGCCAAACACTAACCCACCAAATACTACCACTATCCCAAATCCCAATCCTCCACCAAGTCCTATTACCCAAATATATATCCTTACCGCCTTATCCACCATATATTCTCCCAAACACCAGAACCCAAATGACCTCCCTTTTCCTATGACTAACCCACTCTAAATAGCCCACATGGACCCAGCTTTAACCCACCGGGCCAAGTTACCACATATTTACCTCTAATGATCACAGTGAAGCAAGAACCCCATACACTAACCCACCAATCGGAATCCATATACTACCCAAAACCCACCAAGAATCCATATACTACCCAAAACCACCAAACCAAAATCCTATATTATCCAAAACCCAATAACCCAAGACCTTTATCAACCCAATACCCATATCCCCCGAAGAACCCTTATAATGCCCAAATTCCATTAACCCGGAATCCATATCTTGTCCAAAACCCACCGGCCAAAATCCTACCTTGACGAGAAAATAACCCGGCCTTCCCAAATCCGGCCGGTATATACCAAAAACCAACTCCCCGACCACCAAAATGGAGGCCGACATGGAAAATATGAAGGCCATGATGCTTAAACTCCTCAATAAAGGGAATTTTCTACTCGGGCCTAACATTGCAACCATCGGCAATACTTCCCTCAAAGTTCAAAATGCCCGACATAGAAAAGTTTGGCGGAATTTGGATGCCCATATCCCATTTAAGATCTTATTCCACGGCATGCGATCACGGGGAGCTAGCTTTGAAGCTATGGCTTCCAATTTTCACCTCACCACGGTAGGAGGCGCCAAGCAATGGTTAATCTTTGTCGATAGCGGTACCATGAATACACAGGACGAGATAGCGAAGCATTCCTCGAAAGATACAAAGATAATACCGATCACGAAAATAGGAGGGACCTTGAATCGTGCACCCACGGAAAAAGAAACTGCTTGTAGAGTTTGCGGTCGGTGGAAGAAAGGCGCGAGACCTTTGGCAGACCGATCCGGTAGAGTCATGGGATGTTCATCAAAAACCTCAACCCATTTACGGAACATATGCGGTACCTCCCATACCAATTTCAAAGAAATAGTGGAGATAGGAGCCGTATTGATGATGATATACGGACGGCCAACTAAAAACCAATACGTCTTCTAGTTCTTTCCGTTACTCCAAAGGAAAGACAACCGCACCAGCTCCAGCCGTCAATATGGTAGGGAATGCCTCAACCCCATTTTCTACCCAAAATTATAGCTACGTTCCATGGTATTATGGGTCGGACAGTGCATCAATACTGATGGGAGCAAATAATGGCCCGGCCGAACTTGAAATCGAGCAGGGTAAGCCGGCATTTTGATGAGCTGCAAGCTCCCGATGCGTGATACTGCGGGGCTAATGGCACAAGAGTGTTGAAGCCATTGGAAAATTATAAGCCACGACCCCCGGGACTTGGAACCATGCCCGATCTTGTGAATATCATCGCTCGATGGTCACCTCACCGACAAATGTTACACCCTCAAAAATGCTATCCGGGACCTAATAGATGATAAGGTTATTGAAAAACCTCCACCCAGACCAAATGTAGTCAATAACCCTCTACCTCAAATCAATATGATTGAGGTTGATGAAAACCCTTCTGTGCCCAAGTTTGAAATAAATAAACACCCACTTCCATATATCCTCATTCCTATTCCTCCACCCTTATCCATAAAAGAGCTTAGCGTAATATGCTCTCTTGGGACACCATCCTTGGTAGCCAAAACACACGTAACATTGAAAAAGCCACTTGGGTTGGTGGAGATGTTAGCCACCTTACCGATCGGCCGAGCCTACCGGCCAAACCACGAAAGAGGTGACCACTGCGGAAAGATCAAGTAACAGAATCTTGGGGCTAAAGCGGTGGAAGATTCTTTATTAGCTCGGATGAAGAAAACTCGAGCCAACATTTCCATCGGGGCTTCTTGTGTGCTTCAAGACCCAGTGATACAGCGGCTAAGTCACTAAGCCAGCGGTCGTTCCTATTGAAACCTCCCCAGCGAGCTCACTCGGATGATCGGGAACATTCATTTCGGGAGCGTGATAATGTTTACCGATCTAGACACTGCCAAGGAAGGAACTAACCACATTGATGCTCTTCACATCACGTGGGAATTTTGGAGAAAGCGGGTTCCCAGAGTTTTGATAGATAATGGGTCTTCATTTGAATGTATGTCTGCCCGTACACTAGCCAAGCGGGGATAAAAATATCGAGAACTCACTCCTTCCTCGCATGAGCGGTTAAGGCATACGACAACACCGGTCGATGTGTCTTGGGGGTGGTCACTTTAATGTTAGCTGTTGGGCCCTTAAACATGCCGGTTGAGTTCCAAGTCACGGATATACCGGCCACCTTTGCTTTGTTGTTGGGGCGCCCTTGGATTCATGGGGTAAAGGGGTAGCCTCTTCATTACACCGGCGTGTCAAATTCATCCACGATGATCACATAGTAATTATTCGGCCGACAAGATCGTGGAGAATAAGGAAGCGAGGATATCCCAATCCTCGAGATAGAACATGAAGACAACGGTATTTTTCTCGGTGGCTTTGAGGTTATCCCAAGCGTGGTCAACGCCATTGAATATGGCCGGCCGACATCATTGGTAAGAAAGTTACTTCCCTAGGAAACATGGTCCCTTTAAACATGTTCAGAAAAATGAATTATATGCTGGTCTAGGTCTCGGCGAGAAATCGGCAAGGGCTAGTTAATTTAGTCCAAGATGAACTTAAGGAATGTATCCCTCCTTTCGGTCTAGGATACACGCCTACTCAGTGAAGTAGCCGCGGATCATGAAAGCAGAGCGTAAGAAAAGAAAGGCGAGAAATGAAAAAGCTTCCTTATGAATATCCCCTCTCCACCCTATCGAAAAACCTTAAATGGTTATTTTGTGCGTAAGGGAGCTGAAGCCTATCTTATGTTTCTGAACCTGGATAGACGAGAATGGGAAAAGATGCCTGGTTGGGAAGTCTTTGATGATGTCGGTATTCTCTCGAGATGATATGGAGCAAGTTACCACAGGCCCGTAGCACCAATTATAAGGCTGTCACCATTGAAAATGCTTGGTCTATAGACCAAGATGATTATGCTTTGGCCTGCTAGATGATGACGGTCTAGGAGGCGACTTTACGGGTATGATAGGCGGAGGCGATTATGAAAAGCTCCTGCGAGTTCGAGTCTATTTCTAATAAGCCTCTGCGAATTGGTACACCACTCCGGTCCGCTCGACACCCGCGGACACTGGTAGGCCGCCGGATATACTATCCCGATCCTTTCCTAGCTTTACGGATTGGTCATCTACCAATCCGCTACCTATAATTGAGGATCTCAAACCCGGGTCCTCAACAATGTAATAACCACATACAATGTGCTTTTAATAATAATATGGATGTCTTTGCTTATTCCTTAGTTGCACCTAATTTAAAAGAGCGCATTAAATAATAATAATTATGATAATGAGTCATTTAATAAAATGGACCCAAAAGATAAAAATTATCTACTTGAGCTTGCAAAGTCGGATCAGTACCGAGGCAAAGCCATTCATCGGCAAATCTTGAAGACATCCACTATCAACTTTGAAATTTGGACAATGAAATCAAAAGAAATCGAGAATCGGCGATTACCTCCAAGGTCGAGAAAGAAAGGCACTTATTGATCTCCTCAAAGAATTCGTAGACATCTTTGCTGCACGGTCCTATGAAGATATGCCGGCCTAGATCCGGCTATAGTCGAGCACGGATTCCCACATACCGGATGCTCGCCCGATCAAACAAAAGCTCCGCCGCATCAAGCGAGAATGGTCACTACAAGTCAAAGAAGAAATCATGAAAGCATTTGGCGTCAACTTCATCGGGTAGTTGAATACAGGCACAGGCGTCAATATAGTGACCGTTCCCAAGCCCAGCGGGAAAGTCGAGAATCGTGTAGACTTCGCGACCTCAACAAGCGTCGCCCAAAGATGACTTCCCCCCCAACATTGATATTGTGGTAGATGCCGTCGCGACTCACAAAGTCCGATCCTTAAATCGGCGGCATCTTTGGGCTACAACCAAATCAAAATGGCGGCGAAGACCGGAGAAGACCTCATTCACTACTCCTTGGGGACTTCTTGTTATCTTGTCATGCCATTCGGACTAAAGAATGCGGAGCCACTTACGGAGGGCTGCCACCACCCTCTTCCACGACATGATCCACAAAGAGATGGAGGTCTATGTCGATGATATGATCGTGCATTCAGCGGCGCCTATGGTGCTCACATTAAAGATCTCGAAGTTCTTGAAAGACTCGAGAAAGCACCGGATGAAGCTTAACCCCACCAAATGCACATTCGGGGTTACGGAGGCAAAGTCACAGGATTTCTAATAGCGAGCAAGGCATCGAGATCGAGCCGGCAAAAATCAAAGCCATCTGGAAATGCCACGGTAGAAAACTCCCAGAAGTAAAAGGCTTCCTAGGCGGTTGCGATACATCGGCCGTTTCATCAGACGGTGACTACAACTGCTGTGAGCCCTCTTTAAACTCCTCAAAAGAATCTTGATCAAGTGCGGGGCCGAAGTGCCGGCTAGCCTTGAGAAAATAAAAGCCTACCTTACCAATCCCCATTGCTAGCTCCACCTCATACACATAAACCTCTCCTCATATACTTAACCGTCACGAGACACCTCGGTAGGGGCTATGCTCGCCCAAGAGAAAGAAGATTCCTACATTGAAAATGCCATATATTTCATAAGTAGGAAGCTACAAGGAAGCGAGCTAAACTATTCGGCCTTGGAAAAAAGCTGCAGGCCTAGTGCGGGCCACTCGGAGGCTCAAAACCTATCTCGAGGAAGGTCCATCAAGCTCATATCGGGATGGACCCTATCAAATACATCTTCGGTAAGCCATCATGTCGGCCAGACTAGCCAAGTGGTCTTTTCTTCTAAATGAGTTTGACATAACCTATGTCACTCTCAAGTCTATCAAAGGGGCGTCATTGCGAGACCACTTAGGCGATCTACCTCGAAGGCCGAAGATGCAAGCGAGCCGGTTTCCCAGACGAAGGTATCACGGAAATCGCGACCGGGACACTGTTGGCAAATGTTCTTTGGGCCGCAAACAAAGAGGCTTTGGCATAGGAATCTTGTTAATCGATCCTGTGACTCTCATACTCCGTGGCCATAAGGTTGGAGTTCGAATGTTCAAATAATACGGCGGAGTATGAAGCTTTGTATTCTTGGCCTAGAAGAAGCTCTCAAAGGGGAGCTAAAGATCTCGAAGTCTACGGAGACTCGGCCACGATTATAAATCAAGTCGAAGGAAGGTGGAAGACCGGGATCCTCGGTGCAACTCTATCATGCCAAGTTAATAACGATCGCCGCCCGATTTGGTTCTATCTCGTTCCATTACACGAGATAGGAATCAATTCGATGCTCGGCCACTCTGGCGTCACGGTCAGATTCATTGAAACTAAAGTCCGACCATTCATAGTCGGGAAGAAGGTCACTCCGCATCTTGTTTCAAAATCAACGCGACCCACAGCGGATCACGAGCCACGGTATCTTGACATCTTAAATCTGCTCGAGAAGAATCTTTATCCCCACAGGTTAGACAAAAGGGAAGAGTCTCCACGAGAAGATGGGCCTCCCAATTCGTACTCGGCGGTGGCGGCTTGTATAAGAGCACTATCGAGGCCTCAACTTACTATGTGTCAATCGGGCTAAAGGCGAGCAAATTATGGATCAAGCTACATGGTGGTACTGTGGGCCCCACATGAGCGGCCATATGCTATCAAAGAAAGTCATTCGACGGGGGTACTATTAGATGCGCTCGGCGGCGTATTCGGTGGAGTGCGACATTGCGACAAATGTCAGCGCTTTGCCAATCTACATGTGCCCCCACGTCTATACAACTCCACGGCCCCGGCCCTTCTCAACATGGGGTATCGACGTCATAGGCCAAATTCACCCGAAGGGATCCAATGGCCATGAATATGTTTTGGTAGCCGTCGATTACTTCACAAAGTGGGTAGAAGCTTCTTCCTACAAGGTCTTAAATGCCCGAAAGGTGTCCGATTTCATTAAGGCCAATATCATATACCGCTATGGGGTACCTTTCGAGATCATCTCCGACAACGGCTCTCATTTTGAAGGGGACGTGAACCGTCTGCTGGACGAGTTCAAGATCCAGAGACACAAATCCTCCCCCTACAGGCCACAAGCCAATGGTGCCGTTGAAGCAGCCAACAAAACTCTCGAGAACATCATTAGAAAAATGGGCGTCTGAGGAAGAGGCGGCGAGAAAAATTGCCACTAGCCCTGCAGGGCTACCGTGCGTCGATCCGCACACCATTGGGGCTACCCCTTACTCTCTAGCATATGGCATGGGCGGTACTACCAATAGAGGTGGAAATTCCATCATTGAGAGTGATGATGGAAGGCGATATATCAGAAATTGGTGGGTCAAAGGCGTCTGCGGCCCTAATTGATGAACGACGTTAGCCTTGGAGCATACCCGGGCATATCAAAGGCGTATCGCCCGAGCTTTCAATAAAAAAGTCAAAGGCCGAGATATTCAAGTCGGAGACCTTGTGCTTCGAGAAAAACCCCCTAGTTATGTTGATACTAGGGGAAAATGGAAGTCTCCCTGGATGGGACCATACATCGTTAAGGAGATCCGATCAGGAGGTGCCGTGCTTCTCACAAACCAAGACGGAGAAGACCTTGTCGGCCTTTCAACCTCGACAAACTCAAAAGGTACTACGCTGAGCCATCTGTCCGTAATGCTTCCCTCTCGGCCGCTAGGCGAAAACCGAAAGAGCGGTCTAGGCAAAAGTTAGGGCAAAAAAAAAAAAATAAATAAAAAAAAAAGCTCGCTAAATTTGAAAACCGAAAGGCGGTCTAGGCAAAAATTAGAGCATATAAATAAAAAAATAAAATAAAAAAAAAGCTCGCTAGGTTGAAAACCCGAAAGGGCGGCCTAGGCAAAAGTTAGAGCATAAAAAAATGAAAATAAAAATAAAAAAGGAGAGGGAAGGCATTATTTGAAGCTATCAGCGTACTACCTCAGGTCTTGACACATCGAGACTCGGTGACAAAAGAGAAAAACCACGACAAAGCAGCTCACATTAAAACATTAAAATATAAATTTTACAGGTCCTAAGGTGCAACTTAGGAATACTTATTAAGACATTTATATTACATATTACTTGCATTTGTACATATCTATATACTGCCTATACCCCCGTTGTTTTCCCCAGAAACAATCCTTTTCTTGCGACCATAGCCGGCGGTCCATCGACTGCGGCGTCGGGCCCATATACTCCTTCTAGCTCTAGACTCATCGGCATGAGAGCCACAGATGTGTCTCCCTCTTCATCATCGGCATCTCCGTTTCTCTTGCGGCTTCATCGGTTACGAAAACCCCATAAAGGTGGGGAGGAGGACCATCTCTTGTTCCCGGTTGGCTTGCCAAGCTTAAATTCGAGGGGAGGATCGGGCATTTCCTGTTCCCATGGGTTGTGCTGTTGACCAACGTCACTCACTCTGCGGGAAGTATTCTTTGGGACCAGCATCGGTTCAGGCATCGAGACCATGAACCGTCTAAATTTTGAGGAACAACCAATCTGAACTATCAATGTCCTCGCCTACTTGAACATCCATTGGTTATATGATGGCCCGGATATGTCTCAAATCACGAATAGGCGAGGCGGCCCCTCGGCGGCAACCATAACCCATGCCGGATACCCGATAGAAACATATAATCCGAATATGGGTGTGCTACCTCCAGCCTTTCAGCGTCCCTGAGCCACATGTCCTGAATGGCGGGACCCAGACGGTCATTGGTAAGCTCCCTTCCCATGTAAATAGGACGGGAGGTATCTGGGATGATTTGCTCTCTTGCCGCAAGATCCGGTCGGTGGTAAAAGAAGTTCTATAAAGCCCGGCATCACCACTTGGCGTAAGTGGCGAAGGAAGAACCGGATCCCCTGACTATATCCATTGAGCCCGATGATAAAAATGGCGGGTCGGTCTCGAATAATTAGTCTGGGGGAAATGCAGTCGCATTCCATAAAAGGAAGGATCATAAGCAGCTCCGAAGGCACGGGAGCCTGGATCCAAAGAAAATGCTCTTCCAGCCACATATGGATCAGAATAGGGAACAATTCATTCAGCCAAAAGCGATCGGGCAGTCTGCCAAAATCACGGACGATGTTTGGCGATCCAGAGCAATGCTAAGTCTACGACCGAGTAGACCAACTATCAAATATCTCCCTACTGTTAATCTCGATGGTCCAAGTCATCTTCAATATATTACGTGAAGGCTTCGGGAAGAACCATCAAGTTAAAAAGTCCCCATTAATGTAGCCGGCGGGTAGAATTGAAAAGTTCCCTAATAGCCATGTGCCCGCGATCGGCAGTAGGTGCCACTCCAAGCATGAACTCCTCGAAGGTGGGACACATCTCGTTCATGCCAAAATTAAACAAGTGATCCGTAGGAGACCAAAACCTGGCGGCTCCCCTCAGCATGTCCCAATTGATTATGACATTTCGCCAGGATAAAAGGCACCTGAACCCGAAAAGATGTTCGAACAAATCCCTTTCGTCAGATCGCAAAGAAAGGATCCAGAAATCCAGAGCATTTTCATAAACTTCAATCTCCGGAATGCGGGCGGCCATTTATCAAAGATGTGAGAAGTGTTAGCTAAGGCTATGGCAAGCAATGACTGAAAGAAAGAAAGAATGAACGAGGATTTATACATACAATTGTGCCCAAATAGTGGCGAAAATAGTGTCGAATAGGAAAACCATGGTGCCACCAAGAAGCCTCTTGGTGCCGCACCATGGCCTCGATGGCGGCACCGAAAACAATGAAAATTCCGCCCGGTATCTGGTTTGGTGCTCGACAATTTCTTTGCTCTTCGATCATGGAAAGAAAAGAAGGCCTATAAAGAAGGCTACAACCACGGATTCGAATAAGTAAGAGATTCGGCCACTTTTCCCGTTCAATATCACCCAAAAAGCCGCTCTTATCCAAAGGTGTATTCTCAAAAATCCCTTTCTTCAAAGTACAGCGTGCCATTACATTTTAGATGTTTGGTATAGTTTTATTTTTTGTGAATTTATTTTTGCATGTGTAACATATTGCATCATATACATTATATTGCATTATATCATAATGTTTGTACAGGTTTCTTTTACAAAAAAAAAAAAAAAAAATGCAAAAAAAAAGAAAAAGAAAGAGATACTAATGTTCGCAGGAACTCAAAGCTAATGTGCTCGGGACGGCTGGAAAACCACCACCCACGACCACAGGACCCCGACTCCTCGACCTCTGGCGGCTTGACCCGTCATCATCATCATCATCATCGTCATCTCGGCGTCGCGCCGCTGCTCCCCTTACAAGAAAATTCATCGACCAACCGATATAATTTGCGATCTTGAAGAAGCCCCAGGTTTCTTGTAAGTAGACACGTTCACCTGAAAAAAAATGAAAATAAAAAAATGAATGAATGAAAAAAAATGTTAGTCTCAAAGAAAAAAAAAGTGTGCATAAAAAAAATGTATGCGCATAAATAAAAAATAAAGGAAAGAGACAATAAAGGTGGATGTGTCTACCGAACGAGCCTGCTCCGGGACGCGACGCTCCTCTGGGATCTCGACATCTGGAAGAACCTGCTCTACTAATCCACCGCCCCATTCATACTGAAAAGTAGAGAAAATATCATCGGGCTCTGTGAACATCAGGTTCTCGTCGAGACGTGAAGTAGATGACCCAGGCCTGACAGTAGCATCAGAATGCCGCCTGGGCACAACAGGAGCACGAGGAGGGGGATGCAGCTCTAATCTCAGGAAATCCTCGTATGACATCACTGGATAATCTGTCGCAGGAACGAGGTATTTCCCCAAATATTGAGACCGGTCGAGCAGTCGTTCAGGCTCTATCACCCAAGCAGGGGGCCGAGGAGGCACCACTGGAGCCATCAGAAAATATTGGTGCTGACGATTCACCCGCTCGCCCATGTACAAAGAATCTACCATGATGGAAACCATCAATATTCGGCAACGGCTGAACGTCAGAGCAGTATGATAATGACCCTCCAGGCTCTCCCAAGGGAGAAAATTTACTGAGCCAGGACTGGAGCCAACAATTCGCTCCAGCACTCTTCCCCTGGTTTTGCAACCACCGTCGTCGCTCAAATCGACCCTGTTACTGTCAACATACTGGGACACGTACGGAGGCTGGTAGACCCGTTGAATGAGGCGCCCCGGCGAAAATCTAAAGAATGAAAAAGCCCAGACCTGCACAAAAAGAAAAAATAAATATGTTGTCAAACATAAAAAAAATGATGATAAAAAAAATAATAATAGAAAAAATGATGCATAAAAAAAATGTGTGAATGAAAAAGCAGGAAAAGGCATGTACCTCCCACGCCGGGGCAAACCCATTCAGGGTCGATGAATCATTTCGGCTAGCTCTGTCCATGGAAGCATATAACTCAGCCAAACCAGCCTGTCCCCAATCATAAGCAGGGATCCGATCAAAGTCCGTAAGGCAAGCCAAGACGGAGGCCCTCAGGGTGACAGAAGAATTAGCAAAAAGTGATGAGCCAAGGAAGAAAAAAGAAAAGCTCGGGCTACTCGAGTAATAGCGGCCTCATCATCAGCTGGTACACGGCATTATTAAGAAGCCAGTGTCGAACGCTGCTAATATAAATCTCATCCGACGATTTGAAGCGAGGCTCGAAGCCCAGGAGGTCTATGATCTCCTCCCTACGATGTCGGAGAGTGAAATCCAAAGCCAAGGTCTCCCCTATGCTGGTAGGGATTCCTGTAATAGCAGCGAAATCACAAGGGGTCATGGTTGCCTCCCCCCAGCTGAAATGAAAAGTGTGGGTGGTGTCCCACCAGAAGTCCCAGAGCACGTCGAAGATAGGGAGGAAGCTGGTAAAATGAGAAAAAGAATGCAAGAAGGTGCTAAAGCCCGAGCTTTCTACCAGCAATTGAGCATCTTTGGGTAACATGTTATAAATGTCATCTACATCACCATATGATACCCGAACCCTATCAAGCTTCCTGCGAACCTGAAAAAAAAAATAAGGTAAGTTTCCTACCCTTATCTCCTTTTCTGTATAATTCTTAAATAAAGAAAATATTGCATGTCTTATACTTCATAATTTTTTTTTTAGCAAAAAAAAAATCTTGTTCATAAAAAAAATATAATTCTTTAAATAGTCACACACAATTTTCATACATGTGCATAAATTTACATATACATAAAAATCATTCTTTTTCAAAATCCACAAAAACCATAAAAAAAAAAAAACTAGCAATTCATATATGTAATTAATTTTGCATTTTAACGTACATATTATAACTGCATTTGTCATATGCATGATAAAATGTGAAAAATTCATGCATCATCTCATACGTGTTCTGCATTGCATCTGCATCAAATAAAATAATTCATGCATTCATATTGTGCATTTCATTTGTCCAATAAGCTGCCATAGAGGTACGACCAAAAGAAGGTAAAGTATCACCAATCATCAAAATAAATATCTTTGTGGTATTTACTATACCCCTGCAGCAGTTGCATGCCTGGAAAATAAATCTTAGGGCATAAAAAATATCTGTTCTGTCCCATTTTTATCCGAAAATATGCCCGAAAAGTGTCTCGGAAAAATTAAATTTATACTCCGAATATTCCGTTTCGCAATTCTATTGCATGCAAAAATGTGATTTAGTGTAAAAAACATGCATCATATAGCCCCCATTTGCATTTAGAACATAAATCATGCATAGTAGGGTCAAATAGTGACCACTATTTCAAATCATGCATCGCAAAAATAAATCACAGAAATTACATACATTATCACTCAATTACATCATTTAGGCATAAATAGGACATGCATATGCATCACTAACAAAGTCAAGAGTGCTCCAAAAGTCCCAAACAGTGCAGGAATTTAGCAGATCTGAGAAATAGCCAGGAAAATTGCTTGAAAAGAGAAATCTTACAGTGGTTAGGGAAAGATTGGACACGTGGGTGTCCCGATCTCGCTGAAGGTTGCCCCAATCATCCGTGGAGTACGTATAATTGAGCCGATTCCGAACCAAGTTAGAGGTTCCCTCCTCCTACCACCAGATTCTGGGCGCATCGATGCTTTTCCCTTCCTGGATCGTGAAGAAGAAGCCATCTGCTAAGTAAAACACTGAAATTGGCGGAAGAAAATCGAGAAAAGGAGCAAAAATGGAGAAAATAAAAAAGAAGAAGCAGGAAGGCAATGGCTATGGCGGGTGACGAGCAGAGGAAATGAAATGAAGAAAGAAGAGAAAGAGGAGCAGTAGCTCCTTTCTCACATTCCCGTCACTTAAGGGAGGAAAAAGGGAATTTTCCCTTTTCCCCCTCCAAAGTTTGCAGCTGCAGCACTCTGGTCCTCGAGTTTCAGAATTCTCCAAAATGGTCTCCCGAAATACTGGCTGTTGTAATAGGTCCAAAGAGATCCATATGCAGAAGTTGAAGAGGTCTGTTTGTAGACAATACAGACTTTCTTTTGAAGGAAGACTTGGAAAGTTTTCCTAGTTGGCAAGCTTTACAACTTCTGTCATGATCGGCAGACACCGTAGGTAGACCTTTGACAAGCCCGTTTTTGGAGAGCTTGGAGAGGTGCTTGAAGTTGAGGTGACTGAGACGCTTGTGCCATAGCCAGCTGTTGTCTCGAACATTGTTGGCCACTAGACACAAATTTGAGAATCTCCCTAGAAGATTTAAGTCCACGACATAGACATTTCCTTGTCTATTGTCGGTCAATATTGTAGAGCAGGATTCACTGTCTTTGATGAGGCACTGGTTGGAGTTGAATTGGCATAGAAGTCCTTTGTCGCAGAATTGAGATATGCTCAGTAGATTGTGCTTTAAACCACTTACTAGAGAAACCTTGTTGATGGAGAGACTTCCTCTAGTAATTGAGCCATATCCAATTGTCTTTCCTCTTGCATTATCTCCGAAAATAACAGTGGGTCCTTTTGCTTCAGCTATATCTGTAAGAAGACTTCTGTTCCCAGTCATGTGTCTTGAACAGCCACTGTCTAGGTACCAGATGTCTTTGTTTTCTGATTCTATAGCCATGAAGCAATCCTGAAAAGAAGTTAAAGCAAAACAAGGTACCCTTTATTTTCTTTTGGGTCCTAAGGATTAGCAACCTTTTGCAACCCATACCTGCTTGACCTTGAGAGAACTAGGTCTCTCAGATCTTGGGGTGAACCTTAGCAGGCATTCTGGTGCCAGATGGCCTAAGCAATGGCAAGAATTACATAAATGGAAACTCCACAGAGAACTGTTAGAGTCTTCAACTGAAGAGTGCTTATGATTATTCCTTTTCTTGACATCCATTTTTGGTTCAGCTTGCTTGTTGATGGTAGGCTTAATTGGTTTCTTTCGAATCTTCCTAGGTAGGTTACCAACAGTCTTAGCTTTAGCTTTTCTGTTGATTACCTTTTCAGGAGGATTAGGTAGAATACCTTTAAGTTTACCTTCAACAGGTAAAGGAGCCTTGCTTGTTTCATAGACAAACTTGATAGTTACCGGTAGAGGTTTAGTAGGTCTACCGTCAGCAAACTTTGCCTTAGCATAGTTGTTGCCGGCAGACTTCACTTTCTCTACCGTTACCGTTTCAGGTTTCTCATTTGAGTCAGTCATTTTGTTTTACCTTTCTGAACTCTAGGGTAAACGTAAGGAATACTTGAATAACCAAGGCCTTGTTTCCCTATATTTCCAAATGTCTGTTTAGAGAAAGATATATCATTAGCAGTTTCGAAGGATTCACCTTTCTCTATGACTGAAGAGATTGTCGGAAGAGACACATCTGAATATCCTATGCCAGTCTTATCATTGCTAGATTTTTGGCTTGAAAGGATTTCTTCGAATGCATCCTTGGAGCTATTCCAGGAGTCAATTGTCTTTTCCAAGGCAATTTTCTCTAGGTCAAGTCCTTTGATGTGCTCAGTTAGACAGTCAATTTTGTCATGAAGGAATTTGTTTTCTTTCTTCAGTTTGATACTCTCTTGTTGACAGCTATTGAGAGTTTGAATCTCAGCTGCCATCAAGGATTTCTCAGCTGTAAGTTTCTCACAGTTCTTGGCCAGTTCAACATAGGCTACTCTAAAGGAATTAAATTCTTCAAGCATATCTTGATTAGCCTTGAGAAGTTCTTCCTTACTGAAGCTATCACTGTTGGTTTCATTTTTGTCCAAAGGACTTGGTGAAACTACAACTTCATTTTCAGAGTCATAGGTAGGACATGAATCATGAGCTATTAAGCATATATTAGCTTGCTCACAATCCTCTTCCTCCTCTTCTGAATCAGTCTCAAACCATGTAGCAACCTGTTTGTCTTCTATGTCTTCAGCCAACATACCCTTTTGCTTTTGAAATTTTCTAAAAGAGGGTTTTCGGTATGCTTCAAATTTTGGCTTAGGACATTTTGAGGCAAAATGACCAGGTTTTCTACAGTTATAACACACAAGCTCTTCCTTAGATGAGCTTTCACCATTCTTCCTGAAAGGTTGTTGGTGAGTGTTCTTCCTTCCATATTTTGCAAATTTTTGAAAATGTTTAACAAACATAGCAAATTGTTCATCAGATAAGAAATCATTTTCACAGGAGGAAGTAGAAGGTTTGTTTTCAACAATGATTTCTTCTTGGACCATGGCTGGCAGAGACACAGTTCTGAACTGTTTGTCTTGCTCTAGAGCTTGATTAACTTCAAGTTCATAAACCTTTAAACTTGCGTAGAGACTACGAAGAGTCATCTCGTTTAAGTTCTTAGATTCTTTCATAGCCGTGGTCTTCACATGCCATAAGCTACCTAGAGAGCCTAGAAACCTCATGTTCATTTCCTTTTTGTCATACGTTTTACCTAAAGAAAAGCAACTATTAATTACCTCACTGAAGCGATCATATGCTTGTCTCAAGGTTTCCTTAGGATCCTTTTTGTAAGAATCAAACTGCTGGATGTATGTATATTTTCTGTTGTCTCTTGTGTCTTGGTCTCCCTCCAAGTATTCTACAAGAGCTTCCCACATCTCTTTCGCAGTTGTACATCGAATCACTTGCTGGTATGTGCTTGTGTCTAGAGAGCTGGTGATTATGTTGATTGCTTTGCTGTCAAGTTCTACCAGCTTTCTATCGTCCTCTGTCCATTCCGATTCTTCTTTAGGAACTTCTGCAGGGTTCCCAGCGATGGAGGCTAGAAGATTGGCCTTCATTGGTACATGTTGACCTGCAGTGACACATTTCCATAACCTGTTGTCAATAGAGTTCATGAATCTCATTACTTTATCCTTCCATACATCAAAATGTCCTTCGTCCAATATTGGGACGTGGTTAGCATTAGATGTAGGCAGCATATAGTGTGTTTGTGCCATTATATCGTATCTCTCAAGAGTTTAATCTTGGAAAAACTAGTTTTCAAAGAGTAAGGCTCTGATACCAATTGTGGGTCCCAATGAGCACAATAATAAGCTAGAAGGGGGGGTTGAATAGCTTATTTAAACACTTAAAAACTTTTAAGTAAGTTCCTTGAAAGTTACTTGCAATCTATAGAAAAGAATCAAGTAGCGGAAGACCTTCAAGAAAGTTGTTCCAGGTCTGCCGATAAGGACTACCGGTAGACCTTTGACAGTTTACTTAAGTTCTGCTGTAAATGGATAAATATAAACAATGAAACTAAATAATTCAAGTATCAGTCAAACAGTAAGAAATGACACAAGTATTTTGGGATGGTTCACACTATAATGAGTGCTACGTCCACCACCAAGGCAGTCAACCTTGGATTTAAATTGTGCACTATGTTTTCCACTTAGATCAATTACAAAGAATATCCCTAATGGATCGTGTACAAAATATTGACTTATGTTTGGGTTCTATGGAATTAAATATCTGTAAATACAAGATATTTAATTTGTGCTGAAGTATAGTTAATGAATGTAAACAACAAGAAGATAAAACAATAAGTGTTGATGAGCAGCTTCTTGTTGTTGACTAGGACTTCTAGATCTGTTGAGGATCTATTGAATGCACTGAGCTGAAGTACTTGGAGTTATGAAGTTTCAGAGCAATCCTTTTAGTGTTCGATTGATTCTGTACAGTTGTCTCTTTGTTCCAGTCTTCAATGGCAGCATTTATAGCAGGTGCACTTCAAAAGATCCGTTGGAGAAGACGAAGACTTCAACAGCTCTTTTCATCAATGCATTAAATGCATGGGGCTGTCAGTCAAGGATTTTCGTTTTCACAGATACCTAGAGCAGGTAATGATTTCTGAGATCTTTAAAAGAGTGGGCGATATAGGTTTCAGATCTTAGAGTTAAAGCAGAAAGTAGGGGACAGTTTGTTTTTCCTGCTTTCACTGTTCAGGACGAAAAGTCTTCCTGCTTTTCGGAAAGTTGCTTTCGGCGGCTTGACATGTCAGGGAATGTCTTGGATTAATTCAAATAATATATTGAAATGAGTTTGAATTAATCCAATAAATCTTTGCTGGATAGGACACGTCGTACAAGAGTAGGTGGACACGAGGTCTACCGATCTTAACCTTTTGAGCAGGTCTTCCGGTGAAGCTGTGAAGAAGTCTTCCGCTGAACCTGAAAAAGTCCTACAAAAACTATACAAGGCAAAGTTCTATACACAGTTGCCACACTAATCGATACGCAACCCGATTAGCCACTGAAGTATAAAACTAATGTAATGTACTGATCAGAAATAAATCTAACATAAGAATCAACAAATGCATTGTCTTCACGAATTATGGGATTCTTGGTTGCAATGTATCGCCGCACCGGATTCAGTTCACGCACCCCTCCACTGCTAGCTACAGTGGGGAAGTAGCCTCATTTGTCGTAACCAAAAGAGCGCATTGGCTAGTGCTATTTTCCCGAGTAGAGAGCTCGGACTTGAGAAGAGAGCTCGGTACTTTGATATCCGATCACGAGTATCATTGGCACGATATGATTAATATTTGTGATTGCAGGAGCAACATAACGACATTGATTCGGTATTCTCTCTTCAACCTTTATGTGGCTTACTATAAGCAATTATGTGATAACAAAGTGTTACCTGAGACATGAAATCTAAATGACCATGTTTGTATTGATTGTGAATTAATGCGAGACTTGATAAGTATTTATGTAGATATACATACTTATACTTAAGAATTCCATGAATGACATAAAGGGTATATATATAGATATACATTCCTTTATATATGTTGATTCTTTGTGAAATGTTTTCTGACTTATTTAGTTTGTTTATAATCATGGAATTTCACCCTAGTCGTTTGGACGGTTTAGTACATGAGCAGAGAGGTTATCTTGAGAAGTGTCGAGTATACGGCACGTCTTCATGGGTTTTAGTCGTAACAATGCGATGACATGTTTTATTATAACAATGTTTCATTTATGATATGTTGTTTGTTGTAGCGTACTGAGTCATTATGACTCACTCCGTACTTTACTTTCCAGTGTGTAGTTGTTCGCTAGATGCGTTGAGGCCGAATAGATCCCGTCTGTAGCAGAGCCACGTATCGATAGTTGAGTTGAGGTCGTGATATCCGTGCAGTTATCTCCTCCCGAGATTTTGCTAGCGGAACCTAGTCCGCTTATTTCTGTACGTATATTTTGTGTCCTTTTACTTTGTTGAGGACAGTATTTCTTTTGTAAAGTTATATAAACTTTGCAGTCGGGTAGATTTTTCTAGTATTGTTGTATTATTCCTATAGCCGTTTTGTAGCCGGGCACGAGTGGTCCAGAGTATAGTAATCTTTTAGTTGTACCCCCGGGCAGTAGTAGCTTCAAGGATTTCATTATTCTAGTTGTCCTAGTTGTTATTTTGGTTGTTGTTGTTGTTGTTACCCCGGTATGCTTTAGCCGTGGGTCATTGTTATATCAGGTTGGTTTTTGATGAAACCCCGGCCTGGAGTGCCGATGGTTAGTTCTGCGTCTGCAATGTTGCGGCACGCGAGTTTCGTTTTCATACCTCGTGAGGCAAGGCCTCTCTTGGTTTCATTTGTTTCAGTCTTGAGCTCTTAAGCTCGAGGGCTTATTCTTTAACGCTTCCGCATCTTCGAAATTTTGACATACGTATTTTAGTACGACTTCTTGTTCCTGTCTAGAGCTTGTTAGCTCGAATGTTCCACTTGCACTTTGTTTTAGCAAGTGTTTGTCCTCTCTTTTGTAGTTCCAGTGGCACGACCTTAGGATTCCGTGCTGGAATCCGGGTCGGGTCATGACAGTTGGTATCAAAGCTTATGTTAGCTATAAGCCAGGATAGGTTCCATGGCCTAGGTTGGGTTTGGGTTTATTATCGAGTATTTATCGTAGAGTGTTCTGGTTAATGCCTTATTGGCATGTTCCTTTGTACAAGTATGGGACTTGGAGTACTAAGTTCGAATTGGTCTAGATTCCCGTGAGTGCAAGCTTGTGTCTAGGAGTATTATATTCCTCCTATGTCGCTTTTAAGTTTCAGTTATACCATGTGTTTGTTGTTGCCTTGTAGAGCTTTTGTCTCTTGTCCGTTGTGAGTTATCAAATAAGCTCAGGTTGCCGATCCCGAGTGTGATCATCGTGGTGTCCATTGGTTCCTTTAATCATTGTTACACATTTCTTGAGCGGAGTGGCTAAGCCTCCCGTAGTACCTAGTGCATTACGTGATTTGTATATAAGTATATAGCTATTGTAATACCTAATCGTGAGTGCTCGTGCTACCTAGTGTCGGGAATTGGAGGACTCTTTCCAGCTACCTGTTATCTAGTATTGAAAGGAATACCCTAATAATGAAGGTATTGTTGTGGCTTCATGTTGAGACTTGATGAGTAACCAGTAGGTGATCACGTGACTTATGATTGGATTGGTTGTCAACCCGTACACGGCTTGACCCATATTGATTCGTGGTCTACTAGTTAGTAACTATTTGCTAGTTAGGGAATCGTGAATTATTGTTTTGCATTGTTATTGGTCTAATACATTAATAGAGTATTAGCTTTGTTTAAAATGATTTATCTATCATTGGTGGATCGTTAAGGGTATGAATATTCCATACTTGGTATACCTGCATAGTAGATTAATATGCTATGTACATGATATTGATTTCCATGCCTATATGTAACTATATTATATGTGAATGAGACCTTCATAAAGGATGCTTTTATGTGATTTACAACCACCCCACATCCTAAACGACGAAAGCTTTTGAAGTCACTTCAGAGGGCCCCTGAGTTGATTATCAAGAGGTTTTCATCAGAGAACTAGAATGGTAGAAAATAGATAAGAATTTATTGAACCCGTTACCAAAATGGAATGGAACTGTAAATGGTATATTGTTATACTTTTGCAACTATGTGCAACTTGTATAATGATATCATGCTATGAATGAGTTGAACTTGTTTTTCTTTATCGAATGAATCACTTGATATAAAATGGCTTGCATATTAGACGAGTTTATGGTCTGTAATGATTAATTATTGGATTCACATGTAAGGGCGTTGGACCCTAGATATTTGTGCATGACTAGAGTGATTCAGTTAGACCAAAAAAAATTAAAAAATCTTGGTTGGGGAGTTTGTTGTTTTCGGTGCAAATATTGCACATGAATATGATTTGCTTGATTAGTTGATAGAGAGACATTTAAATCTCGATATCCACGTTTGATTGAAACATAGTAAGTCTCGTTCGTATTATTGAACCTTGTCGAGAGTAAAGCATGACTCGACTTTGAGATTGACTAGAGTTTGTATTTTAGTGTTCCCCCTCGTGTTAGGAGGCACACAAGAGCGATCAAATAATATTTTGTTGACTTTTTCATGTTACTTAGATAACATATATAATTACACTTACTTTATCCTATAACTAAACATATTGTTAGATTAGAATAGTTGCATAAATATATTTTGACACAGTAATGGTAATATGTTATTGTGGAATTGGTTATATTTGATTTTAGATAAAGTTGACTATCATGGAGTATATTGGCTTTAACCAAGTGACTAGTCTCATATTGATATTCTTTTTCATACCATTCCCATCTCCAGCATGTGTCGGCCAAGAGGGAGAATGTTTTTCTTTTAATACTTTGACAACCCATGCTTACTATGACTCACCTCATGCAGCTATTGTTGACTATTCCTTGGGGCTGAATCGGATAAGTTGAGTCTCCATCATTCCCTATCTCTTTTTTTTCAGCCGTGTGAGCAGAGAGATACATGAGGAGAGCGAGCCATGAATACGGGTGGTGCGTCCGCCATAGTTTCGAGCCTTGATCGACTATTTCGGCCTCCTCCCTTCGTTGTGGACTCACTTTGAAGTATTTGAAACCTGAACCTTCCTCCATTTCAGTCATCATCTCCATCTTCATCTTCATCGGTCCACCGAGAGAGAGAGAGAGTGAAACAAGTGTGTGTTCTTGGTGTTTGTGTGTGTTCCGGCGATTCCCGGAGCTTCGGCCAACCAATCGACGAGCCGAGACCACTGTTGGAAAGCTCTCGACGAGGAGATTGTTTCCCCTCGATCCATTTTCAGTTTTTGTAGGTTGGTTTAATTCTGATTTGGTACGTATACTAAATCCCCTTGCTAGGTTCTATGACTTGTAAGTATGCTACTCCTTGGAAGAAACCGAAATACATAATGATACTGTGATTTTCATGAGTTGAATGCTATAACATGTAACATGAACGAATCACAATCTATATTGGGAGTTTCATCTCGAAATAGATGAGGTTACTTTGATTTCTATGTCATGAATGTTATAGAATGATGTGTGAATAAGCTGAAATCTGTTTTGGGGATTTCTGTTGGGGATTTTCGATTTTAGTTGGATAACATGATGTTGTTCTTGAGAACATAGCTAAGAGCTCTAGCTCACAATATTGGAAGGGTTATGTTTCTTATAGCATGACATATTATGATACATGAATCTGATTTGGGTATGTTAGAAACATGACATTCAAAATCAGAAAAATCTCAGTTTTGAGCCAAATTCGCAAAAATACTGGTACTAATTGGCTGTATGGAATCGTCTAAAAATATTATATAGTGTACGTGTGAATGTTAAGAAATTCTCTGTAAATTTTCATAAATGTTCGAATTCGGGAAGTATTTTAAAATAAATCACGAACCATTGCTTCAACTGTGAGACTGATACAGGGAAACTGGTTAGTATCATAATCTTAATGTGATCATAAATTGATGAATACCAGTCCTTTTTGAGTGTTTTAAAATGGAAAAATCTAGCTCAAAGAGTCTAGTTTCTGTAAATGTAAAATATGTGTCATTTGGATCAATGAGGAAGTTTTGGTGAAATTTGTATTATAGACATGCAGTACAGGCCATAACAGAAAAACAGATTTCTGACATGAACATGGAGGGGCTGTATTTGGATGAATACCAGTCCAAATGGGTTACTTTAAAGATCCAAATTATATTTTCAAGAGTATATTTTCTGAATATATAAAATTCATGAAATTTAGAGTTGTGAGGAATTAATTGTTGAATTTACAAGTTGACTGGGAAGAATGTGTAATAGCAGCAAATCAGATTGTTATCATGAAATTGAAGTGACTATATTTGGAGGAATATCGATCCAAATGAAGTGATTTAAAAGGCTAACTTATAGTTTGAAGAGCCTAGTTTCAGAATATGTTAGATTCATGAAATTTAGAGTTATGATGAGTTATTGGTCAATTTTACAAAATGGCTGCACAGAATGATTTTATGAATTAACATGAACTTTAATGAGTTGAGACTATAGAATGATTTATCATTCTAGAAATATTGTAAGGTGTATAACATTGTTGATTAAGTACCCTAGACTAACAAAGTAGTCTTGGTGAATATATGATGGGTTAATGGTTAAATAAATAACTTAGCTTGGTTGTATACTAGAATATGAAATTCTATGATTGATTTAGATTATGACTAAACGCATAATTCTTACCTTTGTTGAGATTTGTATCTTGTATGCGTTTAAGAATATGACTCATGAAGCATGTATTACCTTTGATTGCTTGGTGATTTTATTGGTGTTGATTTCTTGACATGTATTTAAATTGTATTCCATTAACAAGTGGAACTGCGAACTTGAAATCAAGTTAGGCTACCAACTCGTACTTGACTTAGTGACTTGTGAACTAGGGTCCCTAAATGGAAGGAGAACCTAGCATTGCCTTAAAAGAAAACATAGAATGAGATCCTACGACTCCTAGAATCCATTGACTAAATTACTAGCTTTTGGACCTTGACTTGGATAGAGTGGACAACTTGACACTTGGGATTTTAAGACTCAAATGAGTTCCTGTTGTGGTTTTGTGATTTTTGTAACAATGTGCTTAATCGTATGAATTTAGTAGATCATTATATCTACTTGAGAATTGGCAAGTAAACATCTACTTGTGCATTGCATATATGTCCAGCTGGCATTACTTGAGTTTTTACGTTGATAGTGGGACAATGCATTGTCTTCACGAATTATGGGATTCTTGGTTGCAATGTATCGCCGCACCGGATTCAGTTCACGCACCCCTCCACTGCTAGCTACAGTGGCGAAGTAGCCTCATTTGTCGTAACCAAAAGAGCGCATTGGCTAGTGCTATTTTCCCGAGTAGAGAGCTCGGACCTGAGAAGAGAGTTCGGTACTTTGATACCCGATCACGAGTGTCATTGGCACGATATGATTAATATTTGTGATTGCAGGAGCAACATAACGACATTGATTCGGTATTCTCTCTTAAACCTTTATGTGGCTTACTATAAGCAATTATGTGATAACAAAGTGTTACCTGAGACATGAAATCTAAATGACCGTGTTTGTATTGATTGTGAATTAATGCAAGACTTGATATGTATTTATGTAGATATACATACTTATACTTGAGAATTCCATGAATGACATAAAGGGTATATATATAGATATACATTCCTTTATATATGTTGATTCTTTGTGAAATGTTTTCTAACTTATTTAGTTTGTTTATAATCATGGAATTTCATCCTAGTCGTTTGGACGGTTTAGTACATGAGCAGAGAGGTTATCTTGAGAAGTGTCGAGTATATGGCACGTCTTCATGGGTTTTAGTCGTAACAATGCGATGACATGCTTTACTATAACAATGTTTCATTTATGATATGTTGTTTGTTGTAGCGTACTGAGTCATTATGACTCACTCCGTACTTTACTTTCCAGTGTGCAGTTGTTCGCTAGCCGCGTTGAGGCCGAGTAGATCCCGTCTGTAGCAAAGCCACGTATCGATAGTTGAGTTGAGGTCGTGATATCCGTGCAGTTATCTCCTCCCGAGATTTTGCTAGCGGAACCTAGTCCGCTTATTTCTGTACGTATATTTTGTGTCCTTTTACTTTGTTGAGGACAGTATTTCTTTTGTAAAGTTATATAAACTTTGCAGTCGGGTAGATTGTTCTAGTATTGTTGTTTTTATTCCTATAGCCGTTTTGTAGCCGGGCACGAGTGCTCCAGAGTATAGTAATCTTTTAGTTGTACCCCCGGGCAGTAGTAGCTTCAAGGATTTCATTATTCTAGTTGTCCTAGTTGTTGTTTTGGTTGTTGTTGTTGTTGTTACCCCGGTATGCTTTAGTCGTGGGTCATTGTTATATCAGGTTGGTTTTTGATGAAATGCCGGCCTGGAGTGCCGATGGTTAGTTCTGTGTATGCAATGTTGCGGCACGCGAGTTTCGTTTTCATACCTCGTGAGGCAAGGCCTCTCTTGGTTTCATTTGTTTCAGTCTTGAGCTCTTAAGCTCGAGGGCTTGTTCTTTAAAGCTTCCGCATCTTCGAAATTTTGAAATACGTATTTTAGTACAACTTCTTGTTCCTGTCTAGAGCTTGTTTGCTCGAATGTTCCACTTGCACTTTGTTTTAGCAAGTGTTTGTCCTCTCTTTTGTAGTTCCAGCGGCACGACCTCAGGATTCCGTGCTGGAATCCGGGTTGGGTCGTGACAGTTGGTATCAGAGCTTATGTTAGCTATAAGCCAGGATAGGTTCCATGGCCTAGGTTGGGTTTGGGTTTATTATCGAGTATTTATCGTCGAGTGTTCTGGTTAATGCCTTATTGGCATGTTCCTTTGTACAAGTATGGGACTTGGAGTACTAAGTTCGAATTGGTCTAGATTCCCGTGAGTGCAAGCTTGTGTCTAGGAGTATTATATTCCTCCTATGTCGCTTTTAAGTTTCAGTTATACCATGTGTGTGTTGTTGCCTTGTAGAGCTTTTGTCTCTTGTCCGTTGTGAGTTATCAAATAAGCTCAGGTTGCCGATCCCGAGTGTGATCGTCGTGGTGTCCATTGGTTCCTTTAATCATTGTTACACATTTCTTGAGCGGAGTGGCTAAGCCTCCCGTAGTACCTAGTGCATTACGTGATTTCTATATAAGTATATAGCTATTGTAATACCTAATCGTGAGTGCTCGTGCTACCTAGTGTCGGGAATTGGAAGACTCTTTCCCGCTACCTGTTATCTAGTATTGAAAGGAATACCCTAATAATGAAGGTATTGTTGTGGCTTCATGTTGAGACTTGATGAGTAACCGGTAGGTGATCACGTGACTTATGATTGCATTGGTTGTCAACCCGTACACGGCTTGACCCATAGTTATTTGAGGTCTACTAGTTAGTAACTATTTGCTAGTTAGGGAATCATGAATTATTGTTTTGCATTTTTATTGGTCTAATACATTAATAGAGTATTAGCATTGTTTAAAATGATTTATCTATCATTGGTGGATCGTTAAGGGTATGAATATTCCATACTTGGTATACCTGCATATTAGATTAATATGATATGTACATGATATTGATTTCCGTGCCTATATGTAACTATATTATATGTGAATGCGACCTTTATAAAGGATGCTTTTATGTGATTTACAAGCACCCCACATCCTATACGACGAAAGCTTTTGAAGTCACTTCAGAGGGCCCCTGACTTGATTATCAAGAGGTCTGTGGGTCCCAATGGGCACAATAATAAGCTAGAAGGGGGGGGGGTTGAATAGCTTATTAAACACTTAAAACTTTTAGTTAAATACTTTGAAAGATACTTGCAATCTATCGAAAAGATTCAAGTAGCGGAAGACCTTCAAAGTCGTTGTTCCAGGTCTGCCGATAAGGACTACCGGTAGACCTTTACAAGTTACTTAAGTTCTGTTGTAAATGGATAAAGATATTCAAAGTAATTTTGCAGATAAACTATCAAACAAACAGTAAGGAATAACACAAGTATTTTGGGATGGTTCACACTATAATGAGTGCTACGTCCACCACCAAGGAAGTCAACCTTGGATTTAAATAGTGCACTATGTTTTCCACTAGATCAATTACAAGGAATATCCCTAATGGATCGTGTACAAAATATTGACTTATGTTTGGGGTCTAGGGAATTAAATATCTGTAAATACAGGATATTTAATTCGTGCAGAAGTATAGTTAATGAAAGTAAACAACAAGAAGATAAAACAATAAATGTTGATGAGCAGCTTCTTGTTGTTGACGAGGACTTCTAGATTTGTTGAGGATCTCTTGATTTGCACTGAGCTGTAAGACTTGGTGTTATGGAGTTTCAGAGAAATCCTTTAAGTGTTCGATTGATTCTATACAGTGCTATGTTTTCCAGTCTTCAATGGCAGTATTTATAGCAGGTGCACTTCAAAAGATCCGTTGGAGAAGACGAATACTTCAACAGCTCTTTTCATCAATGCATTAAATTCATGGGGCTGTTAGTCAAGGATTTTCGTCTTCACAGATATCTAGAGCAGGGAATGATTTCTGAGATCTTCAAAAAGGTGGGCGATTTAGGTGTCAGATCTGAGAGTTGTTGCAGAAACTAGGGGACGATTTTTTTTTCCTTTGCTCAGACGAAAAGTCTTCCTAAAAGTTGCTTTCGGCGGCATGATATGTCAGGGAATGTCTTGGATTAATTCAAACAATGATTAGGATAGGTTTGAATTAATCCAATGAGTCATTGCTGGACAGGAGACGTCATAAGATACTAGGTGGACATACGGTCTGCCGTTCTCTAAGCTTTGAGCAGGTCTTCCGGTGAAGCTTGAAGAGAGGTCTTCCGCTGAACCTGTGAAGTCCTATAAAAACTATACTAGGCAAAGTTCTATACACAGTTGCCACGCTAATCAATACGCAGCCTGATTAGCCACTGAAGTATAAAACTAATGTAATGAATTGAGCAGATATAAATCTAACATAAGAATCAACAATCTCCTCCTATTTATATCTGGTCATCATTACTACAAATGAGGGCTTTAAAACAGACTATTTGATAGATAATAGCATGTCTGAGAAATTTATATATAGACTAACAGAAGACATGCCTCTATCAAACAGAATAACACCTCAAATGTAAGGGACTAATCGAAGTACATACAAGGATAAGAAAATCATAGAACAGCACACAGATTAGCAGCAGTTCAAATAAATTTAAACTGATTGTTTAAATTCTAAACAGATAAGAATATAAAGCAACAAGAATTTAAACAAGACAATTTTGGAAAGCAAATTATCTTCTGTATTTATAAACAAGATGTTTACATATCACAGAGTTTTCAAAAAGATAAGATAAATACAAAGGTAAGAGAGGAAAAGATACATAAACTACCAAGGTCTTTTCCCTTTGTCTTTGTCTGCAGCCTCCTTTTCTCTTCGTTCTCGCTTAAGCTCTTCCATTCTTCGTTCGTATTCGTCATCTGCATCAGTCGGAGGTCTGGTGGAACGAGAACGGTAGTCCAGTTCTTCACGAAGACGGCTGTTCTCTTCCATCAGCATTCTGTTGATTGACCTCATTTGCTTCTCCTCCGTGATGGCCATATCACGATCACGGTTGGCATTCATGACGTCGTGAGCAGAGTCGCGAGCAATGCGGTTGAGCTCTAGAACAGGAGGACGACCGTTGCCGAGATGGAGAGTGATGGCATGGAATAGCTCGTAGAAAAGTGAGGAGCAGATACGGACACACTCATCTCGTTGAGCTTCAACGTTGATCTTGACATTGGTAAAGTCGTGTCGTATCTGTCCAAAGTGAGGCCAGACATCCTCTTGGAATTGTCGTAGAAGGGCGGCAGTTCGGTCATTGGCTTTTGAAGCGGCAGTGGCTATTTCGGCGGTAGCGGTAGTGATGCTTGTAAGCGCGCCTAGCCGTTCATATATAGCATCCAGCCGTGACAAAATTTCACTATTGGCTGGCTGATGAGAAGAGGTTGCCTGGCCAATATGAATGGTGCCGGCAGAGGTAGAGTCTGCAGGCCGTATGGGCTGTTGGAGTGGAGGAGTGATGGAGTCGGAAGAGGACGAGTCTTGGGTTGGTATGGTGTTGGTGGATGAAGATATGGTAATGGGAGGAGGTGGAGGTGGTGTTGGTGGGGAATCAATCTCAATGTCAGTGTCCGAGTTGTCACTGATATGAGATGATTCGGGTAAAGGGTCGGTAGAAAACCAGAAAGAAGGGGCAGGGTAGAAGAGGGATTTTGGTTTTCTAAGGGAAGGTTGAGAAGGTTGAGAAGGTTGAGAAGGTTGAGAAGGTTGAGGAGGTTGATGGGTAGGGGTAAATAGGTCTGCTACTGACGAAAGTTCGAAAAGGAACTTGGCAGCAGCAGAGTCTAATGGCTGGGAGGGAGGGTTTTGAGTTGGCTGTGGTGTGGTTTGGGATTGGGGAGGTGAGGAATGTGTAGATGGGTCAGGTGAGTAGTTGAAGGGTGAAGGAGGAGGAGGAGTTGGGGTTCTAGCTGGCTCCTCCTGAATTTGAGGCTCCTCTTGAGGGATATACTCCTCCGGAGGTGGTGAATTCCTCTAAGTAGATGACTCAGGAGGAATAGATGAAGGGTTGACAGTTGAGGTTTGGGTGACGGTAGATGAAGGGTTGACAGTAGAGGGTTGTGCGTCGGTAGATGGTTGGGCGTCGGTAGAGGTAGTTGGTTGGGCGTCGGTAGTGGTAGTTGGTTTGGCTGCGGTAGAGGATTTGGGACCGGTAGCTCTCCTTTTCTTCCTTAACGGCTGCATAGGAGACTCAACTGCTTCATCGGTAGTGGTTGGAGGGACTGCCGGTAGCTGGTCTTCAAAGGTTTTACGAAGTCTTCTTCGTTTTGGTTTGGGAGTGGGTGCAGGAGAGGGTGATGTTGATTGAGTGGTTTGGGTAGGTGGCTGTGAGGATGGCTGGGCTTGGGCTAGCTGTTGAGTGTGAGAGGTTGGTTGGGTTTGGGCTGGTGAAGGTGAGGAATGGCTGGACTGGCCTGGTGCCTTGTTCTTTTGACCTTCTTTCATCTCCTTCCTAACCCATTTGGCCTGCTCCTCTTCAGTTGGATTGGCCTCTTCCGGCCTTGTCTTCTTTGCTTTGCCCTTGGCTGCCATCTTGGTCCTTAGCAGTTGCTCTGCCTCATCAGCCAAGTCTTTGGCCTTTTGATGGAGGGACGCGGCCATTTATTCATCAAATTTTGCAGAGGCCTTCTTGAAGGTTCTGTTGGCAGATTCATGTGCTTCCATGATGAAGCGGGTAACCAAGATAGGTACAGGTTTAGCAACCTTATCAAGGGTAACTGGCGGCGGTAGACCCTTGCAACTGCGGCAAGTAAACTTGTTCTCGTATGCGGTATACTTGCGAAGAAGCGAGGCGTGAGTTGCTTCTCCTTGGCCCTGTAATCAACTCATCTTCTTTCAAGGAAGAGTTGACTTTTCATCATCCCTTAGAAGGGCATTGATCGGCGACGGCGAAGGGCTTGCAAGTGGGGTTGTTCTTGGCTTTCTCCACCCTTTGTAATTGAAGATGATGGCCTCCCAGGTTGAGGCAATTTGAAGAAATACGGCTGGTTAAGTTGATTTGTTGGCCGTAAACATATCATGTGCTCCACTCTTGAATAGAAGCCTCTTGTCTATAAGGTGGTGCGTTAGGCGTCAAGGGAGCAGATTCTGAGCATTTTCCCTTGAGGTTCCACTGAGGTGTCTACTCCCTCATGGCTTCCAGGGCATGTCTCGACCAGTAGTTCTTTGCAAGAGCTCCAGTAGTGCACGCCGATGATAGTGGAGATTGATTTAGCGGTAATGGAGATGGGGCGGCCTCGAATCCATCCTCGTAGAGCGGTTTTGTTCATGAGCTCCATTCTACGGTAGAATTCTTACGCGAGAAAGATGCTATAATTTTTGTCGTTGAGGCGAGAGGGGTAGAATCCCAGGCGTTCATGTCCTCGCAAGCTTTGGCGCTGCGGCTATTATCTTGATTGTGAAGGTCAATGCACATTCTGGAATGTACATCTTAGGGTCAGGCGACAATGATGTCATGAGAGGCGGAAAGGTTGGATAGCAGGAAGGTTGACATCCGTACTGGGAGGAATGTCGGTTTCTGGGTTCAAGTTCTTTCCGCTGTCTCGCTTCGATTTTGAAGTTCTTGCCTGAAAGAAATGCAAGATAAAAATTAGGGCTTTTCATCTCAACAACTAAACAAGTAGGAATTTCAAGGTTTTCTGAAATAATTAGAATTTCGAACGAAAACTTGAAACCCTAGGTTGTTTAGAGTATCCACCAGAAATGTAAGGCGAAGTTTTCAAAAGAATAAACAATGAAAATACATAAGCATTTGTTAGTATTACTAGGTTTGTAAGAACAACAATGGCGAATACTGTATAAACTTGAAAATGACCGTTTGAATTCCAAAACAATTTTAGGTTATGAAATGAAATGCAGAACAGTACGTAGTAAGTTTCAAGTAGAGAAGAGAGGAGCGTACCATTGTCGTTGATGAGAAGAAGAAACAAGAAGAATTTGGATTTGCGAGAAAGTAGTTCTGAGAGAGAGAGTATGAATAGAGAGAGAAATATTTTGTCAAAGGGTTTAAGTAAAGTTTGGCAAATGCGGTTCAAGGACTATTTAAAGGCGAAAATTTTAGTTTGAAAAAGCGGGAACTTAAGATATTTTCTTAAGTACCAAATTTTATCCTTGACCCCTTTATTGCTTTAGAAACCTCTTTAAAAAAATAGACTAAGTAAAATACTAACCTTTAAGTCTTAGGTAAAGGAGAACTTCGTCTTAGATTAGTCTAAAACTAAGTCTAGGTATGAAAGAAACATTAACAAATAACTTTGAATTTAAGCGGTAGGATCAATCATACCAAGATTTCTCCTTAAATAAGCAAACTGGTGGCATCCGGTGGTTTTGTGAGAATACGCCAATTGATGCTCGGTTGGAACATATTCCAAAGCGATGTTACCTTTTCCACATGATCTTTGAGGAAGTGATAACGGATATCAATGTTTGGTCTTGGAGTGCATCACTTTGGATTTTTAGAGGCGAAATTGGCGATGTGTTGTCACACATGATTGGGCGGCGGTTGCGGTCTTGATGTTGTAGTCCACTAGTTGTTGCTTCATCCATAGGAGTTGAGAGCAACAACATTTGCTTGCTGCAATGTATTACTTACGTGGTTGAATTGCAAGCGATCCTTGTTTCTTGCAAGACCATGAGACAAGTCTATTTCCAAAGGAATTGACAAGTCCCATGGTGCTTCTTACGCTCACTTTGCGGTGCATAATGCATCGAGTATCAACTAGATTGAAATTGTTGTTTTGGAATACGGATGCCTAGATTTGTTGTTTTTGAAACATATCTAATGATACGTTTGGCGCAAGCAAATGTGACTCCTTTGGATCTGCTGAAATCTAGCACAAACACAAACAACAAACATAATGTCGAGTCTACTAGCGATAAGGTAAAGTGAACCTATGATTCCTCGGTACTTGGTCATGTTCTCTTGCTTTCCCTTCTCATCTTTGTCAAGATGGCGGTCGGTAGACATTGGAGTTCGAATCCTTTAGGCTGAATCAAGACCGAACTTCTTGATTAGTTCCTTTGCATATTTGGTTTGGTTGATGAAGATTCCATCGAAAGTCTGTTGTATCTGCGGTCCTAGAAAGTAGGTAAGTTCACCCATCATGCTCATCTCGAACTTGCTTTGCATCGGCTTCTCGAATCTTTTACATAGGCTTTGGTTAGTGGATCCAAAGATGATGTAGATCCACATAGATTTGTACCCGGAAGAGAATGGCCTTTGTGCTTGAGGATGAATAAAGTAGTGTCTATTCTTCCTCTTACGAATCCTTGTTCTACTAAGAACTTGGATAGAGTTTCATACCAAGCTCTAGGAGCTTGCTTCGGAGTAGAGAGCTTTCTTGAATCGGTAGGCGTGATCGGTTTATGCGAGATTGACAAATCACGGAGAATTGTTCCCGTATCTGAGTATGATTTCTTGAAGATCACCATTCGAAAGGCACTCTTTACATCCATCGATACACTTTGAAGTTCATGAGCGATGCATAGGCTAGAAAGAGTCGATTGCCTCTAGTCTAGCAACGAGGAGCAAAAGTTTCATCAAAGTCAATTCCTTCTTCACTTCGATAGCCTTGTGCAGCAGGTCTAGCTTTGTTTCTAGTGACATTTCCTTCTTCATCTCTTTTGTTTTAGAAAACCCACTTGGTGCCGATAGTGGATGATCGGTCGGTCTTTGAACTAAGCTCCACACCTTACATCTTTCAAGCTGGTTCGGCTCTTCTTGCATAGCTTCAATCGATTATGATCTTGATAGCTTCATCAATCTTCTTTGGTTCGATTTAGATACAAATGCATAAGCAAACATAGTTTCTTCTCGAACTTTATTTCTCGTCTGAACTCTGAGTTGAGATCACCAATGATTTGAGAAATGGGATGATCTCTTGCTTCAATACAGTTGGAGGAAGATCACTTACAGTGGGCTCTTCCCTAAGAATTCGGAGTAGGTTGAGAAGGAGATTCACCAAATGCAGTTCGGAAAATATGTTCTTCAAAACTTTCATTTTACGGTGAACAAGAAGGATGAGTGATCGTAAAGGTGCTTGGGGAAAAACAGAAGAGATGGGTTCGAGTCAACAGAGAAGAGTTGTTATTAGTGTGAGTTCTCGTCTCTCTTGGTGAAGGGTTAGCGGTACTTGAAGTGCGGTTGCCGTTTCGATGAGGAGTGGAAGTGGATCTTTGTATTAGTACTGTCTCATCATTATCGAGAATCATTAGCAACGTTCGAACCTTTAGGCTCTAACAAGTCATATTCATCAAAAAAACATGCGATTCTAAAATTTTTAGATTTGTTTTCTTTGAAAATCTTGAAATGCTTTTGAATGTTTGGAATACCCTAGAAAATTCCTTCGTCGATTTTGCATCAAATTTTCCTCAATATTCTTTTACATTATAAAGAATAAAACATTCTGACCGAAGATTTTAGAAATCTATGTTGGGGATCTTCCTCTCCATATTTCATATGGAGTTTTATTATGAAACTTGTTTACCGAGGGGATACGATGCAGGTAAAACATGTAGTGTTGGCGGCTTACGCCTAGAAATACTTCGGAGGTTTAGCTTCTGCCGGCATTGTTCTAGTGCTTCAATCAGTGTTCTATTCTTCCATTCAGTACACTTAGTTTTGTTGAGAATGCCGTGAAAGTAGTAGTCGATCCCATGGTCATCACGCGTGCTTTCTACACCATTGTTTTGAATTCGGTGTCATTGTCGATCTTATGTCGCTTATGTCTTCAAGCTTTTGAGTTTGAAGTCTTACGAAAAAAGCATTGACTAGATCATATGTTTCATCTTTAGATGTCATTGTTTCAATCCAAGTGAATCTAGAGTAGTCATCAACTACCACAAGTGTATACTTGTCTCTGAAATCTTGCATTTGTTGTGATTGGTCCAAAGAGATCCATATGCGAGAAGTTGAAGAGGTCACGTTTGTGACAATACAAACTTTCTTTTGAAGGAAGACTTGGAAAGTTTTCTAGTTGAAAAACTTCAACTTACGTCATGGTCGTGGAACACGTAGGTAGACCTTTGACAAGCCCTTTTTTGGAGAGCTTGGAGAGGTGCTTGAAGTTGAGGAGTGGTAGGAGCGTTTGTGCCATAGCCGGCCGTTGTCCGAACATTGTTGGCTACTAGAGACGAGGTTTGAGAATCTCCTAGAAGATTTAAGTCCATGACATGAGGCGTTTCCTTGTCTATTGTGGAATGAGTGTTGTGAGCGAGGATTCTTTGTCTTTGATGAGGCAGTTGGAGTTGAATTGGCATAGAAGTCCTTTGTCCTTGAGGTGGAGATATGCTCGAGTAGATTGTGCTTTAAACCACTTACTAGAGAAACTTTGTTGATGGAGGACTTCCTACAGTAATTGAGCCATATCCAGTGTTTTTCCTCTTGCATTATCTCAGAAAATAACGATGGGTCCTTTTGCTGACTATATACGTAAGAAGACTACGTTCCCGGTCATGTGTCTTGAGCAACCCTTGTCTACCGGATGTCTTTGTTTTCGACTCATAGCCATGAAGCATTCACGAAAAATTAAAGCAAACAAGGTACCCTTTATTTTCTTTCGGGTCCCAAGTTAGCAACCTTTTGAACCCGGCACCTTGACCTTGAGAGAACTAGGTCTCTCGGATCTTGGAGTGAACCTTAGCAAACGATGCAGTGCCGGATAGC
>CM028379.1:45436676-45466380 GCA_013146195.2 Codonopsis lanceolata
CATTGGTTTTGGTACCTATGGCTTCAATCCACTTAGACACATAATCAACGGCAACTAAAATATATTCACAATTATTAGATACTGAAAAAGGACCCATGAAATCAATGCCCCAAACATCAAAAATTTCAACAACCATATTAGTGTGCAAGGGCATTTCATTTCTTTCCTATTCCACAGGTTCTCGATATTTGTCACAAGTTCTATAAAATAAGTCACGATCTCTAAAAGCAGTGAGGCCAATATAAACCCGGATTGTAAAATTTTAGCAGTTTATTTCCACTAAAATGACCACCAAGATTATTCATGACAAAATTCCATAATACTTTGTTGATCTTTTTCTGGAACACATCGTCTAATTAAAGAGTCTGAACACATTTTATATAAATGAGGCTCCTCCCAAAAATACTCTTTTGCTTCAGTCAAAAATTTCTTCTTTTGATAGTGATCAAAATCAGGATTTATAATATCAGACACATAATAATTGACAAAATCAGCATACCAAGGGTCAGATCTTTATTTGCTAAAGAGTTGTTCATCGAGGAAAATATTCATTTACGAGGAATATTATCAAGAATTGGCGTTCAAGTAAGGGTGAAAATTCTAATCTAGACAAATGGTGGCTACAATATTTTCGGTTCTCTTTTTTATCCTTGATTTATATTAATTCTTTAATATGATCAGAAAATATTATTACTTTGATCGCCTACGAGATATGATGCGAATTTTTCCAATGCATACACAAGCTGCTAAAAATTCTTTTCGGTTGTTGTGTAATTTAGTTGTGCATCATTTAATGTTCTACTAGCATAATGGATCACATGCGGTTTCTATCTACCCTTTGTCCTAACACGGCTCCGATTGCAAAATCAGCATCGCATGATCTCGAAAGGAGTACCAATCGGGGGATAAAATAGAGGCGTGGTTAATCTTTCTTTTAATAAAATAAATGCATTTAAGCATTCTTGATCAAAAACAAACTACGTGTCATTTGCTAACATTACATAGAGGTTTGCATTTTTGAATAATCTTTTATAAATCTTCTATAAAAGCACGCATGCCTAGAAAACTTCTAACACCTTTAACGAGTTTGGGGAGGTAGTTGTGATATAACTTCTATTTTTGCCTTATCAACTTCAATACATTTATTAGACACAACATGCCCTAAGACAATTCCATGTTTGACCATGAAATGACTTTTCTTCCAACTTAAAGTTAAATTTGTTTCACAACATCTTTTTAAAATGTAAGATTTTCTAGGCAATGATCAAAGAGTTTCCAAGCGAAAAATCATGACCATGAAATGACTTTCTTCAGCTGGTTTGTTTCACAACATGGTTTTCTAAATCAAAATATAGATATCATGCATCTTTGAAGGTGGTGGTGCATTACATATAGTCCAAAGGAGGGCATTCTCCTAAAAAAGTACAAAAGGACATGTAAATTTTTCCTTGGTCTTCGGGTGCTCTGAGGAATTTGGTTGTAACGAGAAAAACCATCAAGAGAAACAATAGTATTCATGACCGGCTAGTCTTTCAAGAATTTGATCAATAAATGGCAAAGGAAAGTGGTCTTTCTTAGTTGCGTGGTTTAAAATCTATAACCTGATTTAAACAATAGTTCTTGTATGGACTAATTCATCTTTTCATTTTTAACTCTTGTAATTCGGATTTCTTAGGAACTTCTTTGACAAACCCATTTACTAGAAATGGGTAAATTATACTTCTTCTTCATGTGAGGGGGTTTATTTGTCTTTCTCTTGAAGGCTTACTACCTTCTTCTAAGTGTATTTTATGCATGCACATAGACGGACTAATACCTTTTAAATCTGCTAAGGACCATCCTATTGCTTCTCTATGTGACCATAAAACTTTTAATAAGCTTGCTTCTTGTTCTTCAGTTAAATCTGCTGCTATTATAACAAGTAAAGTTTTACCTTCCCCTAAAAATGCATATTTTAAGTTGGGGTGGAATGGACTTTAATTCTTCAGGAGAGACAGATTCAGAATAATTCATAATTTAACTTGTTATTTCTTCCTTCTTTAACCTCCTCAATATATTTAACATCCCTCTATTTCTATTTCTTCAAAAGTGATTTTAACATTTCCACTTCTTCTTCTTCATTATTTTCTTCCTCTACTTTTTCTATTTTATCAGAATTAATTTCTGATTCTAATTATTTTTCTATGTTATCTTTATCCTTATTTTTAAGAGCTTCTAATTTTTCTCTTTCTTGTCTTTCTTCTTCTTCTATTTCTCTCTCTATTTCTTCAATGTCAATTTTTATGGGAGGTATAGGTCTATCATCATAAACTATAAATACATTTTTCTTATAGTCGTCATCTTCACAATTTTCTTCAAAAGTTTGAGTTGTTAATTTTTCGATTTCGTCTATGGAGAAACATGCATTCATGTCACTAGGTCTATTCATGGCATCAAAAACAGATATTTCGACAGTTTCACCTAGGACTGACATTGTAAGTTTACCATTTTAACATTTATCATAGTATTAGCGTGGCCATAAAAATACATCTAACAAGATAGGAACTTCATTATTTGTGCAAATTTTCCTTTCCATCTCTAGAACCACAAAGTCGATTGGAATGATTAGTTTATCAATCTGAACTAGGATGTCTTCCACTATACCCAAAGGATGTTTAACTTAACGATCAGCTAATTGTAAGGACATATTAGTGGGTTTTAGTTCTCCTAACCCGAATTGTTTGTAGACCACAAAAGGCATCAAGTTAATACTTGCTCCTAGATCTAGCATGGATTTCATCTTTTTAGGGCTACCCAAAGAGACTTGGATATTAAAGCTACCAGGATCTTTTAACTTAGGGGGAAGTTTGGGTTGTAAAACAGCACTTACGTTTTCAGAAACAATAATTTTCTCATTGTTTTCAAATTTGTGTTTCTTAGAGCGAAGATCTTTGAAAAACTTAGCATAAGCTGGAATATTTTTAATAACATTAAGCAAAGGAAGGTTAACATTCACTTTGGATAACGTATTATAAATTTCCGAAAATTGTTTGTCTATTCCGTTTTTCATAAGTCTTCTTGGGAACAGAATTGGAGGAACATATGGTGGTGGTGCCACATAAGGTTCCTCTTCTTGTTCTATCTCTTTTTCTACTTCTACTTGATTTTCTTTATTTGGAACTTCTACTTCTACTTCTTGATTACATGTTTGATTATTCTCATTGTTATCTTTTTCAACTTTTTTTTCAGAATTATCTACTTCATCAGGCACATTAGAAGATTGAACAGGATCACTTACCTCTTCTCCTATTACTCTACCGCTTCACAGAGTAGTGATTGATTTTGCTTGCTCAGTTTGGCTAGGGAACTTCCCTTCTTCTCTTTTCTCGGTATCAGATTTTGTAATTTGATTCTTCAAATTTTCAACTTCTTCAAGTAAATATTTTATAAGGACAGCTTGACATTTGCTTGTTCCGTCTGATTTTGGAACTTCTTCAATTCGCAGTTGACCTTGATTTGGAAATTGTTGAGGTTGTGGTTGTTGAGGCTGGAATTGTTGAGGTTGTAGAGATTTATTTCCTCCCTAAGAGAAATTAGGATGATTCCTCCAACCAGGATTATATGTGTTTGAATAAGGATCATTCCTTGGTCTTTGGGGGTATACTTTCATGGCATTAGCATGTTCAGCATACATAGCACTTGATGGACAAAAAATAGTAGCATGAGAATATAATCCACATAAAGCACATGCTTCTTGAATTGGCCAATTTTCAAATTGAGCTTGTGTATCTGATTTTTCTTGAACTTGATATAAACTTCTACTTTTACCTCTTGCACTTTTTTTGAGAATTGATACAACATCTCAAATAATTCCTCTAATGCATCAGTGTCATTCTATTGATAGAACCACCAGCTGCACTATCAACCATAGTTTGTAGACTCGGCAAAAGACCATGATAAAATTGAAGTACTAACACATGTTGAGCCAGATTATGATGAGGGCACATAATAAGCAAATTTTTAAATCTATCCCAAGATTTATGGAATGTTTCACGTGGTTCATTTTGAAATGACATGATTTGTTTTTTATATTCAGTAAGAGATGCATGCTTATAGTATTTACTCATAAACAAATCATAAAGTTGAGCCCAAGTATAAACATTACTAGGTGTTAGATTCATAACCATCTCTTTGCCAAATCATTTAATGCACTTGGAATGTATTTCATTTTTACTTGATCTTCAGTCAACCCTCCTAAAGGAAAAGTACTCATCATATATTCATAATCTCTTAGGAAACTTACAGGATCTTCGGTAGGCATTCCATGAAAAGAAGGTATAGCATTAAAATAATGGTCTTTTAATTCGAAATTCCTTACTGCTTCTGGTAAGACTAGACATGATGTTACTACATTTAGTGAAGGTCTACTGAAATCATTAATAGTTCTTTGATTTATGACTACTTCCATATTTCTTTTAGCAGGTTCTTCTTCTCTTTGATTCGCATTAACCGGACGAACCAGATTTTCAGGATTTTGATTAATATTATCCATTGGAGGATCAACCAGAGGATCCTCTTGATTCAATTGTTCTTGATTATCAGGCTGGGTTGCTAGATTCTCAAGCTCTTTTTGAGTCCTTCTAATATTATTTATATCTTGATTTAGTTCTACCAGTTGAGGATTCAAAGATGTATGGCCGTGCATAAAATAAATAAAGCAATTTTAAAACAACTAACTATTAAAAACAAATAAAATAAAATCTTTTTGTATTTTTTTTATTTTTATAAAAATTGAAAACTGAAATTAAATTAAAAATTACGCTACCAACAAACTAACTATGTAACTAGCTTGTCCCCGGCAACGGCGCCAAAAACTTGATCGATGTCTTATTTTAATTATTTTTCTTGCAAGTGGACAAGACTATTGGAGAATAGTTATGGGAAGCAAGGGTCGAACCACAGAGACAAGAAGATCACAGATAGTACGATTTATTGATAGCAAATTATCAATCTAAGGTGCGTAAGTTATCAATACAGTCATCAAATATGCTTTAATTCAAGAAGATCACAGATAGTACGATTTATTGATATTCATTTGTGGCTCTCATAGGTGCGTAATTTTCCATGCCCCAATGATAAATATTGTACGCCATTTTTCAAAAGATTTTTTATTATATATATATATATATATATATATATATATATATATATATATATATATATATATTAATTTTCGGATTTAATTAAAGTTTTTTTGAAGAAATTTTTTTTTATAAAAACGAAAATTATAAAAGAAAAGCTAAATTAACTAAATCAAAATAACAAATCCTCGGCAACGGCGCCAAAAACTTGATCAATGCCTGATTTTAAATTTATTTCCTTGCAAGTGGACAAGACTATTGTAGAATAGCTTAGGAAGCAAGGGTCGAACCACAGAGATTTGGATTTGATTAAATTAAATTTAACTAATCTATTAAAATAAAGCAATTAATAACTAGTGGGGTTTTTTTGGTTTTTTTTTTTATAAATTAAATTAACTAGAAAGCAATAAAATAATCTAACTAACAAAGCTTATAGATATGAGATAAATCAAAGATTTGTAAATCGCCTAAGAATTAGGATTCGGATGTATCTACTCTATTGTTCATTTAAATAAAATATCATTCAATACCTTGGGTTCGTTCACGAAAGATAGATATAGCCTCTCAAATTACCGTTCAGTCTCCATCTCCAAATAATTCATCCATTCTATATCCTAAGCACAAGAACATATGGATCCTAACTGTCACTTAGGTCATATATATGAACCTGACCCTAACATATCACTCTCGTGCATCGATAGGTTCAATTTATCATGATGGTGAGCCAGTGTACGACATATGCACATTGATCATGCAGTTATCCACACCTCTAGGCCTTTATTACTTGCGATTACATTCATTTGTTCAAAGCGAGATAATAAAAGGGTTGATAAACACCATGATCAACAAGAATTAAATGAATAAAAATATATATAAAACAATAGATTCGATACAAGTTACCTCCAATTCCTAGATTATTGAGTTAATTCTCCATAATTGAAAATACAAAACCTTGAACCATTCTTGGAGAATCTTTCTTCATAGACGAAGAAAAATAATACAGAACTTCTCTCATTTTTTTTCCTAACTAAAGGGATCTATTTATACCTAATTAATCCTACAACTAGAAGGAAAATGAGATACAATATAATTACAACACTAAAAAGAATTAAAATAGGACTTCACGTTTCCCAAGGCAACTATATCACAATGAAGTGGGCGGCTGATTTGGAGATGGAATAATCTGATTTTCAGCTTTTTCCTTCAAGTTTCCAGCTTTTGCAGTTTGGTCCCTGAAGTTCTTCAATTCAGCATAAAGTGCCTATATTTTGCACAATTGTTCCAAAAGTCCCTGAAACTATAAAATAACACTAAAACATATACTAGACAACAAAAACCCCGAGAAATAGCATAATTTAAGTCGGAATAATACCCAATAACTGCGTATAAAATACAGTCATCAAATAGGGGTCTTTATATTAATTCTATTCCAAACTAATTATTATTATTCTTGTTTAACTAATTAGCAATAATTACAATTTATGAAGATCTTATGGTGGATGGAAATCTAGGATTCAGGTTTCACTTGTATCTCCTCTATGCTTATTTTAATAAATTATCATTCAATCTCTTGGGTTCGTTCACAAAATATAGATATAGCCTGTTGAATTACCGTTTAGTCTCCATCTTCAAATAATTCATCCATTCTATATCCTAGGCACAAGAACATATGATCTAACTGTCACTTAGGTCATATATGGAACCTGACCCTAACTTATCACTCTCGTGCATCGATAGGTTCAATTTATTGTGATGGTGAGCCAGTGTACGACATATGCACATTGATCATGCAGTTATCTGCACCTCTAGGCCTTTATTATTCACAATTACATTCATTTGTTCATAATGAATTAATAGAGGGATTGATAAACACCACAATCAACAAGAATTGAATGAATAAAAATATAGATTAAAGCATAGATTCGATACAAGCTACCTCTCACCTCCTAGATTAATGAAGATTTAGTTCATCCATGAAGATGAACAGCACATGGAGATGATTGAATACATGAATCGATCTTCAATACTTGTAATTACAACAACTAATTATGTTATACAACCTAAAATCTATTCTAAAGCTATAGAAAACTCTTTTCTGGCCATATCTAGCCGTGGCTACCGGCCTCTATTTATACCATGGAGTTGTAGGGCGATTAGATCTCTTGGCCTGAATTGAAAACGCAATTTTGAGCATTCTGACCACCTTGCGGTCGCAAGGTATGAGGCACGCAAGGTCCTTGATTTCTCCTGGTCTTGATTTCTGATGTTTCTGTCTACCTTGCGGAGGCAAGGTATACTGCACCTTGCGACTGCAAGGTGCCCAGTCTGGTTTTTCTTCAATTCTTCTTTAATTTTACACTCTGACCCCTTCTTGGAATTTTCACCTAAAAGCCTGAGAATTTGCATACTTTCACCTAAAACCCTGAAACTCACAAAATCACTAAAAATGCATATCAGTAGCCAAAAGCCTCGTGGAATCACTCAATTTAAGTCATAGAAGTATAGGAAATCGACGTATAAAATACATCGATCAGTGATGAAGTGGGTTGGGGAAAGAGATCTGCTACCGATAAAAGTTCAAATAAGAACTTCGTGGCAGCAGAGTCTAAGGGTTGAATGGGAATGGTTTGGGTTCGTTCGGATGGTGTAGTTGGGTTGGTTGGGTTACGAGGGGGTAAAGATGGGGTAGATGGGTTTGGTGAGTAGCTAAAGGGTGATGGAGGGGTTGGAGAGTGTGATTTGGTAGGCTCCTTCTGAGTGTGTGGCTCCTCCTGAGGGATAGGCTCCTCCAGAGGGGTTGATTCCACCTGAGTGGATGACTCATTAGGAATGGGTTGTGAAGTGGTAGAAGGTTGGGTACCGGCAGACTTCCTTTTCTGCCTTAGCAGCTGAATAGGAGGTTCAGATGCTTCATCGGCAGAGGTGACAAGGTCTGCTGGTGGCTGGGCCGGTCAGAAGAAGGTTTTCGTTTGGGTTTTGGGGATGGTTGGGGAGTGGAGGTTGGTGGTTCAAGGTTAGATGGCTGGGGAATGGATGTTTGTCCGGCAGCGGCAGAGGAGCTGCCAGCAGACTTGTCACGTCTATCGGCTTTCAATTCCTGCCGAATCCATTTGGCCTGAAGTTTTTCAGCCTCTTCTTCCGTCCTTACCTTCTTAGCCTGAGTTGTTTCCTTCTGCTTCAACAGTCGTCAGACTCTGCAGCCAAATCCTTGGCTTCACGGAGAATGTCGCGAGTAATGGTAGGGTCTCCTTGTCCCCATTTGGTCGCTGTAGAGCAAAATCCTTTGCTGGCAGCATCATACCCGTCCATATTGAAACGCGTGACAACCATTGGCGAGGGCTTGGCTACTTTTTCAAGAGAGATATTAGGTAGCCCTCGTTGTTGTCTTCTTTTGTTTTCATAATCCATATATTTCTTGAAGAAGGTGGCCGTCATCTGCTTATCTTTGGCCACAACAATGAGCTCATCTTCTTTAACAGAAGAGTTAATCTCGGGCGAATCCCGTAGAAGGGCGTTGATGAGTAGGACAAAGGGCCTTTTGAAATTGGGGATGTTTTTTACTTTTGCAACGTAGTTACGTAGCTCGTTGAAGATGATAGTGCCGTAGTTGAGGTGAGTCTTTAGATAGACAGCACTTGTGAGATTGAGTTGTTAAGCGGTGAACATATCATGGGCCCCGTTAATTGAACAGCAAACTTTTGTCCAGCAGATGGCTAGAACAGTAAACGTCTAAGGGAAAGACATTCCTCAGCATTTTCCCTTGAGGTTCCCTTGGAGTGTTTGGTCCACTCATTGCTTCCCAAGGCTCTGTCATCCTCAGCAATGGATAGCTCAGTATCTCTGCCGTATCGAACCCTGATGTTTCTGGAAATCACTTTGGCCGAGATGGAGATAAGTCGTCCTCGAATCCATCCACGCATCATAGACGGAGTCTTGGGGCCGATAACCATTCACTGATATAATTCTTCAGCGAGGAGAATGCTATAGTTTTCTTCATGTAGATAGAAGAGCGATAAATTCCCTGACTCGTTCAAATCCTCGCATGCTTTGGCTCCGGTGGAAAAACTGCAGACGGTTTTGAGGTTAATGCACATGTCGGGCAGATACGTCTTTGGGTCCAGAGCCAGAATGATGTCGTGAGCGACAGGAAATGGAGGGTATCCTGGAAGGTTGATGGACGAGCCATGTGGAATGACCTTTTCAGGGTCAAACGCCTTCCTAATGTCAGTCTTTGACTTTGAAGAGGATTTCACCTATAAAAACATATTCAGAAATTAGTGCTTTTGTCCTGACAGAACAAACAATCAAAGATTTCATTTTTGAGAAAAAATTGAAATTTCAGATGAAAATTTTTAAAATCCTTGAATGTTTGGATAGATAAAACAGAGAAACATTAACAGAAGATTTCTCAGAAAAATGAGTATTCAAAGTATAGAGAAAACTTTTTAGTTTCAAGGTTTTTAAATGAACAACAATGGCGGAAACCATCCAGATACGCAAAACGTCCTTTCGGATTCGTCAATAAAGTGACTCAAAAGAAGAAATACTAAGCATAAATCAATGGATAGTAAACTAGAGAGTAATGGAAAGCTTACCATTGTTGCTGTAAGGAAGAAGAAGCAGATAATAGTCGTAGAGAGAGAGAGGGAGCAGTTACATAGAAGAGAGAAGGGTTTGAGTAGAGATAGAAAATCTGAGAGAGAGAGAGAGAGAGAGAGAGGGTTCGTAAAGTGTTGGAAAGGGCGGTTCAAAGTCTACTTAAAGAAAAAAAATCTTTAGCGAAAAGTTGTAACTTAAGATATTTTCAAAGTAATTCAAAACTGACTTTTAACCCCTTTGCCTTTTTAGAAAACATTTTCCGCTTTAATAGACTAAACAGTTGAAGTACTAACCTGGTGAAAACGAAGAACTTAAGTCTACCGTTAGATAGCAAATTAAGTCTGCCGGTTAGTAGTAGATTAAGTCTGCCGGTATGAAAGAAAACTTAACAATAGAAATTAAGTTGTAGGATCAATCATACCAAGATTTCTCCTTAAATAAGCAAACCTGGTTGCATCCAATGGCTTGGTGAGAATATCAGTCAATTGATGTTCAGTTGGAATGTATTCCAAACAGATGTTACCTTTTTCCACATGATCTTTGAGGAAGTGATAACGGATATCAATATGCTTTGTCTTTGAGTGCATCACTGGATTCTTTGAGACTGAAATTGCAGAAGTGTTGTCATACATAATGGGAGAATTTGCAGTCTTGATGTTGTAGTCCACTAGTTTCTGCTTCATCCATAGTAGTTGAGAGCAACAGCTGCTGGCAGCAATGCATTCTGCCTCAGTTGCATGACCATGAGACAAGTCTATTTCCAAGAAATTGACAGGTCCCACTGGTGCTTCTTCTGCTTACTTTGCAGGCTGCATAGTTTGCATCTGAGTACCCAACTAGATCGAAGTTGTTGCGTTTTGAATACCAGATACCCAGATTTGTAGTTATTGAAACATATTTGATGATACGTTTGGCAATAAGCAAATGTGATTCCTTTAGATTTGTCTAAAATCTAGCACAAACACAAATAGCAAACATTATATCAGGTCTACTGGCAGTAAGGTAAAGAAGTGAACCTATGATTCCTCGATACTTGGTCACGTTCTCTTCCTTTCCCTTCTCATCTTTGTCAAGATGGCAGTCAGTAGACATTCGAGTCTCGAATCCTTTAGCTGAATCAAGTCCAAATTTCTTGATAAGTTCCTTTGCATATTTGGTTTGGCTGATGAAGATCCCGTCTTAAGTCTGTTGAATCTTAAGTCCTAGAAAGTAGGTGAGCTTTCCCCTCATGCTCATCTCAAACTTTCTTTGCATCAGCTTCTCGAATCTTTTGCACAGGCTTTGATTTATTGATCCAAAGATAATGTCGCCCACGTAGATTTGTACCAGAAGAGAATGACCTTTGTGTTTAAGGATGAACAGAGTTGTGTCTATTTTTCCTCTCACGAATCCTTGTTCAATTAAGAACTTGGATAGAGTTTCATACCAAGCTCTGGGAGCTTGTTTCAGGCCGTAGAGTGCTTTCTTGAGTCGGTACACTTGATCCTGTTTGTCTTGGATGACAAAACCAGGAGGTTGTTCAACATATACTGTTTCTTGAAGATCACCAATGAGAAAGGCACTTTTTACATCCATCTGATATACTTTGAAGTCCATGAACAAAGCATAGGCTAGAAAGAGTCTGATTACCTCTAATCTGGCAACAGGAGAAAATGTTTCATCGAAGTCAATTCCTTCTTCCTGTCGGTAGCCTTGAGCAACCAATCTAGCTTTGTTTTCGGTGACGTTTCCATCTTCATCTCTCTTTTTCCTGAATACCCACTTGGTGCCTATAACTGGATGGCCAGTAGGTCTTTGAACTAAGCTCCACACTTTGCATCTTTCAAACTGGTTCATCTCTTCTTGCATAGCTTCAATCCAGTAATGGTCTTTGATAGCTTCATCAAACTTTTTTGGCTCAATTTCAGACACGAATGCGAATGCAAACATAGTCTCATTTCGAACTCTATTTCTCGTACGAACTCCTGAGTTGAGATTACCAATGATTTGAGAGATGGGGTGATCTCTTGTTTCAATAACAATTGGAGGAAGATCACTTCTGGTGAGTTTTCCCCTTAACGAATATGGAGAAGGTAAAGAAGGTGATTCACCTAAATCGGGTTAAGAAGAGATAGGATCTTCAAAACCTTCATTTTCTGTTGAACAAGAAGGGTGAGTGATCTGCAAAGGTGTTTGGGGTAGAACAGAAGAGATGGGTTCGAGTGGTCAAGGGTTGCAAGCGGTACCTGACTAAGTTGAAGTCTGCCGGGGTTAGCGTAAGCTGGAATGGTGCAGAGTTGGAGAATTCTGAGGTGGAGTAGAAGTTGAAGCTTTATTTGTACATGCCTCAACATCATCAGAATCATCAGCAACATTCAGAGCCTTTCAAGGCTCTAATAAATTATATTCATCAAAAGTAACATGCACAGATTCTAAGATTTTCAAAGAAGTTTTGTTAAATATGCGAAATGCTTTTGCATGTTTGGAATAGCCCAGAAAAATTCCTTCGTCTGATTTTGCATCAACTTTACCTCTATATTTTTTTCCATTATATAGAATAAAACATTTACAGCCGAAGATTTTGAAAAATCCTATGTTTAGGGATCTTCCTCTCCATATTTCATAGGGAGTTTTGTTATGAAATTTGTTTACCAGGGATCTATTCTGGGTAAAACATGCAGAGTTGACAGCTTCTGCCCAGAAGTAGTTCGGAAGTCTTGCTTCTACCAGCATAGTTCTTGCTGCTTCAATGAGTGTTCTGTAAGACCCCGATTCCCGGTTAGCTTGAATTGCGTGCAATGTTCGCATTTCTTCTTTGGTTGATTGCTCGTTGGGTTTGTCAGAGAGTCTAGGTGTGTATGAGAGATCACATTAAGACCAAAACATTTTTAAGAGATGCCATATAGTTGTTGACTTACTAAAGTATCAAGTCGTAACCCGACAATAGTCGAAATGCGACGCGATTGAGAGTTTACTCGGGTTTTGTGTTCCTGACCTCGATTTGGTCATAGATCTTTACATGATGATTGAATAACATGTTTAGATGTATTAGACTTCTAGTTGGATGTATTCTTTAAGTCTTGTGAGGTTTTGATGCTTCGAGAATAACAATTCTCCTTATCCCGTAGTCTGAGATTGAGCCGTGTGAGCATCTCGTCTTTCGGGAGTCCTTTTCTCCTATCTGTTGTTCATCATCTGAGAGGCATTCAAGCCTATTCTATAGCCCTTTGAAGTGTTAACAACCATGGGTTGTTGCCCGTCGGTTTGTGGTTTCATTCGACGTTTCATTAGCGAGATGTCGCGCCTGCGTCGGTTTTGCTCCAGGTTGTTTCGGGAGTTGTTGTGAGGGTTCTGGACCTACTTTGAGGGTGGTTTAAGACTTTTTTTGTTTAGCTTAGAGTATGAGGACATTAAGGGTTGAATTATAGGCTGTTTCGAAGCTTTAAGGCTTGCGGTTGCATGTGGGAAAGACCTAGGCCGAGCAAGGAAGCAACAAAGTTGGAATGGCATTTCTAGGGGACCATGCAGTCGCTTTGTACTCCTACCATGCAAGCGCATGGTAGGGCAGTCCCTGTTTCGGGATTTTCTACCTATTTCTAACAATTTCGTATCCTATCCCTACCCAAGCCCAACCTAACCCACTCCTAAACCCTCCTAACTACCTTAAGACATATCCTAAACATCTAAGGGTGTTTTAGAGGTGGATTAGTGTGGTTAATAAGAGGGAAACAACCCCATTAGTGACACATCACCCACTTACTTTCTAACCCATATAAACCACAAACACTTCACTTAAGCCTTCATATTCAGCCTACAACTTCTAAAAAACGTGGGAGACTTTCTTGGGGGCTTAGAGAAGAGTTTTCTAGGGTTCTTGAGAGCCCACCCTTGGAATCCATAGCTAGGAGCCTCCATTTCTCAATCCACACCATAGATTTGAAGAGGAGGTTGAGGAGAAGAAGACCCACCAATTGGAATTTCGAATTGGTAGCTTGAAGGGGCTGAATCAAGGTAAGTTACTACACCTATTTCTCTTTATTTTTGCCCCATTGACCCTAGGGAAAACAACCTTTGTGCTATGTGAGGTCAATGGGTGCATTCTAGGGCTTTTTAGAGATGCCATGAACCCTAGATGTCTAAATGAGGATTATGCTTGGATGAACTTACTTGAGACCTTGATTATCATGATAATCATGTGTAGAGTAGCATATTAATTCATCATATGTTATTTATTCATGTTTTGTTGGCATGATTGGTGAAGTGACCTAAATGGGTTTATGCACAAAAATGGGAATTTGCCCTATGTTGCCTAACCAAGTGTTTTGTTAGGATTTTATGGGTTTAATGAGCTTGGGAATCTTTCCAATGATGTTAGTTATGAACATAGAAGGGTATTGTAGCCCATGGCTTCTATGCCCTAAATTTTGGAAAGTGTAGATTGGACTCAACGGAGTCATTATAAGTTCGATAATGTGCTAAACGAACTTGGGTTGAAATCCTACGACGATTGGGTTTCGTTTGATTAATGATGTGAAGCACACAACTTCCAAACTTTAAATGGATTATGATTGTGATGTGTTATGTGGATTTTTAGGCTTGGGAATCAAGCCCGAATTAATATTGGGATTTTGTTGTAAACTTTAATGAAATGTTAAAGTGTGGATTTATGAGACACATATAGAATGAAACGTAGTATTGAGACTCAACGGAGTCATTATAAAGCCAATGACATGATAATGAACCTTGGGTTAAAACCCTACGATGTTTGGGTTTTGGGTTGATTACGTATGTACGCACCGAGCATCTTGTTTTGTGTCCATTGAAAGAGTCATGTTATAGAGACTCATTGGAAATATATTTTGAGTGTGCTTGTTAGAGCACGGAACATTAGAGACCAACCTATGACCTCGAGTGTATTTAAGAGAAGATTAAGAAAGAATTATCTCCTTAAGGATTTTGGTCGCGTGCATATAAAAGCAATTGTGAGAAAGTGACTACGGAGTAGTCATGAGGTTCTTGAGTATGGTATTAGTGATGTCGATCATATACGACGATTAGGACTATGATTGAATCCGGTGTACTTAAAATTAAAGACTAAAATATTAAGTCTTGAGTTGTGGATATTCTTAGACTAACGTAGTAGTCTTTCGTTTGATATTGAGTAGAGGATTATTATAGACCTCACACTATGATTTATTGAGCTTGCATACTATTCTTGATTGGGTGATAACTTGGGGACTTACGAGTACCTCAATATGTGGTTCTTGAACTAAACTTGTAAGTTAGTTGAACATGTTGTTTATATGCAAATATGTGCATTGTTCATGGGGTTTTGTAGAGCATTATGTCCTACTTGATTATATGCAAATAAGTGCATTATTATGAAAGTTTGTAGAGCATTATGTCCTACATGATTTGATGAGGCCGATATTAATGAACTTGGTCTCATTTGGTTTATTTAAGTAAATACCTACTTGAGCATTCTTGGTTTAAGTCCAGCTGGTGGGTTTGGTTGTAGTGTCGGCAATGGGACGATTCATAGCCTTTGGGAACAATCGCTACGAATCGTTGCATTGGTTCCCTTTCTCCTCACTAATTGGCCAATAGTGGGATGTGATCTCGAGTTATGCCATCTAGCCTGACATCGAGCTCTCATTTCTCATCCTAGGTTGGATGAATGTAACGAGTACTCATTAAAGGAAAACTGATGAGTTGTGATTATTTAGGGATGAAACCCAAGGTATGATTGGTTGGGTGTTGGACCCGGATTTTGGTTTGAGGATGGATCCCATGGTAAGTTTGGTTGGGTGTTGGACCTGGATTTGGTTGTAACGGTTCGATTTACGTATCTTGTTACACATGTCTATTTATGAGCATATATATGAAAGACTTTATGCTATGTGATTTATGTGAGTTTGTGTGCTTGATAATTAAGTATATGTTTCTTGTTGGTATACTAGTATGATGCCATGATTTTTATATATGCTTCTACATTATGCCATGCCATGACATGATATGCCATATAGTTTCATTTAGTAACTTACTGGGTCATTATGACTCACTCCGTGTGGTTGTTTTCTCTAGTGTGTGCAGTGATCCCGTTAGTACGCGTGACAACTTCGGATAGAGATTTTTAGCAGGTGGTCTTCCGGGCAATAAGCTTGGAGCTATTATTATTGTTATTATTTATTTGTGAGACACGAATGTAAAGTTATGTAGACTTTACTTGGGTAGATTATAGTAGTATATTATTGTTATGTATTTAGGAGCCGGCTAGTATAGCCAAGCTATTGTATCTTTTAGAAGTTAATTCCGTTGTGATTTCGAGCAAGTTTGGCTCGCTTATCCTAGTATTGTATTATTGTTGTATCTACCTCCGACGACTTTAGTCGTGAGATCTTGGTATAGTTTTTTAGCTTTTGGAATATTATTCTTATAGTTTAATTGTCGCTCCGGCATGTTATAGTCGTTGAGTGGTTGTTTATCAAGTTGGGAATTTGTTGGTTTGCTGGGCCTTGGTTGCCGATGGTTTGTTGCGCGTGTCTAATGTTGCGTCACGTGCGTCAAATTTTTGGGCCGAGAGATTTACTATCTCTTTGGTTGTTTTTATTTTGGAGCTTGTTAGCTCGGGTCCCATTTTGTTTTTGCTTCCACAGGTTTTAGTTTTTATTATTCCGTATCGTCGTTATGGCTTTACCTTCCTGTTTCGAGCTTGATGGCTCATCTTTTGACTCACACCATTATGCTTAGAAGGTGCTTGTCTGTCTCTTAGCTTGTCCCGACGGCACGACCTTGGGATCTCGTCTTGGGATCCGGGTCGGGTCGTCACAGTTGGTATCAGAGCTATTGGTTAGCTATTTTGCCAGGATAGGTTCCTTGGCCTAGTTGGGTTGGGTTTAATGTTGAGATTTTTAACGTTGAGTGTTCCGTGTGGGTGTATAATGTCAGGAGCTTGGCGTGGAGCTGGTTCCAGTAGACCTCGTTCGAGTACCGCTAGTGGTAATGAGAGAGGGGATAACATTAATGATCCGCGTGTGACTCCTCAACAAATATTTAGATGGGAAGACGATACCACTATACTTGGGAGGTTCTTGAGGTTGAAACCTGAGAGCTTCGATGGAGAGCCCGACGCTTCTAATGCATAACATTGGTTAGAAAGCACCGAGAAGATCTTTGCAGTTATGGGTTGTATGTCAGAAGAGATGGTGACCCTAGCAGTATTTAAGTTGAGTGGTGCGGCTGACCATTGGTGGCATGTGTTACGAGATAGTTGGAGACACCATGTAGTACCTCAAGTGTGGGAAAACTTCATGATGGAGTTTAGGGCACAGTTTATTCCGGCAGTAGTTCGGGAAAGAAGAGAAATGGAATTCCTTGCACTAGAACAAGGAGATATGACTGTGGCTCAATATTCAGCGAAGTTCACAGAATTGGCTCGTTATTGTAGTTACTTAGTACCAGATGAAGCTAAGAAGACCCATCGGTTTGTAAAAGGCCTAAGGATGAAATATCGCAGGCAGCTTATTCCGTTACAGCTCACGGAGTACCGAGGTGCTATGGATCGTGCATATGCGATGGAGTTGGACATCGAGGAGTACGCTCAAAAGAGAACCTCGAAGGCTATTGAGAGTGGTGATGGTATTAGAGGGCAGGTAGTACCTCAGACAGTTAGTCACGGAGATGTACGATTTGGTAAACGGAGTGATGTTCCTACCTCTAGTCGGAGACGACCAGGCGGTGAGTTGATATGTAATTTTTGTATGAGGACGGGACACGTCGAGAAAAGATGTTGGGGCAAAGCAGGAAAGTGCTTTGCTTGTGGCGGTGATCATGTTCGTAAAGATTGCCCAAGGATGAGAGTTAATCGGTCTGGGAGTGCTAGCCAACAATCTTGTGGCTCCAAGAGAGATGGTGATGGTCGGCCTAGAGTTTGAGGTCGTGTGCGCGTGGCGGTTGACCATTGCAAAGTTTTCAAACCTATCCGAATACGAAGGTATGTTCTCGTATATATATTATACCGTTGCTACTATTATTGTTATTATGAGTACACGTCGTATCGGTAGCTCATGTGCATTCATACATACATTACATGGTGTATTGAATATTACTGGTTTATTGTTTGACTGGGGATAAAGCCCCAATGTGGTGTTGGTATGTGATATTGTTTGATTTGTGAATTGTCGGTAGGTAATCACACATGGTTTGTGGATTCTTGTGTAGTCTATGTATTTATAGGACTATACTATATATAAAGAGCATTGGGGATGAATTTATGTTACGAAAATAGTAATCAATGGTATTATGGAGTTGCAGTTTCGTAGGACTATATTAAGAGTCATGGTGTGAATATATGTATATATATGTATATATATGAAGCATGAATTGTATGATGATACTTGTTGGTTTGATATGATATTTGTATATCCTGTGGAGATATGTTAATGTGGTGAATAATATAATACTATATATTGTTGATGGTCATTATGCGAGTAGGATACACTCGATTAGTAAGAAGGTTAAGTGTTGTGATTTATCGGTTGATTTTGGTTGCGTAGGCAAGTATGATGTTTCACCGCGATTATTGAAGTGTTGATGCTTTGGGGACTCTTAGAATATGCGCTGGTTGTAGACTTGGTTTAGAACTTAAGAAATGTTGGAATTGTGGAGTATAGACGTGTAGACACCCCAATTTCGTACCCCTTATATGTAACTCTGACATGTGATATCAAGAACTGCTTAAACTTAACGAAATGTCTAGTTATAGGGTTGAAAATGCAAAAAGGAGAAAGTAGGATGAACAGTGAACTGCAGGGGAGGAAAGTGTCAAAAAATTGAGAAGTTTGAATAGTTGGCGCCGCGCCCACCAACATCTGGCGCCGCGCCCAAAGTCCTATATGTCCGCGCCGAGGTCTTCAACAGTGCCCGCTTCGTTAATGCATTGTACAAATTGTTGAGCGCAAGGTACAAGCCGATGAAGCACGGATTCAACTATAAATAGAGGTGACGACTCCCCATTTCGAGACCCTTTTTTTTTCGACGAAGAGTTACTCTGCGTAATTGTTACGCCGAGAACGATCGTCCGATCCCCCTCCCTCAAGCCTCAAAAACCTGTCCAAACTCCGCCAAAACACAAATCCAACCGATTAAAGTGATCCCTAACCCTTTAGTTAGGTATCCACTATATTTCCTCGGCCCAAAAATCCCAAAGTAAGCTGTTACTCTGCCCGAGTAAATAGGCTGAAAACACCCTAAATAAGCCGTTATTCCGCCCAACCAAATAGGCCAAAACCACGAAAACTAAGCCGTCATTCTGCCCGACCAAATAAGCCAAAACTACCATATATAAGCCGTCACTCCGCCCAAATCACATCAGCAACAAGCAATAAAAGTCTCCCTCTCCCGAGAAGGACAGAGCGAGCACACCCCGCTCTAAAAGGTAATAGCCTTTAAGGGCATTTTTATTTATTTATTTATTTATTTGTCTATTTATTATTTGTAAAGTTGTTATTTAAATCCGGCCTAATGTAGCCATTATAAGTCGTTGTGCTGCCCGGATTAGAATAGGAAATAGTATGTAAAAGATCCGTTATAATGGCCAAATATTTTTAAATACATTTGTAATTATTGTAAGGAAATGACTGCAAGTCCGTAAATAATGTAGCCACGGATGTATTTGTTTTACTTTCCTGTCTTTTAATGCTTTATTTATTTGCTAAATAAATATAACAATAAGCATACTTTAGCCAAAAACTATTTTGAGACCGAAAGGGCGAGTTGGGTGCCTAGCACCTTCCCAACTCGTAACTTAGCCTCCGAACCCGCTTTTTATCTCTAGTTTTCTTTTTCTGGTTTTTCTTTATTTTTGCTTTAAAATAAAGATGACGACTCTAAAACTTTTTGGATCCAGTGGGCCTCGCAACACTCCTTCTTTCCACTTTCCCGTTCTCCCCTAAAAAAGGGATGATGAGAATGGAAGGGTGATGTATTCCCATATCCTGATATCCCCTAAACAAGGGATAACTTGATACGGTAAACCCAAAGCTCCCATAGTAATCTGAAACGGACCATAAGGCTATTTTTAATAAAATCCATAGTGGGGGCGTTGCAATATCTTTTTTTGCACTTTTCCGTTTTCCCCTAAAAAAGGGAAAATAGGAATGAAAGGGTAATAAAAAAGGGAAAATAGGAATGAAAGGGTATCCCGGTATCCCCTAAAAAGGGATTAACTTGATGTGGGAAACCATAAGTTCCCATATTGGATTAAAAATCCACTAAAGGCAACCAAGGCGCATTCCCATATTGGATTAAAAATCGCTATCATAAAAAGACTCCTCTCGCACTTTTGATTTCGCCTTCCCTAAACAAGGGAGGGTGGAACGACGCACTTTGATTTCCGCACGCACCTAAGGCGCGCGGGCGCGAGGCGCGGGGAACCTCACAGGGCGACTGGCGCTGGGAGTTGTTTTATTTTAAATAAAATGGAGGGCTAGACTCATAAAATAAAACTTTTTTGTTTTTCTTTGTTTCGACGACTTGTTATATTAATTTATGCTTGGGAGTTGTTTTATTTTAAATAAAATATGCATTTGAATATTGCATAATAAAACGTGTCTTTGTTTATAATCCGTGTCTATATTTGCTTGTTATATTAATTTATGCATAATGTACAAGTGTATTTAAAAATATTTTTAAAAAAAGCAAAAAAAAAAATTCAAAATTTTGTTTTTCGAAAAATCAAAAAATCAAAAATAAAATAATATATTATATATATGTTGACAATAAAAATCCGGGCAGCACAATAAAAGGGCCGGAGCTTTATTTTAATTATTGATTTATTCTCGGCTCTGTATTATTATTCCTCTCTGTTCATTTTTCCTTTTTTTTATTATTCTGTACATTTGTACATATCTGCGTTCATTCTGTCATTTTATTTTGGGGACATAGGACCAAATTTGTAATTAATAGGAATAGATAGATTCCCCACTTTTCTTTCTATTTCTTAATGTGGTGTGCTTGTTTGCTTGCGCTCAAATTAAAAAGCCGAGAAAATCCACACGTAACAGCAAGACAGGTCATATCTGTTTTATTTTCTGTTTATATATCTGTAAATAAATAAAGAGTTTACTGCTTTTTAGATACCGCACACATGCACACGCATATAGGTATATTCCGAACTGTTACCCTACACCATGACCAGCCTTCCCCCTGCATGAGCCAACGTTAGAATGCATATAGACTCTCAGGAAACTTCATAGACCGACCGGTTTTTGTATCTCTGAATCGTGAATCAGCCCCTATCAAAAACAAATAAATGATGAAAAAAAAGTGAAAAAAAAAAAAAATATATATATATATATATATATATATATATATATATATATATCTGTGTGTGTGTGTATACCGTTCTCGTTCCACCAGACCTCCGACTGATGCAGATGACGAATATGAACGAAGAATGGAAGAGCTAGAGCGAGAACGAAGGGAAAAAGAGGCTGCAGACAAAGGCAAAGGGAAAAGACATTGGTAGTTAATGTATCATTTCTTCCCTTACCTTTGTATTTATCTTTATTTTTGAAAACTCTGTGATATGTAAACTTCTTGTTTATAAAATACAAAAGATTACTTGGTTTTTCAAAAAGGTTATCTTGTTTATATTCTTGTTGCTTTATATTCTTATCTGTTTAGAATTTAAACAATCAGTTTAAATTTATTTGAACTGCTGCTAATCTGTGTGCTATTCTATGTTTTTTTACCTTTGTATGCACTTAGATTAGTCCCTTACATTTGAGGTGTTATTCTCGTTTGATAGAGGCATGTCTTCTGTTACTCTCTATATAAATTTCTCAGACATGTTATTATCTATCAAATAATCTGTTTTAATCCCTCATTTGTAGTAATGACGACCAGATATAAATAGGAGCAGATTGTTGATTCTTATGATAGATTTATATCTACTCAGTACATTACATTAGTTTTATACTTCAGTGGCTAATCGGGCTGCGTATCGATTAGCGTGGCAACCTGTATAGAACTTTCCCTAGTATAGTTTTTATAGGACTTCACAGTTCAATGAAGACCTCTCCACAAGCTTTATCTGAAGACCCGCCTTATCGCCCACAAATCCAGACCTCGTGTCCACCTAATCTTCTATGAGGTGTCCTATCCAAAGATTAATTGGATTAATTCAAACTTATTCTAATCATTGTTTGAATTAATCCAAGACATTCCCTGACATATCAAGCCGCTGAAAGCAACCTTTCCAAAAAGCAGGAAGACTTTTCGTCCGAAGCAGAAAGGCATCGCCCCTAGTTCCCGCAACAACTCTCGATCCGACACCTAAATCGCCCACCTTTTGAAGATCTCAAATCATTCCCGCTCTAGATATCGTGAAGACGAAAATCCTTGGATCGACACCCCATGCATTTAATGCATTGATGAAAAGAGCTGTTGAAGTATTCGTCTTCTCCAACGGATCTTTTGAAGTGCACCTGCTATAAATACTGCCATTAAAGACTGGAACAAACATATACATATAAAAAGAGAGAATCAATCGAACACTAATAGGATCGCTCGAAACTCCACAACTCCAAGTCTTACAACTTGCTATCAAGAGATCCTAAACGATCTAGAAGTCCTCGTCAACAACAAGAAGTCGCTCATCAACACTTATTGTTTTATCTTCTTGTTGTTTACTTTCATTAACTATATACATCGAATTAAATATCTTGTATTTACAGATATTTAATTCCCTAGACCCCAAACACAAGTCAATATTTTGTACACGATCCATTAGAGATATTCTTTGTAATTAATCTAGTGGAAAACATAGTGCACTATTTAAATCCAAGGTTGACTGCCTTGGTGGTGGACGTAGCACTCTTTATAGTGTGAACCATCCCAAAATACTTGTGTTGTTTCATATTTGTTTGTCCTGTCGCTTGATCTGTTTCGTGATTATCTTTATCCATTTACGAACTTAAGTAACTTGTAAAGGTCTACCAGTAGTCCTTATCACAGACACTCGAACAACTACCTTGAAGCTCTTCCGCTACTTGAATCTTTTCGATAGATTGCAAGTATCTTTCAAAGTATTTACCAAAAAGTTTTAAGTGTTTAATAAGCTATTCAACCCCCCCCCCTTCTAGCTTATTATTGTGCCCATTGGGACCCACACCACTGGCATGCAATCAAGGGGAGCTAGCTTTGAGGCTATGGCTTCCAATTTTCACCTCACCCTAATAGGGGCTGCTAAACAATGGCTAATGTTGTCTGATAGCAGCACCATGAATACATGGGACCAAATGGTGAAGCTGCCTCGAAAGGTACAAAGACAACACCAAATTCAGAAATAGAAGGGACCTTGAGTCGTGCACCCAATGAAAAAGAAACTTGTGCCGAAGTTCAGCAAGTGGAAACGAAAGTTGGCCTGCACTTTGACGACTGATCCAAATGAAGTCATGCCGAATGTTTATCAAAAACCTCCAGCCCATTTACCTGGAACACATGCGGTACCTTCCCTACACCAATTTTAAATAAATAGTAGAGATAGGAGCCCGTATTGATGATGATATACGGACGGGGCAATTACAAGTCAATACGCCTCCTACCTCTTTCCGTTACTCTAAAGGAAAGACAGCCGTAGCCACACCCGCACTAACCGTCAATGTGGTAGGAAATGTATCAACCACTTTTCCTACCCAAAATTATGGAACTGTTCCATGGTCTTATGGAACGGACATGTGTCTGTTAACATAGTCGGAGGGAATAATGGCCCGAACAGAAATTTCAGAAATCAGAACCGGCATTATGATGAGCTGTAAGCCTCCCAATCTGTGATCCAGTAGGGGCTAATGGCACAAGGAGTGTTAAAGCCTATGGAAAATTATAAGCCACCAAACCCCCGCCCAGACTCGAATCATGCCCAAGATCGTGAATATCATCGCCGCAAAGGGTTACCTTACCAATAAATGTTATATACTCAAAGATGCTATCCAAGATCTTATAGATGATAAGGTTATTGAAAAGCCTACTCCCATACCAAATAGAGTCAATAACCCTTGTGGGTCCCAATGGGCACAATAATAAGCTAGAAAGGGGGGGTTGAATAGCTTATTGAACACTTAAAAACTTTTTAGAAAATACTTTGAAAGGTACTTGCAATCTATTGAAAATTAAGATTGAAGTAGCGGAAGACCTTCAAGGTAGTTGTTGTGTCCGCCGATAAGGACTACCTAGACCTTTACAAGTAACTTAAGTTCTCAGAATGGATAAAGATAATCAAAGTACTAAACAGTTCAAATATCAGACAAACAGTAAGGAATAACACAAGTATTTTGGGATGGTTCACACTATAAAGAGTGCTACGTCCACCACCAAGCCAGTCAACCTTGGATTTAAATAGTGAACTATATTTTCCACTAGATCAATTACAAAGAATATCCCTAATGGATCGTGTACAAAATATTGACTTGTGTTTGGGGTCTAGAGAATTAAATATCTGTAAAACAAGATATTTAATTGCAAGTATATAGATAATGAAAGCGAACAACAAGAAGTTAAAACAATAAGTGTTGATGAACAGCTTCTTGTTGTTGACGAGGACTTCTAGATCTGCTGGGGATCTCTTGATTGCACTGAGCTGTAAGACTTGGAGTTATGGAGTTTCAGCAATCCTTTAAGTGTTCGATCGATTCTGCATAGCTGTGTGTGTCTCCGCCTTTAATGGCAGATTTATAGCGTGTGCACTTCAAAAGATCCGTTGACAAGACGAATACTTCAACAAATTTTTTTATGAATGCATTACATGCATGGGGTCGCTTTTCACATATCTAGAGCAGGAATGATTTCGAGATCTTCAAAAGTGGGCGATTTAGGTGTCGATTCGAGAGTTGTTGCAGAGAGAGCCTCGCTTCCTCGCTTTCACCAGACGAAAAGTCTTCCTACTTTTCTGAAAGTTGCTTTCTGCGGCTTGATGTGTCGTGAATGTCTTAGATTAATTCAAACAATGATCGATAAGTTTGAATTAATCCAATGAGTCATTGCCGGACAGACACGCCATAAGATACCGTGGACACAAGGTCCGCTGCTTGTGGCTTGAGCATGTCTTCCGTGAAGCTTGAAGAGGTCTTCCGCCGAACCTCAGAAAGTCCTATAAAAACTATACTAGGCAAAGTTCTATACACATTGCCACGCTAATCGATACGCAGCCCGATTAGATCGAAGTATAAAACTAATGTAATGAATCAACATATATAAATCTAACATAAGAATCAACAATCTCCTCCTATTTATATCCGGTCATCATTACTACAAATGAGGGCTATAAATGCACTATGTGATAGATAATAACATGTCTGAGAAATTTATATATATTGTAGCAGAAGACATGTCTCTATCAAACAGAAGAGCACCTCAAGTGTAAGGAACGAATCTAAGTACATAGAAGAATATGAAAATCATAGAACAACACACGATTAGCAGCTCAAATAAATTTAAACCGATTGTTTAAATTCTAAACGATATAGAAAATAAAGTAACAAGAATTTAAACAAGACAATTTTGAAAAACAAATAATCTTCTCAGATTTATAAACAAGATGTTTACATATAACAGAGTTTTCAAAAAATGTAAGATAAATACAAAGGTAAGGGAAGAAAAGATACAAAAACTACCAAGGTCTTTTCCCTTTGCCTTTGTCTGCAGCCTTCCTTTTCCCTTCGTTCTCTCTAGCTCTTCCATTCTCGCAGACGCATCATCATCTACATCGCAGGAGGTCCGTGGAACGAGAATCCGGTAGTCCAGCTTCTTCACGAAGACTCGTTTCTCTTCCATCAAGATTATGTTGATTGACCTCATTTGCTTCTCCTCCGTGATGGCCAGATCACGATCACGATTGGCATTCATAATGTTGTGAGCAGAGTCGCGAGCAAGGCGATTGAGCTCTAGAACAGGAGGGCGACCGCTGCCGAGATGGAGAGTGATGGCATGGAAAAGCTCGTAGAAAAGGGAGGAGCAGATACGCACACTCATCTCGCTGAGCTTCAACGTTGATCTTGACATCGTGAAGTCGTGTCGCATCTCGGCCCAAAAGCGAGTCCGACATCCTCTTGAAATTGTCGAAGAAGCAGCCAGCTCTGGCCATTTGCCTTAGAAATGGCAAAGGGCTATTTCGGCAGTAGCGTAGTGATGCCGGTAAGCGCCAAGCCGTTTCAGATATGGCGCGTCCAACTTGACAAAATTTCATCATTTCCGGCCGAGGGGAGTTGATGCCCGGCCAATGTGAATAGTGATTTCTGAGATACAGCCTAAGGGTTGTTGGGGTCGAGGAGGATAGAGCTCAAGAAGATGAGCTCAAGAGGTGTTGGTCGATGAAGAGATGGTCTAAGGTGGAGGAGTAGAGGTTTTGAGGGGAATCAATCTCAATGTCGTTGTCGAATTGTCACCGACATGAGATGATTCTGTAAGGGCCTCTGTAGAGAACCGTAAAGAAGGGCAGGTAGAAGAGGGATTTTGGTTTGTGAAGGGTAGGTTGAGGAGGTTGTTGGTTGTGTGAATAGCTCGCTAATGAAGAAAGTTCGAAAAGGAATTTGGCAGCAGAGTCTATTGGCTTTGAGGGAGGGATTGGAGTAGGTTGTGGTACGGTTGATGAAGTTGGTTGGGATTGGTGAGGTGAGGAAGGGGTAGAAGGGTCAGGTGAGTAGTTGAAGGGTGAAGGAGGAGGAGGAGTGGGGTTCTCGCCGCCTCCTCTTGATTTTGAGGCTCCTCCCGAGGGATAGGCTCCTGAGGTGATGAATTCCGAGTAGATGACTCGTGAGGAATGGGTTGATGGGTGGGTGTGGTGGTAAAGGGTGTGGTGGTGGTTGGTTGGGCGCCTGTAGTGGCATGGCCGCAGAGGTCTTGGTACCGCAGATCTCCTTTTCTTCCTTAGCTGAATAGAGACTCATCTGCTTCAACCAGAAGGGCGTGAGTGTCCGCCGGTGGTTGGTCCTCAAAGTTTTACGAAGTCTCCTTCGCTTTTGGTTTAGGAGTGGGGGGCGTGAGAGGGTGAGGGTGGTCTTTGGATTGAGAAGAAGGTTGGGAAGAAGAGGTTGGTTGAGATTGAGAGGATGGCTGGGCTTGGGCTGGGGAAGGTGAAGGAGTTGGTCCGCCGAGGCCGGTCCTTTGGCCTTCCTTCATCTCTTTCCGATCCATTTGGCTCAAGCCTCTTCGCAGGCACCGCATCTTCCCTTGTCTTCTTCTTGCCTTTGGCTTTCATCTTGGCTCTTAGCAATGTTTCCGCCTCATCGCCCAAGTCTTTGGCTTTTGATGGAGGACGGGCACTTGATCATCAAACTTTGCGAGGCCTTTTTGAAGGTTCCCGCTGGCCGCCATGTGCTTCCATGTTGAAGCGAAGTTACCAAGATGGCACAAGCTTGGCCACTTTGTCTATGGAGACGCGCACTTTGCATCTTCGCTTGTTCTCATATTCGAGTATTTGTCAAGAACGAAGCGGTTAGTCGCTTCTCCTTGGCCACGATTAGTTCATCTTCCTTTAAGGAAGAATTGACATTTGCATCGCCTCTCGAGAAGGGCATTGATCTCTTTACGAAGGGCGCTTGTGTAGGGTTGTTTTTGCTTTCTCCACCCACGCTTTAATTCATTGAAAATGACGGCCCCTGAGCTTGAGACGTCAAGGAATACTAAGCATCAAGTTAAGTTGATCTGTTGAGCCGTAAACATGTCATGTGCTCCACTCTTGAATAGAAGCCCCTTGTCAATAAGGTGGCCGGAGTAGTAGACGCGTTAAGAGGGAACAGATTTTGAGCATTTTCCTCAGTGGTTCTCTCAGAATATCTACTCCCTCATTGCTTCCCGTGCATGTACACCTCAAAGAATGGTTTGCTTCAAGTGTCCACCAAAGTGCACGCCGATGATGGTGGAAATTTTCTTGGCGGAGATGGAGATTGGTCGGCCCCTAATCCATCCTCGTAGAGCATTCGGGCTCATGAGTTCCATTCTCTGATAAAATTCTTCTGCCAGAAAGATGTTGTAATTCTTGTCGTTTAGGCAGAAGAGAGGAAGTATGCCAGAGGCGTTCATATCCTCGCATGCTTTGACGCCAGAGGCTATCGAGCAGACTGTCGGAAGGTCAATGCACATCCCCTCGAATATACGCTTTGGGTCCAGGCCACTATTATGTCATGAGAGGCGGAAAGGTTGGATATCCTTAAGGTTGACATCCGCATTTGGAGGAATGTTGGCTTCGGGTTCGCTTCTTTCGTCACGCTTAGATTTTGAGGTTTTTGCCTGAAAGAAATGCAAACAAAAATTAGGGCTTTTCACCTCAAGAGCTAAACAAGTAGAAATTTCAAGGTTTTCTGAAATAATTGGAATTTTTCGAAATGAAAACTTGAAACCCTAGAATGTTTAGAGAATCCAAACCCGAGAAATGTATAACAGAAGTTTTTCATTAGAATAAACAATGAAAATACATAAACGACTGTTAGTTTTCTAGGTTTTTAGAAACAACAATGGCGGAAACTGTATGAAACTCAAAAGTGACCGTTTGAATTCCAAAATAATTTTAGGTTATGAAATGAAATGCAAAACAGTAAACAGTAAGTTTCAAGAAGTACAGTAGCGAAGAACATACCATTGCTGTTGATGAGAAGAAGAAGAAACACGAAGGATTTGGATTTGCAGAAAGCAGTTACACAGAGAGAGTATGAATAGAGAGAGAAATAATTTGTCAAAGGGGTTCCGTAAAGTTTTGCAAAAGGCGGTGCAAGGTCTATTTAAAGGCAAGAAAATTTTAGTGCTAAAGGCGGCAACTTAAGATATTTTCTTAAGTACCAAATTTTATCCTTGACCCCCTTTATTGCTTTAGAAACCTCTTTAAAAATAATAGACTAAGTAATAATACTAACTTTTAAGTCTTCCACTAAAGGAGAACTTACGTCTTCCGGTCAGCCTAAAACTAAGTCTACCGGTATGAAAGAAACATTAACAAAAACTTTGAAATTAAGCAAGAGGGATCAATCATACCAAGATTTCTCCTTAAATAAGCAAACCCTGGTGGCATCCAAGGGTTTTGGAGAATGTCGCCCAATTGATGCTCGCTAGGAACATATTCCAAACCGATGTTACCTTTCTCCACATGATCTTTGAGGAAGTTATAACGGATATCAATGTGCTTTTGTTTAGTGCATCACGATTTTTGGAGACTGAATTGCCGATGTGTTGTCACACATGATTGGACAATTTGCGCCTTGATGTTGTAGTCCACTAGTTGTTGCTTCATCCATGGAGTTGACAATGGCTCGCAATGCCTACTTGGCAAACAATGTATTCAGCTTCGTGGTTGCGTTTGCAACTGATCCTTGTTTCTTGCAAGACCATGAGACAAGTCTATTTCCAAGGAATTGACAAGTCCCACCGGTGCTTCTTCTCGCTCGCCACTTTGCAGTCGCATAATCGCATCCGAGTATCCAACTAGATCGAAATTGTTGTGTTTGGAATACCATATGCCTAGATTTGTTGTTCTTGAAACATATCTCGATGATACGCTTGGGCAAGCAAGAAGCAAGTGTGATTCCTTTGATCGGCCTCGAAATCTTGCACAAACACAAATAGCAAACATAATGTCGGTCTACTAGCAAGAAGGTAAAGAAGTGAACCTATGATTCCTCTGGTACTTGGTCATGTCTCTTGCTTTCCCTTCTCATCTTTGTCAAGATGGCGCTTCAGTAGACATTGGAGTTTCGAATCCTTTAGCCGAATCAAGACCGAACTTCTTGATTAGTTCCTTTCAAGCATATTTGGTTTGGCTGATGAAGATTCCGTCAGCAGTCTGTTGTATCAGTAGCCCCTAGAAAGTAGGTAAGTTCACCCATCATGCTCATCTCGAACTTGCTTTGCACGCCTTCTCGAATCTTTTACTGTGCTTTGGTTAGTGATCCAAAGATGATGTCGCCCACATAGATTTGTACCGAAGAGGATGGCCTTTGTAGAGGATGAATAAAGTGGTG
>CM028379.1:45466480-45500158 GCA_013146195.2 Codonopsis lanceolata
AAAGACTCCTCTCAGGAGGGCGAGGCAGCCTTCACCGCTCTTAAAAGGTAATACCTTTAGGGTATTTTTATTTCATTTGTATTTTTTCCTTTTATTTATTTTCAAAAGTTGTATTTTAAATCCTAAGACAATGTAGCCAATATGTCAGTTGCCTGATTAGATTAGAAAAATATTATAAAAAGAGCCATTATAATGGCCAAATATTCTTAAATGTGTTTGTAATTATTGGAAGGAGACGCGAGTCCAGTAAATAATGTAGCCAATAATGTATCTGTTTAATTTTCCCTTGTCAAAATAAGACCTTATTTATTTGCTAGATTAATATAACAATGAACATACTTGCCAAAACGCTTTGAGGCAGAAAGAGTAGTTCGTGCCTAGCACCTTCCCAACTCGTAGAACTTAGCCCCAGAACCCGCTTCTAAAATCTCGGTTTTCTCGGTTTTCCTTTATTTTTGCCTTAAAATAAAGGTGGCGATTTAAAACTTTCAGATCCGGTGGGGCCTCGCAACATTCCCTCTTTCACTCTCTTCTGTTTCCTTAAAAAGGGAGATACTCTGAATGGAGGATGTATTCCCATATCGTGGTATCCCTAAACAAGGGATAACTTGATGCGGAAACCCCATAAGCTCCCATAGCGATCTGATTAGCCAAGGCTATTTTAATAAATCCATAAGTGGGGGTCGTCGCAATATCTTTTCTTGCACTTATCTATTTTCCCTGAAAGATAAAAAGGGAGAATGAGAATGGAAAGGTAATGCATTCCCATATCCTGTTATCCCCGAAATAAGGGATAACCTGACATGAGGAAACCTTTAGTTCCTTTTTTGGATACAAAACCACTCGGGGCAACCGAGGCACATTCAAACGTGCTAACATAGACAGCACTCCTCTCGCACTTTGGATTTCGTCTTCCCCTAAACAAGGGAGGGTGGAACGAGGCGTGGTGTCCGCATCACTTGTCTGGCGCACCCACTATCAAGGGCGCGCGCGGGGAGCACGTCCAACCTCACGGGCGATGGCGACTTCTGCTGGGGAGTTGTTTTATTTTAATAAAACGGAGGGTAGACTCATAAAATAAAACTTTTTTTTTTGACTTTTCTTTGTTTCTGGCTGCAGTATGCTCGTTATATTAATTTACGCATTTCAATAAAGTGTTCCCATTACGGCCGTGGGCTATATTTGTGGATATGATCCTCCATCTGGCAGCAGTCTCGTTCCGATACTTGTTACAGACATGTTCGAGAGTATAAAAAAATATATATAAATAAAAAAAAATTCGAAAAAAAAAATCAAAAAAATTCAAAAAAAATAAATATATATATAAGACGGTCTAAGTATATTGACTGGAAACTCCATTGATACCCTTAAAGCATTCTGAATAGAGTGTGGTATCGCCGGAGCAAACAACGCCGCGTACCTGGCCGCCCAAAAAACTTTCAAACACTATTATATATATATGATATATATGTAATGTTTCTTTTTATCTCCGGGCAGCACAACAAAAGAGTTGGGGCTTTACTTCCGGCTCTATTTTCTTTCATTTATTTCTTTCAGTTCATTTTTCTTTTTCACTTTATTATGTAACCCTGTATATTTGTACATCTCTGCATTCATTATGTCATTTTATTTTGGGGACCTAGGACCAAAATTTGTAATTAATAGGGATAGATAGTTTCCCCGCTTTTCTTTCTATTTCTTAATGTGATGTGCTTGCTTGCTTGCGCTCAAACTAAAAAAGCCGAGAAAATCCACACAAACAGCAAGACAGGCCAAATTTGTTTTATTTTCTATACCTGTAAAATAAATAAAGATTTTACCGCTTTCTAGATACCGCACACACGTGCACGCATGTAAATATATTCCGAACTGTTACCCTACACCATGGCCAGCCTACCCCCTGCATAAACCAACGTTAGAATGCATATAGTTTTTCAGGACACTTCGCAGACCGACCGGTTTTTGCATCTTTGAATTGTGGGTCAGCCCCTGTCAAAAAAAAATCAAAAAAAAATCAGGAAAAAATATATATGTTAAAAAAAAATGCGCACGTTCAAAAAAAAATATACATAATAATTGCGCACAAAATAAAAAAAAGTATCAATATAAACAATAAACATGGGCTGATTTATAATTCTCAAATGCTCGACCTAGACCATTTCGAATGGTGGATCCTGGAAAGAGTATAGGCCCTTCGCCTGGGACCAGTCCAGTCCTGGGAAGTCGAAAGACATGTGGAAAACGTTGGTCCTATACTCTGGAAAAAGAATCCACTATTCCAGGAAAAGTCCTGGGACTGTCAAAATAAAGCAGGTGCTTATCCGGTCAATTGTAGGGAACATGGAAATAATAAAAAAAAATACTAATAAAAAGGCACGCTGTACCCCAAGCCCATATAGCCTTCAGCCAACCTTCTGATACCTACCAAACCCCCATTTTCCTCAGAGACCTGGCCTGAATTTGGAAAGACAGAGATAGTACTGGCCGGTTGATTCGGGAAAGCAGTGCAGAAACTAGATCAGAGTGTATCAATATCAGATCAGAGAAGGGCGATGATCTGCATTGCATACAAATCGAGCAAGATGGCAACGAAAGTGAGCGATCCCCAAGAAGCATCAACCTTCCATGTTCCTCCAAATCCAATTTCCCAGCCAAACACCAACCCATCAGATGCCTATTATTACCAAAATTTTAACCTTTTTTTCATCGCACCCTCCATATCCAACCCAATATCCCTATCCAGCCCAGAATCCTTATCCAGCCCAAAATTCATATCCTGCCCAATATCCCTATCCAGCCCAAAATCCATATCCAACCCAAAATCCCTATCCATCCCAAAATCCATGTCCAACTCAATGTCCATATCCTGCCTAATATCCATATCCAACACAATATCCATATCCTGCCCAAAACCCTTACCAGACACCACAGCCAGAAATTAACCCAGTCTTCCCTAACACTGCCAGCATATACCAAAACCCAACTCTCCCGCCTGCCAAAATGGAGGCTGACATCGAAAATTTGAAAACCATGATGCTTAGAATCCTTAACCAAGAAGTTCCTAATGAAAATTTGGGGGACAGCTTCCTGGGTATGATGGATAAAGGCACTTCTCAAAAAAAAAAAAAAATAATAATAATAATAATAAAAAACAAAGCTCCCTGCTGAGTTTGAGTCCAGTTCTAATAAGCCTCTGCAGAACCAGTATACTACGACCGACCCACTTTTGACGCCCGCAGATCTGGTGGACTACTTTGGATATTACCCCTATTCCTTTCCCTAGCCTTACGGATTTGGTCATCTACCAATCCGCTCCCTAAAATTGAGTACCCCTATTCCTTTCCCTAGCCTTACGGATTTGGTCATCTACCAATCCGCTCCCTACAATTGAGGATCTCAAACCCCAGGTCCTCAATAATATAATAAACCCTGTACAATGTGCTTTTAATAATAATCTAAACGTCTTTGCTTATTTCTTAGTTGCACCTGCATTAAAAGACACATTAAAATAATTATAATAATGAGTCATTTAAAAGGACCCAAAAGATAAAAATTTTGCTTGAGCTTGTAAAGTCAAGTAGAGCCAGAGACATCATCAAAAGATACTGAAGACTGATCCGCTATCAATCTGGGGCTAGACAAGGAAATCAAAAGAAGTCAAAATCGGCAACTCCCTGCAAGGTTCTGAAAAGAACACCACCCATGGATCCTTTCAAAGAGTTCGTGGACATGCTTACTTGGTTCTATGAAGATGTGTCAAGGGTAGACCCAGCCATAGTCAAACACCGGACCCTCATATGTCCGGATGCTCAGCCAATCAGACAAAAGCTCCGCCGCATCAAGTCAGAATGGTCACTACAAGTTGAAAAAAAAAAAAAAGAAAGCATGAAACAGCCGCACGTCAACTTCATTCGGGTAAAAAAAAAATTAATACAAAAATACAAAAAAATAATAATAATAAAGAAATAGTAATAAAAAAAAGAAATAAAAAAAATACCCGATCTGGCTGTCCAAAATAGTGACCATTCCCAAATCCAACAACAGCATTCTGAGCTATAGTCAAATCAAAGGCAGCAGGAGACCAAGAAAAGACCTCATTCACCACCCCTCGGGAACCTATCGCTATCATGTCATATCATGCCGTCTGGCTAAAAATGCCGGGGCTACTTATCAAAGGTTGCTACCAAAGGTTGCTACTCTTCCACGATGTCTTTGTATGTTGTCAAAAAGATCCAGTCAGGAGATGCCGTACTCCTCACAAGCCAGAAAAAGAAAAGACCTTGTTCAGCCCTCCAATTTCAACGAGCTCTAAAGGTATGGTGCTCAATCCATTCTATCCAACAAGTGCTTCCCTCTCCAGCCCGCTAGGCTGAAAACCCGAAAGGGCGGCTTAGGCAAAAGTTAGGGCATAAAAAAAATAAAAAAAATGAAAAAATGAAAAAGAAGAAATAAGGGCTCGCTAGGCTGAAAACCCGAAAGGGCGGCCTAGGCAAAAATTAGAGCAAACAAAAAAAAATGAAAATAAAAAAAAAGGAAATAAGGGCTCGCTAGGTTGAAAACCCGAAAGGGCGGCCTAGGCAAAAGTTAGAGCCAAATAAAAAATATATATCAGGAGAATAAGGAGAGGGAAGACACTCTTTGAAATCTCGGCATCCTACCTCTCGTCTTCAGCAGGCAAGGGGGCTCGACTGACAGAAGGAAAAGAAAAACCACGACATAAGCTCACAATAATACACTAAAATATAATATTACGGGTCCTAAGGTGCAACTTAGGAATAATTGCAAAAGAAATTTAGATTATACATTAATGTACATATCTATTATTGCCTGTACCCCCTTTGTTTTTCCCAGAAACAATCCTTTTTCTTGCAGCCATAGCCCCGAGTGGTCCATCAGTGCCTGCGGCGTCCACCGAGCCGGGCCCATATACTCCTTCCGCGAGGCGAAAGAAGAAACCCTAGACTCATCAGCATGAGAGCCCCCAGAAGTGTCCTCATCCTCATCATCAATGTCCCTATTATCCCGGATAGAGGTGCTGCCTGGTACCATGATATTTCGGCCCACCATCGCTCATCTGCCTCGATCGCGAAAAAAAAAAAAAAAGCCTACGAAAGGAGGCTACGGCCACGGACTAAACATGTGGCGACCCGACCCGGACCCGAGGAGGAACCGCGGTCGGACCGCCCAAATAGGGGGGAAACAAGAGGACAATAAACATGCAAGGACTTAATTTATAAAAACGACGTGACGCAACATTAGAGACGTAGCACGCCTCGGCACCAAAAGGCCGGTATTTTTAAAACTTTTCAAACCTGATATAACAGTTAAACAATATAACCAAGTCATCGGCGACACTACATGCCGGAACCCAAGCTAACAGTTTATGGACAAGAATTAAATAAGAGCTAACAACATGCTCAGCGGAAGACTAATACGTAGTGGAACATTAACAAGGTAACCAATGCTCGGCTTACACAATGCCGGCACAAAAGGGATTACAAGTACTACTAGTGATATGACTACTAGCTAACAAGAGTTACAAATCAAGTTTTACACAAATACCCAAGCATAGTCTAGTTGACTTGCTTAAACCCGTCGTCCTTACAAAATATAAACAAGAGGAAGAGGACAACTAAACCACCTCTTCAAATATCAACGGCGGACCAAAAGGGGAACAAAGCACGAACACAGCAAATCTCAACGAGCTGGACCTGTCTTGCTAGGATCTAAAGCAGTAAAGGGGAAAGGGTAAGTCATAAAGACTTGTAAGCTATCAATCATGCATGTCATGGCATATGCAACATACAAGGCAAGTTATAGTCACATAAGCATAGAGATCATATATCCAAGATGCACATTGTTTCACATAGGTGCTTGAAATTAAATCACATAGGATAAGGATATATGGAGAGCCGGGCCGCTTCGTAGTTCCTGCATACAAGCGTTATCTTGAGCGTGCATGTGTCAGATGCGTGTAAGTACATCGACCTTCCGAGGGAATGCCCGGGATAGACACCAATGGTGCTCGTATTGATTACAACAAGGGAGCTACTTCCCCACTGTGGCCACAGTGGAGGCGTGTGTGAACAAGGACAGGATGCCAGCTGGACTCATGCAAATGTCAAGTAGTGTCTACTTAACAAAATATCAAGTAGTGAACGAGGTCGACAAGAGCGATCTCGTTCATGACAAGTAAATTATTCTCATCAATAACCAAGTAGGATTGAGTTCGACAAGAGCGAACTCACATGTCAATTAGGCATTCTATAATATGACATTCAAGATCAAGCAAGGTAATCAATCCAAGTTCAAGAGTCTAGAATTATTGTTCTTAGGGAAACGTGTTTAGAACGTCGTAGGGATTGATCGGTGAGCCGATATTGTTCAATAGCTCGCTAAACTTGACTCCGTTGAGTCGTCTCTAACAATTCATCCAATAGAGTTTATATGCTATATGCATCTTAAACCCTTTTCTAAGTTCTCGTATACGGTAGACTAGGTCATTAATCATCTTAACAACCATAGTCAAGAATTATCAATAACTCAAATTCAAGGGGACCTTAAAATCATTATTTCAAAGGTTATTAAAATGCAATGGTCCAAGGACATTAATTATTCATAGGAGGACATAGAACACAATTCATTCTAAGCATAGGACCCAATTCAATAGGATGAACAATTCATGGCATATGAAACCCTAGAAATCATAGTCTCTAAAAGTTGTCAAAATCTATTAGTCCAAGAACAATAGTTGTTCCTAAGGGGGCATAGAACACATTTAATTCTAGGCATAGGACTAAATTAACAAGATGAACATATTATTCAAAATCTCAAAAGACCAATTCATCAACAATCATGGCATGGGCATGGGAATTACAAGAAGAGGGGGACATGGCATTTCTATCATACATCCTAAGGGGAATCGATAGCTTACCTTACACCCAAGAAAAAGATGGAATGTGCACAAACTATTCGGATGGAAACGTGCTCCTCGACGATATCTTCACTTCGGTGGTCTCGGTTTGACAATCGGAGGTCGGGAGCTCAATATATGGAAGCAACACACACTAGTCTCACCTTTTCTCTACACACACAAAGCTTGGCAAGAGAGAGAAGAAGATGATCTGAATATGGTGTTTAATGGTTGGTCAACAAGAGGGAGTCTTTTATATCTTGCATGGAATGGGTGGAAATCCACTTGTCACTAGGAGAAGGCTTCCAATTCCACTTGTCAAGTGGAGGTTGATTGAGGTTAGGCTTAATCCCACTCAATTAGTGTCTAATAGGATGGTTTAGGGTCAATAAGGAAGGGGTTTAAAGTGTCAAAAGTCGGACATAGCAGAACAGGGGGAAAAATTCCCGTAGCAGAAAACATGTTGAGGCGGGCGCCTCAACCTTGCCCATGCGGCCGCCTCAACCTCTGGGGCCATCTCCAACTTTCAATTGCTCTCAGCACTTGGGGCGGGCGCCTCACTCGAGCCATGCGGGCGCCTCAGCTTCTGGACCTCCAAAATTTGACCTAAACATGTCCTAAATGGTCCCAAACTTATGGGCAACCATTCTAGGGTCTAACATAACTCAAAACAAGTCAGAAACACACCCGAACAACACCCGGAACAAGGTAGGACAAGGCTCGAATCATGCGACGATTGGTTGACGAGTCAAACCCGAATCAAACACCAATAAAACTAAGATAACTTGGGCATGGAAAGGGCTTGTTTAAACATGGTTATGACTTGAATACAAGGACGGGAATTCAATGAACACATCGCACGACGAAATACAAGCAATACGGGAGACGAGGGAAATCGCTAAGGCCAAAACAAAGCAAGAAAGTTTCTAAACTTCCAATCAAGCCTACTATGATCAAGGTGGACGTTCTAGGTCATCTATGAAAGACAATAGAACTCTAACAAGTCTTGGTTGAGTGCTAAACATACTAAGGCAAACACTCAAAGCACAACGGCAAGGCAAGCAATGCATAGAAGGTATTCAAGCAACTAGGCACGTAATACTCAAAAGTGAGCATGACATGGACAAATAGAATATCTAACATGTTATGGCATAATACAAACAAGTTATTAAGGTATAAAACAAGTAATGGGTTTGGGTTCTCACAAAACAGCCACAATGCATCGAAAGAATAAGAGACTCGACCATTTTCCCATTCCGATATCACCCAAAAAGCCCGCTCTTATCCAAAGGTGTATTTTCAAAAATCCCTTTCTTCAAAATACAGCGTGCCATTACATTTTAGATGTATGGTATAGTTTTATTTTCTGTGTGAATTTATTTTTGCATGTGTAACATATTGCATCATATACTTTATATTGCATTATTCCATAATGTTTGTACAGATTTCTTTTACAGAAAAAATATATATACAAAAGAATAAAAATAAAAAAAATGCAAAAGAATAAAAAAAAGAAAGAGATACTAATGTTCGCAGGAACTCAAAGCTAATATGCTCGGGACGAATGGCTTCTGGGAAGACCACCACCCCTGACTCTGGGACCCGTTGCTAATCCTCGACCTCTGCCCCGGCCGCGGCTTGACCCGTCATCATCATCATCATCATTATCATCATCATCATCGTCATCTCGACGTCTGGGCCGCCGCACTGAGTTGCTCCCTGCGAACCTGAAAAAAAAAAAAAAAAAACAACGGGGTAAGTTCTCTACCCTTATCTCCTTCTCTGTACAGTCCTTTAAGTAAATAATGAACATATCACATGTTTTATACTTCATTTTTTTTACAATAAATTCTTTTAATAAAAAAATAATAATAAGAAAATCTTGTTCATAACAAAAAATATATATATTCTTTAAATTGTCACATACTATTTTCATACATGTGCATAAATTTACATGTAAATAAACATCATTCTTTCTCAAAAATCATTCTTTTTCAAAATTAATAAAATAAAAAAAAATAAAATATAAATCATAAAAAAAACAATTCATATATAATTAATTTTGCATCTCAATGTACATATTATAACTGCATTTGTCATGTGCATAATAAAATGTGAAAAATTCATGCATCATCTTATAAATGTTCTGCATTGCATCTGCATCAAATAAAATAATTCATGCATTCATATTTTGCATTCCATCTGTCCAATAAGCTGCCATAGAGGTACGACAAAAAGGAGGTAAAGTACCACCAATCATCTAAATAAATATCTTTGTGGTATTTACTATACCCCTGCAGCATTTGCATGCTTGGAAGATAAGTCTAAGGGCATGAACAATATCTGCTTTGTCCCATTTTTATCCGAAAATATGCCCGAAAAGCGTCTCGGAAAAATTAAATTTATACTCCGAATATTCCGTTTCGCCATCCTATTGCATGCAAAAATATGATTTAGTGTAAAACATGCATCATATAGCCCCAGTTGCATTTAGAACATAAATCATGCATAGTAGGGTCAAATAGTGATCACTATTTCAAATCATGCATCGCAAAAATAAATCATATAAATTACATACATTATCACTCAATTACATCATTTAGGCATAAATAGGACATGCATATACATCACTAACAAAGTCAAGAGTGCTCCAAAAGTCCCAAACAGTGCAGGAATTTAGCAGATCTGAGAAATATTCAGGAAAATTGCTTGAAAAGAGAAATCTTACAGTGGTTAGGGGAAGATTGGAGATGTGGGTGTCCTGATCTCGTACCAGATTGCCCCAATCATCCCTGGAGTATGTATAATTGAGCCGATTTCGAATCAAGCTAGGAGGTTCTCTCCTCCTACCGCCAGATTCGGGGCGCATCGGTGCCTTTCCCTTCCTGGATCGTGAAGAAGAAGCCATCTGCTAAGTAAAACACTGAAATTGGCGGAAGAAAATCGAGAAAAGGAGCAAAAATGAAGAAAATGAAAAGAAAACAGCAGGTAGCAGCAACAATGGCAACGGAGCAGCAGATGAAATGAAGAAAGGAAAAGAGAAAGAAGAAGCAGTAGCTTCCTTTCTCAAAATTTTCGTCCACTTAAGGGAGGAAAAAGGGAATTTTCCCTTTTCCCCCTCCAAAGTTTGCAGCTGCAGCACTTTAGTCCTCAAATTTCAAAGTTTCCAAAATGGTCCCTGAGCCTAACAGAAAGTTAACAAAGTTAGTCTTGTTAACCAAAATTTGCGACCATTTGCCAAAGGACAAAGGAAATAACATCCCCAGCAGATCAAAAAAAGAAAAAGAAAAAAATAGAATCAAAAGAAAAAAAAAGAAAAAATAGAATCAAAAGAAAAAAAAAGAAAAAGAAAAGAAATCAAAAGAAAAAAAAATCAAAAGAAAAGAAAAAAAGAATCAAAAGAAAAAAAAAAGCAAAAGAGAATAAATTCCCCAGCAAAGAGTGGCAGAAATGTCAGAATCAGCCGAATCCGCGGCAGCCACCCGGGCGCAAAAAGGTAAGTCAAGGTACAGTACTCTTACCCTAACTTTAAAATAATTTCCTTTTTAGGAAAATTTGTTTTATTTTCAAATAAAAGAAAAACTCTTTTTCAAATTGAGTTTCGATTTCAAAAACACAAAAAAAAAAAGAGGAATATTTCAAAAACACAAAAAAAGAGGAATATTTCAAAAACACAAAAAAAAAAAGAGGAATATTTCAAAAACACAAAAAAAAAGAGGAATATTTCAAAAAACAAAAAAAAAGAGAGAAAAGAAAAAACAAAAAAAAAGAGAGGAAGGAAAAAGAATATTTTCCACTTCACAATTTTCGAAAATACTTGAAGAATGATTATTTCGTCGTACTCGACGACGGATCTTTAGTCAAGCACAATTTTCTGATATTTGGAAATTTTCGGGTTATGTCTGGAAACAAGACAGCGATCAAGGCCCAGACATACCTAGAAAATTTTCTTAACACATTTCAATGCCAAGGTATTGACCGGTTGAAATTGTGGTAACAGATTTGCAGTGCTCGGCAACAGATCTTTAGTCAAACACAGTTTTCTGATATTTGAAAGTTTTCGGATTATGTCTGGAAACAAGACAGCGATCAAGGCCCAGACATAATTAGAAAATTTTTCTTAACACGTTTCAACTACAAGGTATTGACCGGTTGAAAGGTGGTAACAGAAAAACATTCAAATCTTCATACCGTATTTGACAACGGTTTCGGACCGAAAGAATACGGCTTTTTCGAAAACACAAAAATATTTTTCCATTGTAGTTTAAGGTTTTGGCCTGAACTACGCTTGGTCTGATTTCCTTTAATAGGGAATACGTAGGCAGCCTACATTAGTAGGTCCGACCATCAGAGCACATTTAATTCACATCTGCTTAAAAACTTCGATAATTTTTTATAACCGACTAAAAATGTCTAGGTTATAGAGTTTGGATAGCATGTCACTATGCATTATAACTGCTACCAATGGCATTCTCCTGTTCTTAAATGAACGAAATTGGAGAGTCTCTTGTTAATCAACGATGCTCGTCTACTCAGTAAGCCGAAAGGTTACCCGTAAACTCCATCGTTGAGGGGCTCTGTAGACACCCCAATTTCGTACCCTTGGTATGTGACTGACATAAAATATCAAGAACTGTTAAAACTTAACGAATGTCAATGTCAAGTTGCAAAAATGCGAAAAAAAGCAGATGCGCGAAAGAAAAGCAGATGCGCGAAAATGAATGAATAAAATGACAAATTTTCAAAGTTTAAAAGGCACTTGGTGCCGCCAATAACATCCTTGGTGCCGCTCCAAGCATAGGCTTGGCCGCACCAAGGGGTTCCTATTCACCCTCTCTCACAAAGAAATAGTACAAGTTCTGAAACACGCGGTACAAGCGACCAATGCACGGAGAACAAATCAACAAATTCCTGCCGCGTCCCTCTCCACTGCTATAAATAGAAGGCCCGGCCTCTCATTTTCTTCGTTCAATTTACGCGAAGTTTTTATCGCAGCGAAGCTCTGCTTCTGCGATCCTTCGATACATTTAGTACGAGAGGTGCGAGATAGGTGAGTGGAATTGAAGCTCCTAAAATCTCCAAACCCCATCCAAACTCTGCCAAACCAAAAACCCATAGGTTATAAGTGATCCCTAGCCTAGTTGTTAGGTATCCACCTTAAAACCCCAGTCCAAAATCCCAAAATAAGCCGTTACTCTGCCCGAGTAACGAGCTAAAAAAGTCAAAACTTAAGTCTAGGTTCCGCCCAACTGAAAAGGCCAAAACCAACCCAAATAAAGTTGTCACTCTGCCCGAGTTGACAAGCCCAAACCTCAAAACATCAATCAAATCAAGCAGCAATCCAGTTCAATTCAATTCAATTCAAAACAAAAAAGACTCCCTCTCCCGAGGAGGACAGAGCGAGCACACCACCGCTCTAAAAGGTAATACCTTTAAGGGCGTATTTTTATTTCATTTGTATTTTTCCTTTTATTTATTTTCAAAAAGTTGTATTTTAAATCCGGCACAATGTAGCCAATATAAGCCGTGTAGCCAATATAAGCCGTTGTATTAGATTAGAAAATATTATGTAAAAGAGCCATTATAATGGCCAAATATTCTTAAATGTGTTTGTAATTATTGGAAGGAGACGGCTGCGAGTCCGTAAATAATGTAGCCACGAATGTATCTGTTTAATTTTCCCTTGTCAAAATAAGACCTTATTTATTTGCTAGATTAATATAACAATGAGCATACTTCAGCCAAAAACGCTTTGAGACCGAAAGGGCGAGTTGGGTGCCTAGCACCTTCCCAACTCGTTACTTAGCCCCCGAACCCGCTTTCTAAAATCTCTAGTTTTCTTTTCTGGTTTTGCTTTATTTTTTCCTTAAAATAAAGGTGGCGACTCTAAAAACTTTCAGATCCAGTGGGGCCTCGCAACATTCCCTCTTTGCACTTTCCTGTTCTCCCTTAAAAAAGGGAGATACGGGAATGGAGGGGTGATGTATTCCCATATCCTGGTATCCCCTAAACAAGGGATAACTTGATGCGGGAAACCCATAGCTCCCATAGCGATCTGATTGGGCCATAAGGCTATTTTAATAAATCCATAAGTGGGGGCGTCGCAATATCTTTTCTTGCACTTCTCTATTTTCCCCTGAAAGATAAAAGGGGAGAATGAGAATGGAAAGGTAATGCATTCCCATATCCTGTTATCCCCGAAATAAGGGATAACCTGACATGAGGAAACCTTTAGTTCCCATTTTGGATACAAAATCCACTCAGGGCAACCGAGGCACATTCCAACGTGCTAACATAGACAACACTCCTCTCGCACTTTGGATTTCGTCTTCCCCTAAACAAGGGAGGGTGGAACGAGAGCAGTGGTGTCCCGCATCCGCACGTACGCGCACCCCTATCCAAGGGCGCGCGGGGCGCGGGGGCACGTCCCGGGAACCTCACAATAATATAGTTAGATTTTGTAATTTCAAGTATTGAAGATCAAATCATGTATCTGATCATCTCCATGTGCTGTTCATTGTCTATGATGAACTAAATCATCCATAATCTAGGAGGTGGGAGGTAACTTGTATCGAATTTATGCTTTAATTCTTATATATTTTCATTCAATGCTTGTTGATTGTGTTGTTTATCATCCCCTATATTATTTTGCTTTGAACAAATGAATGTAATCGCAAATAATAAAGGCCTAGAGGTGCGGATAACTGCATGACCAATGTGCATATGTCGTACACTGGCTCACCAACACAATAAATTGGACCTACTGATGCACGAGAGTGATAAGTTAGGACCAGGTTCATACATGATCTAGGTGACAGATAAATCATAAATCTAGGTGACAGCTAGATTGATAGTTCCTGTGCTTAGGATATAGAATGGATGAATTTTGCGGGGATGGAGGCTGAACCAATTGTTCAACAGACTATATCTATCTTTAGTGAACGAACCCAAGACATTGAATGATAATTATTATGAATTAAACATAAAGGAGATACAAGCGAAACCCATAATCCTAGATTGCCAACCACCATAAGATCTTCATATCTGTAATTACTGGTAATTATTTAAACATCTAAATATAAATAGTAGTTTAGAATAGAAATAAACATAAAAACCCGTTAGATTAATACTTTGCTATCAATAAATTGCACTGTTCGTGATCACTTTTCTCTGTGGGTTCGACCCTTGCTTCCAATACTATTCTATAATAGTCTTGTCCCCTTGCAAGGAAAAAGATTAATTAAAACATCGATCAGTTACATACATATAGGGTCTAAAAGACCAAAGGGCCCTCAAATGGGTGAAGAGGCAAGGTTAAAATAAGGGTAAAATAGAAATTTCACCTCCAAAATCAAGTTTGCAGCAACACTGCTCGTAACTGGGAAAGCATCTGTTCGGTTGGCTGGACCGAACCATTTCCAACTTGTTCGGTTCATGTGCCCGAACACTCCCCAAGGAGTTCGGTTGGCATGGCCGAACATCACTAGAGATGTTCGGTTGACAGGTTGGAACAAAGTCTCAGGCCAAAAACAAGGTCAATCGGGTCCAGAATTGGAGGTAAAGCACACGTTGGGTAAATACAACTCAATGAAGCATAAAACATGTGTAATAAGGCCTTGGGATACTCAATAAAACATCCAAACAAATGGATGAATGACCTAGGGTACAACCAAGGTCACAGGAAAGAACTACGCGAGTCAACTCTCAACCGAGTCAAGAAACGAACAACGTCAGTATACGACTTGTAACTTTAACTAGTTAAAGTCTATGAAACATATAGAATTAAGTTATTGGCTTCTCGATAGCCTACCTACACATAACAAGGTTCTCTCCTCAAGTCAAGTAAGCAATGTTACAGTTAAACGACACACAAAACGAGAAGGTCAAGAACATGAAGGTTTGGGGTCTTACAATAATGTTCATTGCCCGCATATGTCTCTCCTCCGTGATGGCCAGATCATGAGCTTGCTCAATTTGTTTACGTTTTTGAGTATCTCTTTGTAATTGAAGATTAAGTGCTATGATCAGTGTGCGATCATGAGCTAGATGTTCTAAGAAGTCGCGGAAGAGCTGGAAGAAGAGTTCATTCACTTGGCAGATAGTCTCATGCTGTTATACTTCCATGTTGATCTTGAGATCAGTAGACTAATACTTGTTTTCCCTAAGCCTTGTCGAAACATGCTCTTGAAATTGACGTAGGATGTTGGCTTGTCTGGCAGTAGACTTGGATGTTGTAGTAGCTATTTCAGTAGTAGCAATGGAGATGCTTGTAAGTTCTCCAAGCCTTGAGTATATAACATCCAGTCTATTTAAGGCATCTTCGTTGGCCAGATTGTGGATGAAAGGAGTAGAGCGAAGGTCTGCTAAAGTCAGCTCCGTTGGTGTTGGAGACGAAGTAACACCAACATAGGTAGACTTTGATTACTGCTGGTGATGTGGAGATCCTGAAGAGGAGCATGATGAGGAGGCAATAGCAGGGCTGGAGGCTACTGGTTGGTGAGATGGAGAGATGGTTGGAGAACAAGGCGGAGTGATAGGAATTTCAATGTTTGTGTCAAAATGATCACAGACATTGTCTTGGGTGGTAGGGATAGGTCAGAAGAGAACCAAAAGGAATGTGGATGATATAAGGGGTGTGAATGTAAGACTAGCTTGGCTTCTGGTTGGGTGGAGGGTGGTTTAGGGAACATGTCCGTTATAGATGAAAGTTCAAAGATGAACTTTGTGGAAGTTGAAGAGAGAACAGATGGGTACCAGGGTACAATAATAAATGGAGGGGATGGGTTTAGTTTGGATTGTGAAGGTGTATGTATAGAAGTTTGGTTTGTACGTGGGGTTTGAGGAGGAGTACAAGTGCACTAGTGAGATGGAGTTTGTATAGTGGTTAAGGGAGAAGATGGAGGGAAGCAGTCAAAGGGAGGAGAGGTGAAGGTGAAGGGGATTAGGCTGGCTCCTCCTAAGGAATAGACTCCTCCAGAGGGTTTGGCTCTTCCTAGGTAGATGACCCAGCCGATACATGGTGTGAGTCAGCCAAATTGAATGAAATTGCTGGGAGAAAGATCAATTGTTTACTTCATTCATTTTCCTTGGTGGGACCCATACCACCCATTAACTTCATTTAACGGCAATTGAGTAGCAAGTGGTTTAATTTTTTTCTTTTCTTCCTTCTCGCATATGTCCGCCATACGTGTGAGTGAGTTTGAGGGCTCGAGCTTTCAGGCTCGATTTGTTAACGAAATATTACTTGTTTTTAATTCCGACTCCGCAGGGACGTTGTAGGTGTTGAGAGCTACATTTATACCCGAATATTACATGTTTTTACCGATATTTTTTGGAAGAGGTAAGTTACTATCCCCTTTCCTTTGTATGTAGGATTGACATACATGTACTGTTGGCTACCCCCACATGATTTGTTTTGAATTTAGAGTAAAAATACTCTCGTTATTAATTATTGAATATTTGAACTGATATGTGTATTTAAATGTTTGGGATTATTATTTGTGTCGAATTAATAATCGGTGAGATTGTGTTGGGACGAATCTTGCAAATCGCAGCGATGCCAGGAATTTATAAATATAAATAAATGACTCAACAGAGTCGATTTACGCACAATAAAATATAAAGAGTGTCGTATTGAGCTCCTACGATATTGGGGAATATTTTGGGTTTGACATTTTATATGAAATATCATATATGTGTTAATTGTGTATAAACAAATAAATGCTTCCGTGTGTATTTTAAGTAAATAAATGCTTACGTGTTTTAATTCAAGCAAATAAGAATGCTTGTATGAGCGTCGAGCCCCCGTACTTGGGACTCGATGGTTGTGTTTTATTGCAAGTAAACAACTACTTGTGTATCGCATTGAGTCAAGCTGACATATGTGGTTGTATCGACAATGGGACGATAGTAGTCTTTACGAGAGTTAAATCTCGTGATCACTACGGGTCGTTGCATGGGTCTCTCCCTTGTTATTGGTCGCGACAAGGATGTAGCCTTGTTATAGCAATGCGCATGACAAACAGAAGGCTAGACTCTTGGGTAAAACACGGGGTAATGAGACTCCTGGTTAAGTCCCAAGGTCATTGGTTCTGGATACTATTGGGTTCAGACATGATTTCAGCATGTGTACTGTAACAACAATGCAAATACGACTCTTGGGTAAAACTCGGGGTAATGAGACTTCTGGCTAAGTCCCAAGGTTGTTGTTTTCTAGATACTATTGGGTTCAGACATGGCTTTGGTTTTCAGTTCTGGATACTATCAGACTCAGATAGTTTATTATGTGTATCACGACAGCAACACATCTATAGTGCTCTTCTGGATTTCTGGTGTAGTTTTATATATGTATTACTTTAGCAACAGAACTACAGTGTTTATAACAGGACAAGTCAAAAGCTCTCCTGCAGATTCAGCTTAGATACAGATCACATTGAGATAGTGTTATATCCTGACTATGTGTTTATATTACGTTGAGTCAATGTGCATTATAACATGATCAACGTGAATTGTGTGCAAGTGTATGAATTGCTATACTTGGTGGATCGTGTATTGTGTATTATGTAGTGGTTATATATGCATAACAACATGCCATATAGATCACGTAGTAACTTACTGAGTTTATCACTCACCCCATTCCTTTTGTTTTCTTTAGATCCCAGTTAGATAGGAACTACGTGGTGAGGTCAGCGAGATTTATTAGACATCGACAGCCTTTGGTATGCAGCACTTCAGGAGGTTGTATTTGTGTTTTATGAGGATAGGGGTTTATAGGAGAGTTATGTAAACGCTTCCTTTGGTTTGTGTTTAGTATGATATTATTCAATTGTTTCCAGTGTGTAATGTTGTGCTTGTATATGTTACTATAGTGTTTGTTGGCTTTATAGCTTGGTGTAGTCCGGGCATTGGCTCGTTGACTTTGTTATTTTGTTTTCTTGACCTTTTAGAGCCATGGTGTTTGTGACGACCCGACCCGGACTCCAATGCGGAATCCCAAGGTCGTGCCATCAAGACAAGCTAAAGACGGACAAGCACCTGCCAAGCATAATGGTACGAGTCCAAAAGATGAGCCATCAAGCTCGAACAGGAATGTAAAGCCATAACGGCGATACGGAACAACTAAAAACTAAAATCTGCGGAAGCAAATCATAAGTGGAACCCGAACTTATAATTATAAACTAAGGAATACAAGGCTGAGAGACGACTATCTCTCGACAAATCTATTTACTGCGTGACGCAACATTGCGCACGCACAACAAACCATCGGCAACCTGAGGCCGGCGAATCAACAGAATACCAACCTGATAAACAACCACTCAACGGCTACAACATGCCGAAGGGACAAATCAACTAAACGAATAAGATATTTAAATTCTAACAACTAAACCCAAGTCTCACGACTAACGTCGTCGGAGATGACAATACCAACAATACTAGAATAAGTGAGCTAAAGTATGCTCGGAATAATAAAAGGGAACAACTCATAAGAGATACAACAGCTCGACCAAACAAGTCAGCTACCAAAATAATACGATAACAAAATACTAACATAATCTACCCTAGTAAAGTTTACATAACTTTACATTCGTGTCTCACAGATACATAATAACATAATAATAATAAATGCAAGCTTAAAGCCCGGAAGACCACCTTCTAGAAATCACTATCCGAAGCCGCCGCGCGTACAAACGGGATCGCTGCACACACTAAGGAAAACAAACACACGGAGTGAGTCATAATGACCCAGTAAGTTACTAAATGCAATATTATGGCATATCATGTCGTGGCATGGCATAATGCACAAGCATATATAAAATCATGGTATCATACTAGCATACCAACAATAAACTTGTATTAAGTCATCATGTAACATAAACTTCATAAACCACATAGCACGTTTTCTTTCATATAAGTGCTTATACCTAAGCACGTAAAACCAAGATCTGGGCCTAGCCCTTCAATATTCAAACCACGGGTCCAACCCTCAAATGATCATAACTGGGTTTCAATCCTCAAATGATCACAACTCATCGGGCTTTCTTAATGAGTACCTCGTTACATTCATCCAACCCTGGGATGAGAAATGGGAGCTCGATATCAGGCTAGGGGGCGCTAATACGAGACCACATCCCACTATCGGCCAAATAGTGAGGAGAAAGGGTACCAATGCGGCGATTCGTAGCGAATGTTTCCAAAGGCTATGAATCGTCCCATCGCCGACAAAACGACCAAGACGCCAGCTGGACTCAAATCAAGATGCTCAAGTAGATATTTACTTGGATAAACCAATAAGGATCAAGTCCATCATAAAAGAACTTATCCATTCAAGTAGGTCATAATGCTCTACAAAACCCAATAAACAATGCACATAATTGTACACACTTAACATGTTCAACTAACTTGTAAGTTTAGTTTAAAAACCACATATGGAGGTATTCACAATCCTCAAGTCATCACCAATTCAAGAATAGCTTATAGCTCAATAACCACAACGTGAGGTCTACTATAGTCCTCTACTCAAGATTAAATCAAAGACTATTGTTTTAGTCTAAGAACAATCACAAACAAGGCTTAGCATTTAAGCTTATACATAAAGGCATATCGGACTCAACCATAGTCCTAACCGTCGAACATAATCGACATCCTCAAAACCATTCTCATGAATGACAAGACTACACCGTAGTCCAAGACCCGCAAGTTTTCCATGTACGTTCATCTGAATTTCCTAAAAGAAATCTCATTCAATAATAATTTCTTAAGGATACACGAGATCATTGATTGGCCTCTAATGCTCCGTGCTCTACGAGCACGCTCTAAATAAATCCCCAATAAGCCTCTATATCATGGGTGTCACAAATTGGGACACAATTCGAGATGCTCGGGTACTCACAATCAAAACCAACCAAACCCGAACATCGTAGGATTTCAACATAAGGCTCACTAACATCTTATTGAACCTAAAATGACTCCATTGAGTCTTAATATCACATTTCATAAATCCCAAACTAACACATCATTCAAGTTTATAATAATTCTCCCAAAATAATCCGGGCTTGTTTCCCAAGCCTAAAAATCCAAGAACTCAACATAATCATAATCTCACTCGAAGTTTAGAAACTAAGTGCACCACAATCATAATTAAATGAAACCCAAACATCGTAGGATTTCGACCTAAGTTCACTAACACATTATTGAACTTATAGTGACTCCGTTGAGTCTTACTATTAAGTTTCATTATTTACACATTCCATAAATCCCAACATTATCATCCTCTTCAATTTATGACAAATTCCAAAATAATTCGGGCTTGATTCCCAAGCCCCAAAATTCATAAAATCCTTAACAAAGGGATAACCAATTTCTCCCAACACACAACATCATCCAAATCAACCTACACATCAATGCCCACTTTAATTAACAACAATTCCTCCAATAATTCGGGCTTGATTCTCAAGCCCTAACATTCATAAAACTCCACATAAATCACAACCCATATTCTACAACACATAATAACATTCAAATCATACTAGTCATGTTATTAAGAAGTTCATATTTCCAAAAATTCACAAAATAGACATACAAGGCATACAAGGTGTTCATTGCCCACAAATAGCACATATATTGTTTTCCTTAGGGCCAATGAACCAAAATAAAAAGAAGGTAACTTACCTAGCTTGAGTGAAAACTCAAGAGAACGCAAATCCGATCGGTGAACTTGTTCTACTCGTCGAGGGCTTCAAGATTCCGAAGTTTGAAGGCAATCGGGTGGATGGATCGTCTTGGATCGAAGAGAGAAGAAGCTAGGGCTTGAAATCTCCCATGGAGACTCTCTCTCTCTAATACGTATGGTGGAGAATGAGAAATGAAGAGGATTTACTGATTTCTCAAAAGGGTTTGGGTATTTATACCCCCAAAATAAGGAGGGCACAATAGACATTTCCTTTGCACAATTTGTAGAGATTAGGACTAATCAATCACTAATCTAACCTTAATTAACTTCCAACTAACGTTAGGACATGATTTGGGTTAAGTATGAGAGGTTAGGAAGGGTTTAGAGGGGGTTTAATGAGGGTAGAATAGGTATAATTCGTCCAAACACGAAACAGGGGAAAAATCTCGTAAATGTAATCTGATGTTGAGGCGGGCGCCTCACATCACTCCAGGCGGGCGCCTGGGCTTCTGTCCAGGGTATTTCATTTTGCAAAGCTCTCAGTACTTGAGGCGGGCGCCTCACTATGGCCAGGCGGGCGCCTGGGCCTCTGAACCTTCAAAACTTGGTCTAAACATGTCCTAAATGGTCCCAAACTTATGGGCAACCATTCTAAGGTCTAACCCAACTCAAAACAAGTCAGAAACACACCCGAAGGACTCCCGAGACAACTCGGAGCGAAACCGGGAAGGGGTGCAACAACGTGCAACCGGAACGACGAACGAACTCGCAATCGAACGAGCAATGAAGGGAGACCTTTAAGGCAAGTCTAAGGGCTAATGAATAAGCGTAAATACTTCTAGAAAGTTGAATAACAACTAGGGAAATAAGAATCCCAAAGGAGAGACGATTACGCGACTCGATTCCCGAACTACGCGATAGAGACGAACGCTAGCTCCAAAGCTTCCAAAATCATCGCTAGACTTAAGGAACACCTCCAACTTGAAGTCTAACACATCTAAACATGTTAATAAACCATCTTATAGAGGTCTAGGACCCAAACCGAGGTCACGAACACAAAACGTAAGTAAACCCTCAATCGCATCGCATTCCGACTATCGTCGAGTCACGACTTGTGACTTTAGCAAGTCAACACCTATATGGAGTCTCTTAATAATGTTTTGGTCTTAATATGGTCTCTCATACATATCTAGACCCTCTCGCAAACCAAACATACAGTCGAAAAAGGAAGAAGTGCAAGTATAGCACGCAAACCGAGCTAACGAAGGAGCGGGGTGTTACAGTGTTTCTATTATCATAACAGTGATTATTGTGTTTTAATCAAGTTTTTGTTTAGCCCACTTTTAGCAGGGGCTTTGCACGTGTTTTATTTTGAATTAGTGCGTTTTGTTTTGTTGTTACACGCTTGACCCAGATTTCGTATAGAGATTTGGGGTCGGGTTGCGTCAGTTGGTATCAGAGCTATAGGTTAGCTATCGACTATGATAGGATCCATGGCCTAGTTGGGTTTAGTATGAGTTTTGTGTGATTCTCGAGTTATCACACTGAGTGTTTGTGTATAGGTATAAGAATGAGTATTCAGAATGCACTCGGAGTTATTTAGGGAGCCAAGAATTATGATTGCGGGAATAATTGGTGTTATGAACAGATATAGAATAATCAGCCAGATAATTTGACAAAAATGTTTCATAAGTTTACAAAGATGAGCCAACATAGTAATGCAGGGAATGTACGGATACTAGAGGTTCGTGCACACAATTAGAAGTTCTAGTACCACATATAAAGCTTTGGGATGTACCGATGAAGACAAAGTCAGATTTACTATGTTTGACTAAGAAGAGAAAGTGAACACATGAGACAAACATTGTTTGCTAACAGGGAGAAGAATAGAGTACTGCAGACTTGGGTGAATCTTTTGTATGAGTTCAAAGTACACTACACATTGAAGTCAGCTCGAGGTAAACAGGAATCTCAGTTTATTGCATCGGAACATGACAACATGACAGCAATGCAATATTTGGCCAAGTTAACAGAATTGGTAAGATATTATGCCTACTCGGTTCCAGATAAGAAGCATAGATGGAAGAGTAATACATATATGAGGAAATAGCTGTAGTGTCAAGGCCAATGTTCGAGTAATCACGAGAATAATTATTTCAAAGTTGGGCAAGTGAAACTGAATACAAGTGAACAGGAAAACAACAAGCTAATGGTCAAAGTTCGAGTTTGATTTGGAGCTAGTTAGGGGTGCCCCGGATTACGGCCCCGCGACCCGCGCTACCTTGGTTAGGGGAATTCGGCGTGCGGATGCGGACACCACGCTTTCCATTCCATCCTCCCTTGTCTATGGGAAGACGAAATTAAAAATGCGGAAAGGGTGTTGTCAAAAAGCGCGTTGAATACACCTCAGTCACTTTAGTGAATTTTTGGTTCGTTATGGGAGCTATGGGTTTTCTGTATCAGGTTATCCCTTTTTTAGGGGATAACAGGATGCATGAATACATCACCCTTTCATTCACATCTTCCCTTTTGTAGGGAAAAATGGAAAGTGCAAGAAAGGATGTTGCGGGCCACACTACAGACTTTATAAAAATTGCCTTATGGCCTATTTCGTATCACTATAAGTGCTTTGGGTTTTCTATATAAAGTTATCCTTTTTTTAGGAGATACCAGGATATAGGAATACATCACCCTTTCATTCCCATTGTCCCTTTTGTAGGGGAAAACGGAAAAGTGCAAGAAAGGATGTTGCGATGCCTCACTGCAATCCAAAATGTTTTAATAGAGTCGCCATCTTTATTTTAATGAAGAAATAAAGAAAAACCAGAAAAGAAAGAAAAGAAAACCAGAGAATGCAAAAACGGGTTCGAAGGCTAAATTACGAGTTGGGAAGGTGCTAGGCACCCAACTCGCCCTTTTTGTCCTTCTCGAGAGAGGGAGTCTTTTTTGATTTACTACTGCTGCTGCTGCTATGGTTCGGGCAAAGTAACTGCTTCCGAAAGTTGCTTTTGGGACCAGTAAAATGGGCGGAGCAACTGATTGCTTTTTCTGCTGCTGTTTGCTTGCTGCTGGCAGAAATCGGGCAGAACAAGGGATTGTTTCTGGCTGATTTGGCCTTTTAGCTTGGGCAGAGCAACTGCTCTTTCCGAGGTTTTTGGACCGGGAAAATAGGGTGAATACCTAACTGGGGGGCTAGGGATCACTTTGACCGGTTGGTTTTGCTTTTGGAGGAGTTTTGGCAAGGCTTTGAGGCTTTATAGGAGAGGGCGCTCACTATCGCTCGATCACTCACAAATATCGCAGCGTAACAACAACGCTGAGAGATTTTGGGGAGTTATCGGTGTCCTGAAAGCGAACCCCGGGGCCTCTATTTATAGGCTGGGGGAGGGACATCGAGGGAATTAAAATTCCTCTCTTTGTGATTCATTCCCTTGTACAGAAGGCCGGAAAAATGATACATTGTGCGAACTGTAGCACTCCTGTAGTAGTTTGGGATGCCACTATAGCAAAAGTGGGCGCTGCCATAAGGCATATTGGGCACCGTGCCAAGCTTCAATTTAGGCAGCGCCAGCTTTTGATTTTCAACCACTTTTTGCCACTTCTAGCCCCTGCATTTTACCGTTTTGCGCATCTTGTTTTATCCTTTGCATTTTTAAATCCTATCACTTGACATTTGTTAAGTTTTAACAGGTCTTGATATCACATGCTAGAGTTACATACCAGGGGTACGAAATTGGGGTGTCTACAGAGCCCCTCAACGATGGAGTCTACGGGTAACCCGCAGCTTACTGAGTAGACAAACATTGTTGATAAGAAATAGACGAACATCGTTGATAAGAAATAGACACTCCAATTTCGCGTAATTATAATGGGGGAGAGATGCAATAGGTAGCAGTTATAATGCTAACCAAAACTCACATATCCTAGACATGTTTAGTCGGTTATAGCAGGTTATCGTAGTTTTTAAGCAGATATGCAATTGAATGCTCTAATGGTCGGACCTACTAATGTAGCCTGCCTACGTATCCCTTAATAAAGGAAATCAAACCAGAAAGTTCGGGCTAAGTCAGAACAAGCATGTTGCGACGGTCGCGCCTACCGAAATAGGCTTCCTACGTATCCTTATCCAAGGAATCAGACGGAATGTAGTTCACTATAAGGCGAACAAGTGCTGCGATGCGATGGTCGTGCCTACCGAAATAGGCTGCCATCCTTAGCCAAGGAATCAGACCAACCGTAGTTCACCATAAGGTGAACTAGTGCTGCGATGTGATGCGATGGTCGTGCCTACCGAAATAGGTTGCCTACGTATCCTTAGCCAAGGAATCAGACCAACCGTAGTTCACTACTAGGGCAAACAAACAATGCTGGGTGGAATGCAATGTCTCCTCAGGAACTCAACCTTCGTTGGAGAATAAAGTCTTTCCCTCTGACCCGGGGTTGCAGCCCCTTCAAGGAAAGTCTCCAAACACAAATACAAATGCATGGAATGCAACGCCTCCTCAGGAACTCAGGCTTCGTCAGAGAACAAAGCCTTTCCCTCTAACCCGGGGTTGCAGCCCCTTCAGGGAAAGTTTCCAAACACAAACACAAATGCATGGAATGCATCGCCTCCTCAGGAACTCAGCCTTCGTCGGAGAACAAAGCCTTTCCCTCGAACCGGGTTGCGGCTCCTTGGGAAAGTTTCAAACACAAACACAAATGCATGGAATGCATCGCCTCCTCAGGAACTCAGCCTTCATCGGAAAACAAAGTCTTTCCCTCTGACCCGGGGTTGCAGCCCCTTCAGGGAAAGTTTCCAAACACAAACACAAATGCATGGAAAAGGTAAAATACTTACCTTTTCTTACCTTTGCTTTGCTTTTGCGACTGCTACCGCATTTGCTGCTTTTGCGACTTCTGCCGCCTTTGCTGCTTTTGCTGCTTTATGCTGGGGATTTTTTCTTTCTTTGCTGTATTTCTGGATTTTGCTGAAAATCTTCCCCCTTTTGCCGCTACAATTTCCGACTTTAGCTAGAAATTCTCTTCTTTTTACTGCTGCAATTTCCGGCTTCAGCTGGAAATTTTCTTCTTTTTGCTACTGCAATTTCCGGCTCCAGCTGAAAATTTTCTTCTTTTTGCTACTGCAATTTCCAACTTCAGCTGGAAACTTTTCTTTCTTTTTGCTGCTGCAATTTCTGGCCCTAGCTGGAAATTTTCTTCTTTTTGCTGCAGGCATATATTTTTTTTCTTGCATATTTTTCATGCATGCATTTTTTTTCTTTTTTTTTTTTGCATTTTAAAATTTATCATTATTTTGCATGCTTGCACTTTTTTTTTACATGCTTGGACTTTAATTTTGCATGCTTGCATTTTTTTTTCATTTATTATTTTTTTCTGCAGAATCTTACCTTTGCCGCTGATTTTTCTTACTTTTCTACTCATTTTGCGACTGATCTGCTGGGAATATGAGCTCTACTTTGCCTTTGGATGGATGACTACCGATTTTGGTTAACAAAGTTAACTTTGTTAACTTTCGTTAAGCTTCAGGGGTCATTTCGCAGCTTTAGAACTTTGAGGTCCTAAGTGCATAACTTTCAAACTTTGGAGGGGGAAAAAGGAAAATTTTCATTTTTCCTCCTATAATTGGACGGGGCTGGGAGAAGCAGAAGCACTACTTCTCTTCTTCATCTTCATTCTTCTTATGCTTCCTGATGTGACATTTGCTCTGTTTCTTTCATTTCTTTGCCATTTTCTTTCCTTTTCTCATTTTTCTTCTGCCAATTTGCGTGTTTCTTCTAGCAGATGGCTTCTTCGTCTCGATCTAGGAAGGGGAAGGCTCCGATGCACCCGGAATCAGGCAGGAAGAGGAAGGAACTTCCTCCTTTAGTCCGGAATTATATCAAATACCGTTATTCTAAAGACGATTGGAATAACCTTCACCGCGATTGGAACACACATGTGTCCAATCTTCCTCATTTGGCTGTAAGTTTCTTTTTTCTACACCCATTTGGATACTTTCTCAGATCTGCTAGATTTTTGCACTGCTTTGGCTTTTTGGAGCATTCCTGACCTTGCTTATAATGCTTATGCATGCAATATTTATTCTAAAATGATGCAATTTTATGAAATTTATGCAATTTATTTTTGCGATGCATAATTTAACTAGTGGGCACTATTTGACCCTGCAATGCATGATTTATATTTTTAATGCAATTTGGCTATATGATGCATGCTTTAGTGCTGAAAAATATTTTAACATGATGCATGTTTATGAAATAGACTTTTCGGAATATGATGCATTTTTTTTTCGGGCACATTTTCAGATATATTTTCGAATGCATGCAACACATAACATGATTATTTTATGAGATAAAATTCATTTTTTTTGGAATGCTTACGTTGCATAGACACGATAAATACCGCAGAAATATTTTCTTTTATGATTTGCAACATTTTTTCTTTATTTTTGCGAATACTAAAATGCAACTATTTAGACAATAAATACAAAATGATGAATGGCTAATGCATGCATATATCATTTTATTTAATGCAAATGCGAAAATAGAAATTTTATGAGATGCTTGCTGATATGATGCATAGGCATTTTTTTATTTTTATGGATGCGCAAGGAAATGCAAAAATGCAAAACATACATTTTACATTTTTTTATTACTAGAAATGCAAACATACACCTTTTTTTATCGCAAAAAGATGCATTTTTTTGGGATGCTAAAAGATGCAAATCAATATTTTTGAATGCTGAAATGTAATAATAAAAAAATATTATCATTTTCTTCTCTCTTTTAAAAAAAATGCTCAAAATATTTTAAATGCAAAAAAGAAGATGCATTTTCTTTTTCTTTTTTTTTTCTCAAAATTTTTGAATGGAAAAAAAAATTATAAAATTTTTGAATGCAAGTGCAATATGGAGATTATTATGCAAACACTTTATTTATAACATGCAACATGCTTATTTTTAATAATGTGTGCAGAAAATAAAAGGATAGTAAACTTACCTCCCTTTTTTTTTTGATATGCCATTTTCTTTTTTTTTTCGCAGCTGTAGACACCCCTGAAGCGGGTTCGGGCCACCTGTGCCAATGTGACTGACATTTATTTCTTGCTGCCCGAGGCAGCATAGGTTTTGATCGAGGGTTCTGGCTTCAGCACCTTTCTACGGGCTTTTGGCCCCTTCCGTAGCTATCTCCCTATCTATGAGGTGCTGAGGGATTACTGGTGGGATACTACTCACACTTTCCATTTTAGCTGGGGGGAGGTAACTATGACCCCTTGTGATTTCGCTGCCATCACCGGCCTTCCTACCAGCATTGGTAGGACTCTGGCGCCTGATTACACTCTCCGTCAGCGTCATGACGAGGCGGAGGATCTCCTGGGCTTCGAGCCCGAGTATAAATCGGCAGATGATATTTTTATTAGCATCGTGCAGAAATGGCTTCTGGACAACGCCGAGAGGGTTCCAGAGAATGATCCAGTGGTCGTTGCTCGTGTTGCCAGAGCATTTCTATTCTTTTTCCTTGGCACGTCGGTTTTTGCCAATTCCTCCACCACTCTGAGGGTTTCGGTTATGGCATGCCTGGCGGATTTTGATGAGATGGCTGGTTATGATTGGGGGCAGGCAGGCCTGGCCGAGCTTTATGCTTCGATGGATAGGGCTAGCCGCAACGATTCACCGACCCTTAACGAGTTAGCCCCGGCGTGGGAGGTATATATTTTTTCCTGCTTTTATTTTTTTCATCATGCATATATTTTTTTTTGCAGCATATTATTTCTTTTTTGTTGATGACTTTTTTCTCTCTTTTTTTTTGTAGGTCTGGGCCTTTTCATTCTTTCACTTCACGCCGGGCCGGCTGAAGCAGCGATTCCACGAGCCACCATACTTGATGGAGTTCGTGGATGAGAACAGGGTCAGGCCAGAGCGAGACATTAACTGCTCGAACATTGATTGGGTGCGGGAGCGCATTGCTGGTTCGAACGCAGGCACCGTGCACTTCCTCCCCTGGCAGGGCCTAATAGGTCATTATGCTGTCACCCTGGAGATGAGCCGCTGCAGGATACTGATGATATCCATTATGGTTGACTTGCTGTATATGGGCGAGCGGGTCAATCGCCAGCATTCTCCTCTTTTGACTCCCCCAGTTACGCCTCCTATGCATCCCATATGGGTAATTGAGCCAGATTTTCTGCCAAACAGGTATCAGTACCTGGTGGAGTTCCCTATGCTCTTGAGTGATTTTCCGCACATGGCATACGAGGACTTCCTGAGGACTGTGCTTCATCCTCCCCCTCCAGTTCCTACGGCAGCCAAGCGTGCCTCAGATGCTTCTGCTAGGCCGAGGCCTTTTATCCCATCTCTTGACGAGCATCTGGAGTTCACTGGTCCTGATGATGCTTTCTCCACCTTTAGATATCATCGAGGCGGCAGGATGGTGGAGGAAGTCCTTCCTGATGCTGACATTCCCGAAGAGTGCTGGGTCCCGGAGCAGGCTCGCTCGGTAGACACATTTCATTTTTTGCATTTTTTTTTACATTATGCATATATTTTTATTTCATTTTTCCATCATGCATATATTTTATTTCATTTTTTGCAGTGCGGCAAACCAGGCGTCGAGATGATGATGATGATGATGTGGATGCTGGATCGAGCCGCGCTCGGGGCAGAGGACGAGTATATAGGGCTAGCGGCAGACAAGGCCCTCAAGTTATGGGAGGCAATATGGATAAAAGCCAGTCTTCCCGTGCCCATTAGCTTTCAGATACCTGCACTTATTTGTTTTTCTTTTTTTTCTTTGTACCAAAACCTGTACAGATATTTATTATGCAATGCAATATAATTTTATATGATGCATGAAAATAAAATGCAGACTCAATACTCATGCAAAAAATAAAGTTATACCAATATCTAGGGGTAATGGCACGTTGTAGTTCAGAAACTGATTTTAGAAAAATACACCTTCAGGCTTGAGCGGGCTTTTCTGATAATATGCGGGGAGGAAAAGGTAGCCGCCTCCTCCTGTGCTGGAATTCATAATTGGTGCAAGGTTATTCTTATAGCTTCTCCATTTTGTTTACGATCAGACAGAGTAGCAGACGATGGTTGGGGCCGAAATATCAGGATATCAGGCAGCGCAGCTATCCAGGATAATGGGGATGCTGATGATGATGATGAAGACGAGGACACTTTTGGGAGCTCTCATATTGGTGAGACTGGATTCTTTTCTGCGCCTCGTAGAAGGAGTATATGGTCCCGGCTGGGCAGACGTCGCAGGCACTGATGGACCGTTTTGGGGCTGAAGCTTCAAATGAAGGATAATTGGGGGGAACAAGGGGGTAGAAGTAGCAAAATAATAGATATGTACAGGCAAATAATGCATAACCTAAATATCTTAAACAGTTATTCCTAAGTTGCACCTTAGGACTTTATATTATATTTTGGTATATTTTTAATGCGAGCTTTCGTCGTGATTTTTCTCTTTCTTTGTCAGTCGAGACTCTACATGCTGAAGATCGGAGGCCGGATGCTGAGGATTCAGAAAGTGCATTCCCTCTCCTTTTCTCCTGATTTTTCATTCATTTTTTTATGCTCTAATTTTTGCCTAGGCCACCCTTTCAGGTTTTCAACCTAGCGAGCCCTTATTTCGGCTTTTTTTTATTATTATTTTTTTCATGCTCTAATTTTTGCCTAGGCCGCCCTTTCTGGTTTTCAACCTAGCGAGCTGGAGAGGGAAGCAACGACAGATAGATTGGCTTAAGCATAGTACCTTTTGAGCTTGTCGAGGTTGAAGGGCTGAACAAGATCCTCCCATTTTTGGTTCGTGAGGAGTACGACACCTCCTGACCGGATTTCTTTGACGCTATACGGTCCCATCTGTTGATTCTTATGTTAGATTTATATATGATCAGTACATTACATTAGTTTTATACTTCAATAGCTAATCGGGCTGCGTATCGATTAGCGTGGCAACTGTGTATAGAACTTTGCCTTGTATAGTTTTTGTAGGACTTTTCGGGTTCGGCGGAAGACCTCTTCACAGCTTCAGGAAGACACCTCAAAGGTTAAGATCGGTAGACCTCGTGTCCACCTACTCTTGTACGACGTGTCTATCCAAAGATTTATTGGATTAATTCAAACTTATTCCAATATATTATTTGAATTAATCCAAGACATTCACGACATGTCAAGCCGCCGAAAGCTTTCAAAAGCGTGAAGACTTTTCGTCGCCCTAAACAAGGAAAGCGGTGAAAGGCATGTCCCCTACTTCGCTTCAACTCTCAGATCTGACACATATATCGCCCACTCTTTAAAAGATCTCAGAAATCATTACCTACTCTAGGTATCTATGAAGACGAAAATCCTTGACTGACCCCCATGCATTTAATGCATTGATGAAAAGAGCTGTTGAAGTCTTCGTCTTCTCCAACGGATCTTTTGAAGTGCACCTGCTATAAATGCTGCCATTGAAGACTGGAACAAAGAGACAACGGTACAGAATCAATCGAACACTTAAAGGATTGCTCTGAAACTTCATAACTCCAAGTACTTCAGCTCAGTGCATTCAATAGATCCTCAACAGATCTAGAAGTCCTCGTCAACAACAAGAAGCTGCTCATCAACACTTATTGTTTTATCTTCTTGTTGTTTACATTCATTAACTATACTTCAGCACAAATTAAATATCTTGTATTTACAGATATTTAATTCCCTAGAACCCAAACACAAGTCAATATTTTGTACACGATCCATTAGGGATATTCTTTGTAATTGATCTAAGTGGAAAACATAGTGCAGAATTTAAATCCAAGGTTGACTGCCTTGGTGGTGGACGTAGCACTCATTATAGTGTAAACCATCCCAAAATACTTGTGTCATTTCTTACTGTTTGTCTGTTACTTGAACTATTTAGTTTCATTGTTTATATTTATCCATTTACAGCAGAACTTGAGTAAACTGTCAAAGGTCTACCGGTAGTCCTTATCGGCAGACCTGGAACAAATTTCTTAAAGGTCTTCCGCTACTTGATTCTTTTCTTTAGATTGCAAGTAACTTTCACGGAACTTACTTAAAAGTTTTTAAGTGTTTAAATAAGCTATTCAACCCCCCCCCTTCTAGCTTATTATTGTGCTCATTGGGACCCACAATTGGTATCAGAGCCTTACTCTTTGAAAACTAGTTTTTCCAAGATTAAACTCTTGAGAGATACGATATAATGGCACGAACACACTATATGCTGCTTACATCTAATGCTAACCACGTCCCAATATTGGACGAAGGACATTTTGATGTATGGAAGGATAAAGTAATGAGATTCATGAACTCTATTGACAACAGGTTATGGAAATGTGTCACTGCAGGTCAACATGTACCAATGAAGGCCAATCTTCTAGCCTCCCTCGCTGGGAACCCTGCAGAAGTTCCTAAAGAAGAATCGGAATGGACAGAGGACAATAGAAAGCTGGTAGAACTTGACAGCAAAGCAATCAACATAATCACCAGCTCTCTAGACACAAGCACATACGAGCAAGTGATTCGATATACAACTGCGAAAGAGATGTGGGAAGCTCTTGTAGAATACTTGGAGGGAGACCAAGACACAAGAGACAAAAGAAAATATACATACATCCAGCAGTTTGATTCTTTCAAGAAGGATCCTAAGGAAACCTTGAGACAAGCATATGATCGCTTCAGTGAGGTAATTAATAGTTGCTTTTCTTTAGGTAAAACGTATGACAAAAAGGAAATGAACATGAGGTTTCTAGGCTCTCTAGGTAGCTTATGGCATGTGAAGACCACGGCTATGAAAGAATCTAAGAACTTAAACGAGATGACTCTTCGTAGTCTCTACGCAAGTTTAAAGGTTTATGAACTTGAAGTTAATCAAGCTCTAGAGCAAGACAAGCAGTTGAAGCTGTGTCTGCCGACCATGGTCCAAGAAGAAATCATTGTTGAAAACAAACCTTCTACTTCCTCCTGTGAAAATGATTTTTTATCTGATGAACAATTTGCTATGTTTGTTAAACGTTTTCAAAAATTTGCAAAATATGGAAGGAAGAACACTCACCAACAACCTTTCAGGAAGAATGGTGAAAGCTCATCTAAGGAAGAGCTTGTGTGTTATAACTGAAGAAAACCTGGTCATTTTGCCTCAAAATGTCCTAAGCCAAAATTTGAAGCATATCGAAAACCCTCTTTTAGAAAATTTCAAAAGCAAAAGGGTATGTTGGCTGAAGACATAGAAGACAAACAGGTTGCTACATGGTTTGAGACTGATTCAGAAGAGGAGGAAGAGGATTGTGAGCCAGCTAATATATGCTTAATAGCTCATGATTCAGGTCCTACCTATGACTCTGAAAATGAAGTTGTAGTTTCACCAAGTCCTTTGGACAAAAATGAAACCAACAGTGATAGCTTCAGTAAGGAAGAACTTCTCAAGGATAATCAGGATATGCTTGAAGAATTTAATTCCTTTAGAGTAGCCTATGTTAAACGGCCAAGCTGTGAGAAACTTACAGTGAGAAATCTTTGATGGCGGTGAGATTCAAACTCTCAATAGTGTCAACAAGAGAGTATCAAGCGACTGAAAGAAAACAAATTCCTTCATGACAAAATTGATCGTCTGCATTGAGCACATCAAAGGACTTGACCTAGAGAAAATTGCCTTGCAAAAGACAATTGACTCCTGGAATAGCTCCAAGGATGCATTCGAAGAAATCCTTTCAAGCCAAAAATCTAGCAATGATAAAACTGGCATAGGATATTCAGATGTGTCTCTTCCGACAATCTCTTCAGTCATAGAGAAAGGTGAATCCTCCGAAACTGCTAATGATATATCTTTCTCTAAACAGACATTTGGAAATATAGGGAAACAAGGCCTTGGTTATTCAAGTATTCCTTACGTTTACCCCATAGTTGAGAAAGGTAAAGCCAAATGGTGACTCAAATGAGAAACAAGCGGTAGCAGTAGAGAAGTGAAGTCTGCCGGCAACAACTATGCTAAGGCAAAGTCTGGCTGACGGTAGACCTACTAAACCTCTACAGGTAACTATCAAGTTTGTCTATGAAACAACAAGGCTCCTTTACTGTTGAAGGTAAACTTAA
>CM028379.1:45500258-45535988 GCA_013146195.2 Codonopsis lanceolata
CTCAAACAAACACGTGAGGATCAAACTACCATGATCAGGACTCGGGTTTGAGGACCTCAATAGGCGCAACAACACTAAACTCTTGATTGGAAATAATATGACTCATATTCGAATTAAAACACATATGAACAACACTAACCAATCTTGTACACAAACCCAAAGATTAGCATGACAAGTTCAAGCATACCATAAACATTCAACTACGAAACTATTTGTCCAGGCACACCATGAAATTCACACACATAAAAGATCTTAAGTTACAAGAAGTAATAATTGCCTATAAAGCAATTCTCAACCAAATTAGAGGCAATCAATACGACATTTGAAGCCATGCAAGTAATACTCGCGATCTCCCTATCGCGGGTAAGAACACATATGAGAACAATAATGAAATGTTTTGAAAATTCTTTCTTTCTGCCCATTCCATTTGGTAACGGGTATAGTCAATTTCTACCCTAACTCATACCAATCTAGTCAACAATGAACCTCTTTTGATCACCAATTTAAGTGCCAGGCTAAATTGGATTTCAAAAGCTTTCGTTGCAAGGATGCGAAGGGTTATGAGAAAATCTTAATCATCCTTTAATAGTCTCCTATGCTAATGAAATGAATGAGCAGGAGATAATAATTTATGAAATGAGAATTTAATACATTACAATGTAGATGCATCAAGTAGGTGTTCTCTACAACTAATGCACATAACTGAATAAAATCAAGCCAAGTAACAAGGTCTATTACCTTGGCAAACAACAATCATATTTACCACAAAACTCGTGTACCTAGTACACACAACCAAGAAAACTCACTAGAAGTCACCACGAACCGACGTGGCTACTAGTAGTCGTAACGTCTATACTCCACAATTCTAACCTTTCTTAAGCTCTAGACCAAGGCTACAACCAACGCATATTCTAACATCCCCAAAACATCAACACTTCAATAATCGCGGTGAAACATCATATTTGTCCGCGCAACCAAAATCAACCGATAATCGCAACACTTAACCTTCTAACTAATCGAGTGTATCCTACTCGCATAATGACCATCAACAATATATAATATTATATTATTTGCCACATTAAACTTGACTCCATTGGATATACAAGTATCATATCAAACCAATAAGTATCATCATACAATTCATGCTTCATATATATATACATATATATACATATATTCATACCCCGACTCTTAATATAGGCCTACAAAACTGCAACCCCATAATACCATTGATTACTATCGTCGTAACATAAATTCATTCCCAATGCTCTTTATATACAGTATGGTCCTATATATATATAGACTACACAAGAATCCACAAACCATGTGTGATTACCTACCGGCAATTCACAAATCAAACAATATCACATACCAACACCACATTGGGGCTTTATCTCCAATCAAACAATAAACCAATAATATGCAATACACCATGTAATGTATGTATGAATGCACATGGGCTACCGATAAGACGTGTACTCATAATAACAATTATAGTAGCAACGGTATAATATATATACGAGAACATACCTTCCTATTCGGATAGGTTTCAAAACTCCACAATGGCCAACCGCCACGCGCACACATCCTCAAACTCTAGTCCGACCATCACCATCTCTCTTGGAGCCACAAGATTGTTGGCTAGCACTCCCAGACCGATTAACTCTCATCCTTGGGCAATCTTTACGAACATGATCACCGCCACAAGCAAAGCACTTTCCTGCTTTGCCCCAACATCTGTTCTCGGCGTGTCCCGTGCTCATACAAAACTTACATATCAACTCACCGCCTCGTCGTCTCCGACTAGAGGTAGGAACATCACTCCGTCTACCAGATCGTACGTCTCCTTGACTAACTGTCTGAGGTGCTACTTGCCCTCTAATACCATCATCAATCTTAATAGTCCTCAAGGTTCTCTTTTGAGCATACTCCTGGATGTCCAACTCCATCGCATACGCACGATTCACAGCATCTCGGTACTCCATGAGCTTTAATGGGATAAGCTGCCTACGATATTTCATCCTTAGGCCTTTTCCAAACCGATGGGCCTTCTTAGCTCCATCTGGTACCAAGTAACTACAATAACGAGCCAATTCTATAAACTTCGCTGAATACTGAGCCACAGTCATATCTCCTTGTTCTAGTGCAAGGAATTCCATCTCTCTTCTTTCCCGAACCACTGCCGGAATAAATTGTGCCCTAAACTCCATTATGAAGTTTTCCCACACTTGAGGCACTCCATGGTGTCTCCAACTATCTCGTAACACATGCCACCAATGGTCAGCCGCACCACTCAACTTAAACACTACTAGGGTCACCATCTCTTCTGACGTACAACCCCTAACTACAAAGATCTTCTCCATTCTTTCTAACCAATGTTCTGCTTTAGAAGCACCGGGCTCTCCATCGAAGCCCTCAGGTTTCAACTTCAAGAATCTCCCAAGTATAGTGGTATCGTCTTCCCATCTAAATATTTGTTGAGGAGTCACACGCAGATCATTAACGTTATCCCCTCTCTCATTACCACAAGCGGTACTCGAACGAGGTTTACTGGAACTAGCTCCACGCCAAGCTCCTGACATAATATACCTACAAGGAACACTCGATGTTAAAAATCTCAACAATAAACCCAGCCCAACTAGGCCAAGGAACCTATCCTGGCAAAATAGCTAACCAATAACTCTAATACCAACTGTGACGACCCGACCCGAATTTCCATACGAAATCCCAAGGTCGTTCCGTCAAGACAAGCTAAAGGACAGACAAGCACCGGCTAAGCATAATGGTGCGAGTCAAAAGATGAGTCATCAAGCTCGAAACAGGAAGGTAAAGCCATAACGGCGATAATAAATAACAAAAACTAAAACCTGTAGAAGCGAATCACTTAAATGGACCCGAGCTAACTAGCTTTGAAATACAAGGTAACCAAAGATATAGTAAATCTCTCGACCCAAAAATTCGACGCACGTGATGCAACATTGCGCACAGGCAACAAACCATCGGCAACCAAAGGCCGGCAAACCAACAAATTCCCAACCTGATAAACAACCATTCAACGGCTATAACATGCCGGAGGGACAATTCAATTACAACAATATTATTTCAAATGCTAAACCACCAACCAAGATCTCATGACTAAACCTGTCGGAGATAGAAACAACAATAATACAATACTAGGGTAAACGAGCCAAACTTGCTCGAAATGGCAACGGAAATAACTTCTAAGGATACAATAGCTCGACTATACTAACCGGCTCCCAAATACATAACAATAATATACTACTATAATCTACCCAAGTAAAGTCCACATAACTTTACATATGTGTCTCAGAATTAATTAATAACAATAATAATATTAACTCCAAGCTTATTGCATGGAAGACCACCTGCTAGAAATCGCTATCCGAAGTCGCCGCGCGTACTAACAGGATCACTGCACACACTAGGGAAAAACAACCACACGGAGTGAGTCATAATGACCCAGTAAGTTACTAAATGCAACTACATGGCATATTATGTCATGGCATGGCATAATGCACAAGCATATAAGAAACATGGTATCATGCTAGTATACCAACAATAAACATGCACTTAATTACCAAAGCACATAATCCCACATCAACCACATAGCATAATATCTTTCATATAAATGCTCATAAATAAACATGTGTAACAAGAGACGTAAATCGAAATGTTACAACCACATCCGGGTCCAACACCCAACCAAACTTACCATGGGATTCATCCTCAAACCAAAATCCGGGTTCAACACCCAACCAATCATACCTTGGCTTTCATCCCCAAATAATCACAACTCAATTGTTTTCCTTTAATGAGTACTCATTATTCCTCAAGTCATCACCCAAATCAAGGATATCATATAAGCTTAATAAATCATAATGTGAGGTCTACAATAATCTTCCACTCAAAATCAAACCAAAGACTACTACGTTAGTCTAAGAATATCTACAACTCAAGACTAAATATTTTAGTCTTTATTTTAAGCACACCGGACTCAATTATAGTCTTAATTGTCGTATATGATTGACATCTCCATTACCATACTCAACAACCTCATGACTACTCCGTAGTCACTTTCTCACAAGCGTATTTATATGCACGCGACCAAATTCCTTAAGGAGAGAATTCTTTCTTAATCATCTCTTAAATATACCCAAGACCATAGGTTGGTCTCAAATGCTCCGTGCCCTAACAAGCACGCTCAATATATATTCCAACTAAGTCACTATCTCATGAGTGTCTCATTTGGACACAAAACGAGATGCATCGGTTGCACGCAAACAACATCAACCAAAATCCAATCATTGTAGGGTTTCAATCCAAGGCTCATTATCACATTATTGGCCTTATGACGACTCCGTTGAGTCTTTATACTACATTTCATTCCTTATGTGTTTCACAAATCCACACTTTAACATTTCATTAAAGTGTACAACAAAATCCCAATATTCATTCGGGCTTGATTCCCAAGCCTAAAAAATCCATAAAGTTCATCATAATCATAATTTTATTTAAAGTTTGGAGACTATGCATTCCACAACATTAATCAAACGAAACCCAATTGTCGTAGGATTTCAACCCAAGTTTGTTTAGCACATTATCGAATTTATAATGACTCCGTTGGGTCTAATGTACACTTTCCGAAAATTAGGGCTTAGAAGCATGGGCTACAATACCCCCCTATGTTCATAACTATCATCAATCACCATATTCCCAAGTTCATTAAACCCACATAAGCCCAACAAAACACTTAACAAGGCAACATAGAGCCAATTCACAATTTTGTGCATAAACTCATTTTGGTCACTTCACCAATCGTGCCCACAAAACATGAAATAATCACATAAAATGGATTAATATACTATACTACACATGTATATTATACTAATCAAGGTTTCAATCATGTTCATCCAAGCCAAATCCTCATTTGGGCATATACCCTTTCAAGCAACCTCACCAATCATGCTCACAACACATGAAATAATCACATAGCATGGGTTAACATACTATACTACACATGAATAACATGCTAATCAAGGTCCCAAGTAGGTTCATCCAAGCAAAATCAACATTTGGAAATCTAGGGTTCATGGCATCTCTAGAAAAGCCCTAAAAATGCACCCATTGACCTCACATAGCACAAAGGTTGTTTTCCCTAGGGTCAATGAGGCAAAAATAAAGAGAAATAGGTGTAGTAACTTATCTCAAATCAGCCCCTTCAAGCCAAAATTTGGAATTCCAAGTGGTGGGTTTTGTTCTCCTCAATCTCCTCTTCAAATCTATGGAGTGGATTGTGAAATGGAGGCCCCAAAGCTATGGATTCCAAGGGTTGGGCTCTCAAGAACCCTAGAAACTCTTCTCTCAAGCTCTCCAAGAAGTCTCCCACATTTTTTAGAAGTGGTAGATAGAAAATGAAGGCTTAAGTGGTGTGTTTGTGGTTTATAAGGGTTAGGAAGTAAGTCGGTTGATGTTTAAGTGTTAGGGTTGTTTCCCTCTAATTAACCACCTCTAATCCCTTCAAAAACTCAATTAGGTGTTTAGGATATGTCTTAAGGTAGTTAGGAGGGTTTAGGATTAGTTTAGGATGGGTTTGGGTGGGGATAGGATAGGCAACATAGAAAAACACATCAAAAATCCCATAACAAGGATCTAGGAGGGATGCGGTCGCATGGTCGTCTACCATGCGAGCGCTTGGTGGCAGGTTACACTTCTTTTCCAATTTTGTTCCCTTGCTCGGTTTAGGTCACTCCCCCTATGCAACCTCAAGCCTTAAAGCTTCAAAATGGCCTATAATTTAACCCTTAAAGTCCTCATACACTAAGATAAACCATCCAAGTCTCAAAATAGTTTTAAATTAGGTCTAAACTCCCATAAACAACACCGAAAACAACTCAGAGCGAAACCAGCGCAAGGCGTAACAACTTGCTAACAAAATGTCGAATGAAACCACAAACCGACGGGCAACAACCCATGATTATTAACACTTCAAAGGGATATAGAATAGGCCTGAATTCCTCTCAGATGATGAACAATAGATAGGAGAAAAGGACTCCCGAAAGACCAGATGATCACACGACTCAATCTCGAACCACGCGATAAGAAGAATTGCTATCCTCGAAGCGTCAAAACATCGCAAGACTTAAGGAATACATCCAACTAGAAGTATAATACATCTAAACATGTTATTTAATCATCATCTAAAGATCTAGCACCAAAACGAGGTCAGGAACATGAAACGCAAGCGAATTCTCAATCGCGTCGCATTTCGACTATCGTCGAGTTAAGACTTGCGACTTTAGCATGTCCATAACTATATGTCATCTCTTAAAAGTATTTTGGTCTTAATGTGATCTCTCATACACATCCAGACTCTCTCACAAACCCAACGAGCAATCAACCAAAGAAGAAAAACGAGCATTGCATGTAATTCAAGCTAATTGGGAATCGGGGTCTTACACAATCGAGTTCTTATGCAGTTTATATGAATGTGTGAAAGAAATGCATAATCGAGAGCATGTTGCAGTATGATATATCTATTTGACATGTTGAATTAGCTCTTGTGGAATTCCTATTTGATTCCATAATGAGTAAAAACCTACTTGTTGAATAAGTTTGCTCTTGTCGAACTTGTTCCTTATTTGAGTTTTTATGACGAGAAAACATCTACTTGGCATTGCATTAGTCCAGCTGGCATATTTGGTTGAGTCAATGGTGTGACAATGCATCGCCGTCACGAGTTATGGGATTCGTGATAGTGATGGGTTGTTATACCGGGTTTTTATCACACACCCCTCCACTGTTGGCCACAGTGGGGAAGTAGCCCCTTTGCTGTAACCAACAGAGCACATTGGCAAGTCTAATTACCAAGTAGAGAGCTTGGTACCCAAGTAGAGAGCTCGGTACTTAGATACATCCATCACAGGTATCTCTGGCATGATAAAGTTAATGCTTGTATTGCAGGAGCTACGAAGCGGCACCGGTTCTATAACATATCCTCTTTATATGTGATTTACTTTATAGCACTTATGTGAAATCAACGTGCTACCATGGATATGTGAATGAAGTGTTTATATGAATGAATGCTTTGATTGACTAGATATTAATGATGATATCTTGTTGTGTGTATTGCATGATGCTATGACATGCATACTTGTTAGCTCACAAAGTCTTTATGACTTACCCCCCTCCCTCTTACCTCTTTAGATCCGAATCGTCTGGGTCCTTCACAGGGAAGCATGTTTGAGTTCGTGCGTGGTCCAGCTTGTTTATGTTGCAAGTTTACTTGAAGAGGTCGTTATAGTTTCCTATTTATTTCTTGGCAAGGACGTTGGGTTAAGCAAGTCAATTAGACTTGTCTTGGGTATTTGCATCATGCTTGTACCTCTAGTGTTATTAAACTTGGAGTTTTTGTATCAAGGCTTATTCTTGTAAAGTATAATGTATAACTTATATTTTCATAGTTGGTTCACTTATCTTTAGACTTCCGCTGAGCATTCCATTAGCTCTTATTTACTTCCGTTGTTTCTTCGGCATGTTGTAGCCGTCGAGGTATTATAGCATGAATTGTTTAGTGTTGGGTTCCGGTTGTAAAGTCACCGATGATTTGGTTCAAATTGCATTAGCTATTATATAAAGTTTTAAAATTTTTCTATTTTGCATTTGCATTCAATAAGATGATATATGGATGCATTAGCCATTTATCATTTGCATTTATTGCCTGAATAATTGCATTTTAGCATTAGCAAAAATAAAATGTTGCAAATCATGAAAAGAAAATATATCCGCGGCATTTATCATGTTTACGCAGCATAAGCATTTCATAAAAATGAGTTTTATCACATAAAATATTCTGTTATATTTTGCATGTATCCAAAAATATGCCCGAAAAAAAATGCATCATATTCCAAAAAATCTATCTCATAGGCATGCATCATATTAAAATATTTTTCCAGCCTAATGCATGCATCATATAGCCAAATTGCATTAAAAATATAAAGCATGCATTGCAGAGTCAAATAGTGCGCACTAGTTAAATTATGCATCACAAAAATAAATTGCATAAATTTCATAAATAATCGCCAAATTGCATCATTTTAGAATATATATTGCACGCATAAGCATTATAAGCAGGGTCAGAAATGCTCCAACAAGCCAAAGCAGTGCAAAAATATAGCAGATTTGAGAAATCATCCAAATAGGTTTAGAAAAGAAAAAACTTACAGCCAAATTTGGAAGATTGGATACGTGGGTGTTCCAATCGCGGTGAAGATTGCTCCAATCATCCTTGGAGTAGCGGTATCTGACGTAATTTTGGGTCAAAGGAGGGACTGTAAGACCCTGATTCCCGGTCAGCTTGAATTGCGTGCAATGCTCACATTTCTTCCTTGGTTGATCGCTTGTTTGGTTCGTGAGAGAGTCTAGATGTGTATGAGAGATCACATTAAGACCAAAATACTTTTAAGAGATGCCATTTAGTTGTTGACTTGCTAAAGTCACAAGTCGTAACTCGACGATAGTCGAAATGCGACGCGATTGAGAGTTTACTCGGGTTTTGTGTTCCTGACCTCGATTTGGCACTAGATCTTTACATGATGATTGATTAACATGTTTAGATGTGTTATAATTCTATTTGGATGTATTCCTTAAGTCTCGTGAAGCTTTGACGCTCCGAGGATAGCAATTCTCTTTATCACGTAGTTTGAGATTGAGCCAGGTGATCGTCTCGTCTTTCGGGAGCTCATTTCTCCTATCTGTTGTTAATCATCTGAGGAGCATTCAGGCCTATTTAATAGCCTTTTGAAGTGTTTATAATCATGGGTTGTTGCCCGTCGGTTTGTGGTTTCATTCGACGTTTCGTTAGCGAGTTGTTGCGCCTTCCGCCGGTTTCGCACCGGGTTGTTTCGGGTGTTTTTTATGGGAGTTTAGACCTACTTTAAAAGTGTTTTGAGACTTGGATGGTTTAGCTAAGTGTTTGAGGACTTTGAGGGTTGAATTATAGGCCGTTTCGAAGCTTTAAGGCTTGTGGTTGCATGCGGGAATGACTGGACACGAACGAAGATTGCAGAAATTCACCAAGGGCTGGAATTGGTTTGATGCGGTCACTTCATAGGAGGACCATGCAACCGCATGGTCCTTCGGGCAGATTACTCCCTGTTTTGGGATTTTGATGTCCATTTCCTATTCTACCCTTACCAAACCCCCTCTAAACCCTTCCTAACCTCCCATACTTAGTCTTAAACATGTCCTAACATTTTGGGAAGTTAATTAAGTTTTGATTAAGGGTTAATTACATCTAACCATCACTAATTGTACCCATGGAAATCTCATTTGTGTCCCTTTAGTTGTGGAAGTATAAAGGCTTAATCCCTTCACAAATTCAGCCATTCCTCTCATTTCCTCTCCTTCTTCTAAACCGTATGAGTGAGAGAGAGTTGGGAGACCATGGAAGCTTGAAGCCCTAGCTTCTTCTTCCTCAAATCCAAGGAGATCCAACCGTCGGATGACCTCCAAACTTCGGATTCGTGAAGCCCACGTCAAATGGAACAACTTCACCGATTGGATTGTGATTCTTTTGAGTTTTCATCTAAGTCAAGTAAGCTACTAGACTCCTCTTCTCTTGATTTTGTGCTCATTGATCCTAAGGAGAACAAAGATGCTTGCTATTTGAGGTCAATGAGCACACATGTATGTTGTGTGTGATTTTATTTTGATTTTTGGATTTTTGGTGAGTGAACTTGCTAGAAGCATGAGTAGGTTGATTTCTATGTTTTATGAAGTATGTTAATAAGTTTCAATTGGTAATTTTGGACTTGGGTATGATGGATATTTGATTCCCTAAAAACCTAGGGTTTCATTATGTGTTGATGTAGTAAATGGGTTCTTGATATTATGAATGATTTTGGTGGATTTTATGAAATGTTATGAGTTGTTGGAATCAAGTATGTATATGTTTAAAGTTTGGGAAATATACTTGATGAATTTTTGATTGAAAGCATGAAGAAGAATTTTTACAATGAATTACATGTTTGAATGTTTCGTTTGACTTTTAAGAATAAGAGTTGACTATCATGCATATGAGAGTATGATGCTATCTAATTCATGAATTTTGGTTGTGAGCATGAATAATGATTTATCATTTTCGATTACATGATTAAAATCTAATGTTTGACTTCATTGGGTTGAGTTGACTTTTATGCAATAAGAGTATGTTGGTCAACTATGATTTATGAATTGAAGGTTATGAGCATGCTAGATTAATTTATATCTTGGTGATGAACATGCTAGATGAAATTACATCTTGTTTAGATTAATGGTTATTTTGGATGAAAGCATGCTTGATTAAATGCTATATTGAGATGCATGCTTGAAATGTAATGGTTGACTTTAAATGTTAAGTGTTGACCTATGAACCATGTCTTGGGGTTTTTGTTGGGAAAGTATGGAATGTTGGGTTGCACAATGTTGCTAACCTTAAGAACTTAGCCATGGATAATAGCTAATGAATAATAGGAGGGCTATGATGCAAATAGCTTCTATGCCTTCAAATTTGAAAAGAGTAGAAATGACTCAACGGAGTCGATTATTGGACTAATATGAATATAGTGAACCACATATTAAGATCCTACGGAATTTGGGGTAGTTTTGATGGAGGTCAAGCCTCCGAGCATTTTCAAGTGTATGAAGAACACTTGGGCATTAGAGACTTGATATTATCGCTCTAAGATGTTTATGTGTTAGTTAGCATAGAAATGCATAACTATGTGATTTATAAGTAAATATCTACTTAAATGGATTAGTGCGGTGTGTTGTACTTTTCCTTTGGATGAGCATGCGAGTATATATTACCTGTGCTTGTGTTTGAGTCCAGCTGGCGGTTTTTGGTTTGAGTTTTGGCGGGACGATGCATTGTCTTCACGAATTGTGGGATTCGTGATCGCAATGGATCGCCGCGCCGGGTTTGCACACACCCCTCCACCGATGGCCACGGTGGGGAAGTAGTTGATCTTAGTTAGAGTAATACACATGACTTTGATAGCTATGGAACCCGAACGGGGACTGTTTTGGGGACGTCGATGCCACGAAAGGGTTATCGAGGACACATTTGTTTCCGCAGGAGTTACACGCTGGAATCGGAAAGGAAAACCATCTTCTCTCTTTTTTGTGGTTTATTTTACGAGCACGTATGTGAATTGTTGTGCTGCGTGGTTATGATATGATTTACATGAGATGATGATTATTTGATGAAATGTTATAGTAAAAATATAACATGCTAATGAAATGATGATTTTTATGATTTATGTTATATTAAAAATATAACATGCTATTTATGATTAGAATGGAAAGAATAGTCTCCCATCCATGAATTATTTTATGAGTGATGATAAAGGAAGAATTATGAAACTCATGGTGTAATTGGTTTATGTGGGTTGGTGATATGTTGAAATGTAGAAATAACATGCTACATGTTATTGGAGTTTATATGCATATTCTATATGATATGGATGACTTTATGATAAATTAAGTAGAACTATGTTCTATGTGTTTATGGATGAGATTGGGTTTATGATGAGAATTATACCATGAAATGTTGCATCATAAGTATGACATGAGATGTACATGTTTTATTTGAGCAATATGTCATGCCATGACATTGCATCTTTAGTAGCTTACTAAGTCATTATGACTTACTCGTTTGCTTTGTTTTCCTTAGATTCGAGCCGAGCTAGTAACTCAAAGGAAACTGCCGAGCCTATGATAGAAGTGTAATTTTTGTAAAGGTTGCTACTTTAATTTATTTTTGTAGCCTTAGTTTATTGCAAAGGACGTTTGGGAAGTGAAGTTATATAGACTTCACTATGGGTAGTAAAGTGGTGTTATTATTGGTTCATGTACTTGTAATGTTTAATTAGTACTTGGTTTTTGTGAGCCGACAATTGTTAGTCGGGCCATGTTATTTAATTACACATTTTATTCGCCTCAAGTTATTAATATTATTGTTGGTTGTTGTACTCTGGCATGCTTAGCCGTTGAGTGTGTAGACTAGAGTCTTAGACTTAGTGTAATGTTGGGTTCCGGCTGTAACGTCGCCGATGATTTGGTTTATTTGTTGCTATATATTTATTTTGTGACATGGAGTTTTGCTCTACGTGCCCAATGTTGCGGCACGCGTGTCGAATTTTTGGACCGAGAGATTAATTATCTCTTTGGTTGTATTTAGTTTGAGCTTGTTAGCTCGGGCGCCACTGTGTTATTATGTTTCGCTTTCGCATGTGTTTTAAGTTGTTGACGTATTGTCCGTTATGGCCTTACCCATTGCTTGCTATTTGTGTGTTATGACGGCACGGCCTTGCGGTCTCGTATTGGGATCCGGGTCGGGTCATCACAGGGACTTCCTTCCTCCTCTCACCTAATTCCGGGTGCATCGGAGCTTTTCCTTTCCGTGATCACGAAGAAGAAGCCATCTGCTAAGGAAAACACGCAAATTGGCGAAAGAAAACTGAGAAACGGAGCAAAAATGAAAAAGAAATGAAGGTAGCAGCAATGGAGCAGTAGCTTCACGCTTCCCCCAGCCCGTCGCCTATTAAGGGAAGGAAAAATGATTTTTTTCCTTTTTCCCTCAAAAGTTTGAAGGTTCAGCACTTAAGTCCTCAGATTTCCAAAGTTGCAAGATGGCCCCTGAAGCTTAACGGAAAGTTAACAAACCTTGTTAACAAAATTTGATGTCCATCCACCCAAAAGCAAGAGAAAGTCCATATCCCCAGCAGATCAGCCGCCAAATGAGTAGAAAAGCAAAAAATATTTGCGGCAAAGGTAAGCATGCATAAAAAGAAAAATAAAGCATGCATAAAGAAAGAAAAAAAAAGCAAAAAAGAAAAAAAAAAGTAAAGCATGCAAAATAAGAAGAAAAAAAAAAGAGTACAAGCATGCAAAAGAAAAGAAAAATAAAGCATGCATAAAAAAAGAGCAAAAAGCAAAAAAAAAAAGCAAAAAAAAATAAAATAAAATGCAAAGCATGCAATAAAAAATATAAGCATAAAAAGAAAAGAAATGCAAGGAATTTTCTAGCTAAAGCCAGAAATTGCAGCAAAGAAAGAATTTTCCAGCTAAAGCCAGAAATTACAGCAAAAGAAGAAATTTCCAGCAAAAGCCGGAAATTGCAGCAAAAAGAGAGAAATTTTCCAGGCAAAGCCGGAAATGCAGCAGCAAAAGGAAAATTTCTAGCAAAAGCAGGAAATATAGCAGCCAAAAGGGGGAAGATTTCCAGTAAAAGCCGGAAATGCAGCAAAGAAAGAAAATCCCCAGCACGAGTCCGCAAATGTGGCAAATGCGGCAAATGCAGCAAAAGCAACAAATGTGGCAAATGCAACAAAAGCGGCAAATGCATCAAAAGCATCAAAGGCAGCAAAAGCAGCAAATGCGGCAGAAGCCGCAAAAGCAAAAGCAATGGTAAGAAAAAGTAAAGTATTTTACCTTTTGCATGCATGATGTGTTCCGCCATCGCATTCGACGAAGGACTGAGTTCCTGAGGATGCGATGTTTTCCTGCTTTATAGGAGTAGCGTAGGATCATCTCCTCACGGGGCGTAACCCCAAGAGGAATGACCAGCCCATGATGTATTCCACCTGGTTTTGGAAACTTTCCCCTACAACCCCGGGTCAGAGGGAAAGGCTATTGTTCTCCGACGAAGGATGAGTTCCTGAGGAGACGATGCATTCCGCCGTCGTGTTCAGCGAAGGGTTTCGACCCTTTGGGGATATGGCATGCAATATGATTTTGGGGTTTAGGAAACTTTCCCTGAAGGGGCTGCAACCCCGGGTCAGAGGTAAAGGCTATCGTTCTCCGACGAAGGCTGAGTTCCTAAGGAGACGATGCATTCTGCTATCGTGTTCAGCGAAGGGTTTCGACCCTTTGGGGATACGACATGCAGTATGTTTTGTGGTTAGGAAACTTTCACGAAGGGGTGCAACCCCAGTCAGAGGAAAGGCTATTGTTGTCCGACGAAGGCTGAGTTCCTGAGGAGACGATGCATTCCGCCGTCGTGTTCAGTGAAGGGTTTCAACCCTTTGGGAATACGACATATAGTATGTTTTGTGGTTAGGAAACTTTCCATGAAGGGGCTGGAACCCCGGGTCAGAGGGAAAGGCTATCGTTCTCCGACGAAGGCTGAGTTCCTGAAGAGATGATGCATTCCGCTGTCGTGTTCAGCGAAGGGTTTCGACCCTTTGGGGATACGACATGCAATATGATTTTGGGGTTTAGGAAACTTTCCCTGAAGGGGCTGCAACCCCGGGTTAGAGGGAAAGGCTATCGTTCTCCGACGAAGGCTGAGTTCCTGAGGAGACGATACATTCCGCCGTCGTGTTCAGTGAAGGGTTTCGACCCTTTGGGGATACGACATGCAGTATGTTTTGTGGTTAGGAAACTTTCGCTGAAGGGGCTGCAACCCTGGGTCAGAGGGAAAAGCTATTGTTCTCCGACGAAGGCTGAGTTCCTGAGGAGACGGTGCATTCCGCCCAGCATTGTTTGTTTGCGTTTTTGCGAACTACGTTTGGTCTAATTCCTTTGATAAGGATATGTAGGCAGCCTATTTCGGTAGGCACGACCATCGCAGCACGCTTGTTTATCAGCATTTTATACGAACTACGTTCGGTCTGATTCCTTGGATAAGGATACGTATGCAGCCTATTTCGGTAGGCACGACCGTCACAACATGCTTGTTTTGGCTTAGCCCGAACTACGTTTGGTCTGATTTACTTTATTAAAGGATACGCAGGCAGCCTACTTTAGTAGGTCCGACCATTAGAGCATTTAATTTGCATATCTGCTTAAAAACTACGATAACCTACTATAACTAACTAAATATGTCTAGGATATGGAGGTTTGGTTTGCATTATAAACTGTTGCATTATAATTGCTACCTATTGCATCTCTCCCTCATTTTAATTGCACGAAATTGGAGTGTCTATTGCTTATCAACGATGCTCGTCTACCCAGTAAGCTGCGGTTTACCCGTAAACTCCATCGTTGAGGGGCTCTGTAGACACCCTAATTTAGTACCCCTGGTATGTAACTTTGGCATGCGATATCAAGACCTGTTAAAACTTAACAAATGTCAAGTTGCATGGTTTAAAAATGTAAAAGATAAAGCAGGATGTGCAAAACAGTAAAATGCAAGGGCTAAAAGTGTAAAAAAGGAGGCTGGAATGGTGCACTGGCGCTGCCATAAGGCAGGCTAGGCGCGACGCTCAAAGGGCCTTACACCGGCGCCCATTTTTACTACAGTGCCCCCAAAGTTGCTACATGAATGCTACAGTTAACGCATTGTGCAAATTTTGCAGCGCGCGGTACAAGGAAATGTAGCACGAAGAGAGGAAAAGTAATTCCCTCGATGTCCCTCTCTCAACCTATAAATAGAGGCCCCCGGGTTCGCTTTCATCACACTTGAGAAACTGAAAATTCCCTAAAGCTTTCAGTGCTGTTGTTACGCTGTGAGAATAGTGAGCGATCGAGAGATAGTGAGCGCGCTCTCCTATAAAGCCTCGAAGCCCTGCCAAAACTCCTCCAAACGCAAAACCAACCGGTCAAAGTGATCCTTCCCCCAGCTAGGTATCCACCGTATTTCCCGGGTCCAAAAACCTCGGAAAGAGCAGTTACTCTGCCCGAGTAAAAAGGCCAAATCAGCCCGAAACAAGTAGTTGTTCTGCCCGAGTAAAAAAGCCAAATCAGCCAGAAACAAGCAGTTGTTATGCCCGATTTCCGCCAGCAGTAAGCACACAGCAGCAAAAAAACAAGCAGTTGCTCCGCCCGTGTTACGGTGCCTAGAAGCAACTTTCGGAAGTAGTCACTCTGCCCGAACCGTAGCAGCAACAGCAAATCGAAAAAGACTCCCTCTCTCGAGAAGGACAGAGTAAGCACACCACGCTCTAAAACGTGAGCCTTTAAGGGCGTTATTTTATAAAAAAAACTATTTTCCATCCGGCCCAATATAAAAATATAAGCTGTTGTGCTGCTCGAATTTATTTAGGAAATAATATTAAAAGGAACCATTATTATGGCCAAATATTTTTAAATATATTTGTAATTATTGTAAGGAGATGGCTGCAAGTCCGTAAATAATGTAAATATGGATGTATTTGTTTTCTTTTCTCTCTTTTCAATGCTTTATTTATTTGCTAGATAAATATAACAAAAAACATACTTTAGTCAAAAACTTTTTTTTTTGAGACCGAACGGGCGAGTTGGGTGCCTAGCACCTTCCCAACTCGTAACTTAGCCTCCGACCCCGTTTTTGCAATCTCTAGTTTTATTTTTGGTTTTTCTTTATTTCTTCCTTAAAATAAAGATGACGACTCTATTAAAACATTTTGGATCGCAGTGAGGCATCGCAACATCCTTTCTTGCACTTTTTTGTTTTTCCCTAAAAAAGGGAGAATGAGAATGAAAGGGTGATGTATTCCTATATCCTGGTATCCCCTAAAAAAAGGGATAACTTGATATAAAAAACCCAAAGTACTCATAGTGATCCAAAATAGGCTATAAGGCAATTTTTATAAAGTCTGTAGTGGGGCCCGCAACATCCTTTCTTGCACTTTCCATTTTCCCCTACACAAGGGATGATGTGAATGAAAGGGTGATGTATTCTTTCATCCTGTTATCCCCTAAAAAAGGGACAACCTGATACAGAAAACCCATAGCTCCCATAACGGACCAAAAAAAAATCACTGAAGTGACCGAGGCGTATTCAATGCGCTTTTGACAACACCCTTTCCGCATTTTAAATTTCGTCTTCCCCTAGACAAGGGAGGATGGAATGGGAAGCCTGGTGTCCGCATCCGCACGTCGCATTCCCCTAACCAAGGGAGCGCGGGGTATGGGCCGCAACCCGGGGCAACCACACAGCCATATTCAGCCTATTGTTGGGACGCCCTTGAATCCATGAGGTAAAAGGAGTAGCCTCCTCGCTGCATCAACGTGTCAAATTTATCCACGATGATCATATAGTAATCATTTTGGCTGACAAGATCGTGGAACACAAGGGAAAAAAGGACATCCCAATTCTCCAGATAGAGCATGATGACACGAGTATATTCCTCAGTGGCTTTGAAGTTATTCCCAAGATAAAGTCAACGCCATTGAATGTGGGCGAGAAACTGACGTCACCAAGAAAAAAACTATATCTCTAGGAAACATGGTCCCTTTAAACATGTTTCAAAAAATTAATTATATTCCTGGTCTGGATCTTGGCAGAAATCAACAAGGACTTGTTAAACTGGTCCAAGATGAACTTAAGGAATGTATCCCTCCCTTCGGTCTAGGATACAAACCTACTCCAACTGAAATAGTCGCAGTCATGAAACAGAAACGCGAGAAAAGCAAGGCAGAATGAGAAAAACATCCATATGTATATCCCCCTCTCCAACCATATAGAAAAACCCTAGATGGTTATTTTGTAAGGAAAGGGGAAATAGAAGCCTATCTCATGTTTCTTGAGCCCTGTGTAAGACCCCGAACCTTCGTATATTTGACTTTCTCGTTTTGCATGTCGTTTAACCATAACCTTGCTTACATGACTTGAGGTAAGAACCTTGATTTATGTAGGTAGACTATCTAGAAGCCAATACCTTAGTTCCATATGTTCCATAGACTTTAACTAGTTAAAGTTACAAGTCGCAAACCGACACTGTTCGTTACTTGACTCGATTGAGAGCTTTCTCGCGTAGTTCTTTCGTGTGACCTCGGTTGTACTCTTAGTCATTCCTTCATTTGTCTTGAGGGTTGTTTGAGCCTCATAGGGCCTTAGTACACAAGTTTTATGCTTGTTTGAGTTGCATTTACCCAACGTGCGCTTCACCTTCAGTCCTGGACCCATTTGACTTCGTTTTTGACTTGAACCATCGTTCCAACTTGCCAACCGAACATCCTGGGAGATGTTCAGCCAGCCAAACCAAACTCCTTGGGGAGTGTTCGGCCACATGAAACAAACAAGTGGGAAAAGGTTCGGCCCAGACAACCGAACAGCGCTCCCGACATCAACTTTGTGCTGGTGTGATTTCTGGCATGAAATTTCCATTCTACCCATATTTAACCCTTACCCCTTCATTCATTTGAGGGTATATTAGTCCTTAAACACCCTTATAACCCCTAAAACTCCTCCCCTCTCTTCATTAGTGACTATCTTCTGCCAAGAACAGAGAAAAGAGAGTGTGTGCGATAGAGTGTGAGATTAGTGCGTGTTCCGGCGATTCCCAGAGTTCCAGCCATCCGTTTGACGATCCGAGATGACCATCGCGAAGCCCTTGCCAAGTAGATCATTTCCCATGGGTTTGTTTTCCTCTTCCTAGTTATTTGTGGCTCAATAAAGGTACGTTACGGAAACCCTAGTTTATCTCTCTAACTCAATGTTGATGTTAGGTTGCTAGAGGCTTGTTCCTTGTGATTTATCATTGTAAGACATGTCTAAATGAGATTTTATTGATGGATATAAATATATGATAGTTAGGGTTTGAACCCAAACGATTATGATTGGGTATATCGGAATAGTTGTGCTTTAAGATTGATTGTAGTTGGTTATAGAAACTCGGATATATTGTGAATCTCGAATTTAGGCCTTGACCTAGAATTTGAGACTTTGTAATTTGAACCTAATGGAGTCAATTAATTATAGAAATTGTGATTTGAGTCCTAGGGTAAATTCCTATGACTACTTGTATTTGTTGAATCTCGATCTTGGAATCTAGAGATTTGGTCGGGTGAGACCGATTTGGTATTTAAGTGGATTTGTGGCTTAGGACTTTATTGGAGGTCCTTGTAGAAGATAAGTACTATTTTATCGCTAGTCTTTGGGTTGGGTATGTTTTGGTCGCAAATGCGTGACTCGAATGAAAGACACTTGAATTGGTTTGTTTATGAGTTAGACCTATTGATGCTTGTCGAACTTCAACGAAGTCCCAAGACTTGTAAGAAGGTAATCTACGCCTGTGTGAAACCTAAGGAAATGAGATTATTGTTGGTAGGATACCGACTTACTAGAGTCGCCTGGTGATTATTTAGGGAAACCCGAGATAATGAATTTAAGAACTATTCTATGAGATGTATTGGATTAGAGTTACTTTAGTAATCTCTACATAGAGTCTATTTGTTTATGTCAAGGATAACTAAGTTGTTATCTAGGACTTTCCAGTATGGTTGACCTTACGAATCATCTTCCCTCTTGCGTTGCTTAAGTCTTTGATTACTACGACTTTTGGGTTATAGAATAAATTATTATTCTAGAAAAAGTTTAGTAAATGGCTTCATGATCCTAGACCAACTATGTGATGGATTGATGGTTGTGTTATAACTTAACCTTGTTTCAAAATTGAATATGGAATACTATATATCTATTTGATGTTATGACTAAAAGCATGATTTTCTACCTTGTGAAGAATTGATTTTTCTACGTGTTTCTATAATATGAATTATGAGCATGTTGAATGTACTTGTCTTCATGCCTGATCTGTTCTACAACTATTGATTTATGTTGAACTTGGATTCTTCTCTTGGTGGAATTATGAATTGAAATTGAACTAAGCTTGATTAGACAATAATCAACTTAGGCTTCCTTTATATACTTGACTTAGTGACTTTGCACTAAGGTTCCTAAATGGAACAATAACCTAGCTATTGTCTCGACAAGAACATAGAAAAGAGTCTTTGAATACATATAGTATTCAAACTCTATTTGATTGGAATTATAGAAATGACTCGACAGAGTTGATACTAGTGAGCCATTGAACAATACCGGCTCAATGATCAATCCCTACGAAGTTTGAGACTTGTTTAACTAAGATACAAGTTTCGATATTCTTGATTGGATTCATGTTCCTAATTGATTGTTAATGGTAGAGTATTATTATATGCCTACTTGATTGGACGAGTTCGCTCTTGTCGAACTCGCTCCCTACTTGAGTTATTGAGTGAGTAAAGATCTACTTGACTTGGTTGAGTTCGCTACTTTCGAGCTCAATCCCTACTTGATTTCATAAATGAGTAAACATCTACTTGTTGAATAAGTTCGCTCATGTCGAACTTGTTCCTTATTTGATTGATTTGATGAGTAAACATCTGCTTGTCCCCATTTGTCCAGCTGGCGTACTTGTCCTTGTCTTCCCTGGTTGACAATGCATCACCGTTACGAATCGTGAGATTCGTGATAGTGATGAATTGCCGAACCAAAATTTTACACACACCCTCCTCTCTTGATCAGTTTGGAGAAGAGAACCTTGTCGTAACCATAAGGGCGCTTGGCATAATACTATTCTTGGGTCGATGTATCTATCACGTACATCGATAATACGTTCATGTTAATGCCTTGTATTGCAGGATCCACGTTGTGGTCGCGGCTCTATAATATATCCTCCCGTTATGTGGTTTATTTCAAACACTTAAGTGTCAACAAAGTGTTAATTGAGACATGTGATCGAAAGTGACCATGTTTATCTGGATTGCACATTATGAATTATATGGTGTGTATATCTGTAGGTATAAATACTTATACTTCATAATTCTATAACTTGATATGCATACATATGAATATGCATGCTTATACTTGCTAGTTTCATGAATGACTTGACATGTATAAATAAAGTTGCACATACTTACGTGAAATGTTTCCATGAGAATTACATTCTAATTCATTTGATTTGTGTTGAACAGGGAATTCCATCCTTGTTCATTTGGACAGTTTAGTAAGTGAGAAGAGAGATTTCTTGTGAAGTATATCACCCGTCATCATGAGCTTCGTCGTCGTAACGCGATGTTACTGTTTTTGTAACAATGTTTCATTTTATGATATATTGTTTATTAGTAGCGTAGTGAGTCATTATGACTCATCCCGTACTTTGTTTTCTAGTTGCAGTGACCTGTTTGCCACTTTGATGCTGAGTAGATCGTGATTGTAGCAGTTCATTGCTGATAGATAGCTCGAGCTTCGTTCGTGTGTTCGTGTTTGTAGCAGCCGACTATCCCGAGTAGCAGCTTGTGGAGTCTTGTCTCTATTTATTATCATCATTATATTGTGCCTTGCTATTCCTGTGAGATCGACCTTTGTAAAGCTATTTAGACTTTACAGTCGAGTAGAATGCTTGGGTATTTGTATTAATTCGTTCTTTGGCCGACGTGTTGTGTCGTGCCTTGTTCATGGTTTTCATATTTATTTCAGTAGTCTCCCGGGCACGCAGTAGCTTTGGGGCTTTTATTTATTCTAGTTGTTATTGCTGTTGGTTAACTCCGGTATGATTTAGCCGTGGGTAATTGTTATCAGGTTGGTTCCTTGTTGAAACACCGACCTGGAGTGCCGATGGTTTGTTCAGCGTCTGCATTGTTGCGGCACGCGAGTTTTGTTTTCCTTATTGGATAGATTTATGTCTCTCTTTGTTTCTTGACTTTGTTTTCGAGCTTCACAGCTTGAGACTTCCTTTCTTTATCGCTTACGCAGATTCGACATTTGTAAACCTGTATTTTTGTACGGCTGCATTACTGTTATTTGAGCTTGTTAGCTCAACTGTTCGAGTCGCACTACTGTTTGAAAGTGCTTGTCCTCTTCTTGCCTTGTCCTAGCGGCACGACCTTGGGATTCCGTGCTGGAATTCGGGTCAGGTCGTGACACCCTGGCTAGGCCAAAATGGGAAAAGGCATCCTGGTTGGGAGATCTTTGAAGATGCCAGTCTCGTCACATATAAAATGGAACAGGTTAACCTGGAGCCCGTAACCCTACATGTAGAGATGACACAGTTGAAAATAATTGTTCTATAGATCAACACGATTATGCTCTGGCCCTATTAGATAATGACTGTTTGGGAGACAATTTTCTGGGGATGATAGATGGAAGCGTTAATTATGAAAAACTCCCTGCTAAGTTCGAGTCTATTGCTGATAAGCCTTTGCAGAATAGGTATATTACGACCGACCGCTCTTGACGACTGTAGATCTGGTGGACCGTTTTGGATATACTATTGCTCATCCTTCCTATAGCCTTACGGATTAGTCATCTACCGATCAGCTCCCTAAAATTGAGGATCTCAAACGCCAGGTCCTCAATGATGTAAATAACCCTGTATAGTTTGCTAATAATGATAATCTAGATGTCTTTGCTTATTCCTTAGTTGCACCTTCGTTAAAAGACGTATTAATTAGCTTTAACGATGAGTCATTTGATGAAATGGACCCAAAAAATAAAAATTACTTGCTTGAGCTCGTAAAGTCAGTCAAGCACCAAGAAGAGCATCAATCAGCAACATCAAATGAAGACTTATCTGCCATCAATCTGGGGCTCAACAACGAAACCAAAGAAGTCAAAGTCGGCAACTACCTACAAGGCTCTTAAAGGGTAGCACTTATTGACCACCTCAAAGAATTCGTGGACATCTTTTCATGGTCCTACGAAGATATGCATGGGCTGGATCCAGCCATTGTTGAACACCGGATCCCCACTTATCCAGGTGCTCGGCCAGTCAAGCAGAAACTCTGCCGAATCAAACCAGAATGGTCACTACAAGTGAAAGAAAAAATCATGAAACAGCTACACGTCAAGTTTATTCGGGTAGTAGAATACCCGGTCTAGCCGTCAAATATAGTGACTGTTCCAAAGCCCAACGGAAAGGTTCGGATTTGCGTAGACTTCCGTGACCTCAACAAGGCATTGCCCAAAGATGACTTCCTTCTACCCAACATTGATATTGTGGTAGACGCCGTCGCTTCTCACAAAATAAGATCATTTGTGGACAGCATGCTGGGCTATAATCAAATCAAAATGGCAGTAGAAGATCAAGAAAAAACATCATTCACCACCCCGTGGGGAACCTACTATTATAATGTCATGCCATTTGGGCTGAAAAATGCTGGGGCTACATATGAAAGAGCTGCCACCGCCCTCTTCCACGACATGATTCATAAAGAGGTCGAAGTGTACGTTGATGACATGATCATGCACTCCAGCGATGCCAATGGTGCCCATATCAAAGCCTTCGAAAGGTTAAGAAAGCATCAGATGAAGCTTAACCCCACCAAATGCACATTTGGGGTTACCAAAGGCAAAGTCCTGGGATTCATGGTGACCGAGCAAGGCATTGAGATCGAGCCGGCCAAAATCAAAGCAATCATAAATATGCCGCAGCCAAAAACTGCAACAGAAGTCAAAGGCTTCCTGGGCCGATTGCAATACATCACCCACTTCATCAGACAACTGAACTCCATATGTGAGCCCCTATTCAAACTCCTAAAGAAAAACACTGATCAAGTCAGGGACGAAAAATGCCAGCTAGCCTTTGAAAAAATAAAAACCTACCTTACCAATCCACCAGTGCTAGCTCCTCCTCATACACATAAACCTCTCCTTCACCGTCACATATGTGACGACCCGACCCGGATCCCAAGACGAGATCCGAAGGTTGTGCCTTCAGGACAGGCTAAGAGACAAATAAGCACCTGCTAAGCATAATGGTGCGAGTAAAAAGATGAGCCAACAAGCTCGAGACAGGAAGACAAAGCCATAATGGCGATACAGAATAATAAAAACTAAAACTTGCGGAAGCAACAACAAAATGGGACCCGAGCTAATAAACTCCGAAATAAAAACAACCAATAGATAGTAAATCTCTCGGCCCCAAAAATTCGACGCACGTGACGCAACATTAGACACGCGCAACAAACCATCGGCAACCAAACACCGGCAAAACAACAAATTCCCAACCTGATAAACAACCACTCAACGGCTATAACATGCCGGAGGGACAATAAAACTACAACAAAATTATTTCAAATACTAAACCACTAACCAAGATCTCCCGACTAGAGCTGTCGGAGATAGAAACAACAATAACTCAGAACTAGAATAAACGAGCCACATCTGCTCGAAATGACAACGGAAATAACTTCTAGAAGATACAACAACTCGGCTATAATAGCCGACTCCCAAATAACACAATGTGATCTCTTGTCTCTGTGGGTTCGACTCTTGCTTCCAATAGAAATTTCTCTCTCTAGAATTTTTCCCTACATTTTTCGTCTTGGCAGCTAAGGTTTCGGTGGCTATGCCGCCGGACACAATCCCTCCTGGTTCTTCCCAGGCGGATTTCCCCCCTCTTAATGCTTCTTCTATCGACCCTAATCCACCATTGCATAAACTGACAGGCGAGAGTAACACCTATGCGGCGGCGGTGGCTAAGGAAGCTTCAGTTAGGTGTCAAAACCCTAAGCGTTCCTGTGCGTTGAAGGATCTGCCTCTCCCTCCACGCGCTGTTGTTTCCATTGATAATGAGCCGGGCTGCTTGTTTACTCCCATTGAATTGGAAGCGGCGGCTAATCAGTTTTAGAATACAGTGATCCTTAAGTTCTCTATTGGCCGGCCATCAGTACAAGTTATTCAAACGCATATTATTAATTCATGGGGGCTCACTGGGGAGTTTGTTGTTGGTCTTTTAGATCCAAGGCATGTCATGGTCCATCTTTCATCCAGTGAGGACATGGTTCGTGCGTTATCGAAAGAGTCCCATATGATTCAAAACTGCATGTATCGATCCTTTCGTTGGTCATCGGATTTTGTATTCAAGAAGGACAGTCCGTGTGTTGCTGTGTGGGTGCGGCTGTATCATCTTCCCCTTCCTTTCTTCACGCCATCTTATTTGCAAAGGATTGGGAACTCTTTTGGGAATTTTTTACGAGCAGATGACCGTACTTTGGCTTTGTCTCATCCCATGTATGCTCGTATCTGCGTAGAGGTGGATGTCTCATTGATTTTACCCGAGAGGGTATGGTTGGGTACGTCTAAAGACGATGGTTTCTGGTAGTCGATAAAATTTGAAGGCAATATAGCCTTTTGTGAAGGCTGCGGGCTACTTGGCCATGTTGAAGATAATTGTCGTAAGAAGAGACATGGGACATTTAATGATGCTAACAACAATAAGGGTAAAAGCTCGGATGAATTACCTTCTAAACATAATGGGACGAATGTAGTTAATGAAGTGAATGTGCCATCGGATGCTAAACCCATCAAACGAATCTGGCAACCAGTTGTACCTCCAAGCAAAGATTATGCCTCGGGCTCGAATGCGAAAGATGATAAGGGCGTTCCCCGGGAGGTGGAAACTGTCGATATTGTGGATAGTCCTAAAGGACAAGCTGATAATTCTAATAAGCGTAATATTTCATCTGAGCCTGGTGGAAACGATCCTAATAAGGGAATTATTAACGAGGCCTCTAGCTCCGATAATATAGCATCGAATGAACAATTAAGGAAAAAGGGAGGGGAGTCAAGGGTGGAAAAAGATACCACTAGTAAGGCTGATGCACCTATTGTGACTGATAATGCTGAACGTCCTACGTTGCATGACCAGGTTGCTCATAATCTGGAGGTGTCGGGGAAAGGTGAGGTGGAGAATAATATTGACAAGGGCACTCATGAGAAACCGTCAGTGTCTGGTGATAGTGGGGTGTCTGCTCAAGTTGGGAGTCAACGTAACCCTAAGGAGACTGATGTCTCGGGGGATCCGAATTTGCATACATGGTTTCTGTTGCAATTCTTTTGCGGCTTTGGCCGATCTGGAAGATTTGATCGAGGAGGATAGTCAAGCTGATGTTCCTAAATCTGCTGAGGGTTATAAGAATAAGCAGAAGGTTAAGTTATCTAGGTCAGCATCTATGGATGATTGCCGGGACTTCCCAGCTCCTACTGAGACATCAAAAGAATTCCGGAAGCAGATTCAGAAGCTTAGCAAGAAGTCTAAGAGTAAGAGGTATATTCAGCAAAACAAACGTGTTACTAGGGCCTCTAAACAGGTCCGAAATCCTTCCGCTTAATTTTTATGGCTGTAATTATTTGGAATGCTAGAGGCGTCGGTAATTCTGACACTGTTAGTTATTTGAAGTCTATGATCAAACAACACAAGCCTCACTTAGTGTGTATTTTGGAGCCTAAGTTATCTAGCAGTAGGATGATTAAAATAGCTAGACGTTTGAAGTTATCGTTTTGTTTACATGGGAATCCGATTAATTCCCATATCTGGCTATTCTGGGACAATAAAATTCAGATAAGTAACATTGCTATGTCAAACCAACATGTTACGGTTCGTCTAGTATTGGAAAGTGGTGATGCAATTATTTCCTCCTTTGTTTATGCCAAGTGTACTAGAAGTGATCGGCAACTATTATGGGCAGACCTGCTCGATATTGCGGCAACTTATTCAGAACCTTGGATAGTTTTGGGTGATTTCAATGTCATCTCGCACTCGAATGAGAAACTGGGAGGGGCTTTTTGTGATTATCCCAGCATGAATGATTTTAATCTGTTTATGGTAGGTTTAGATGATCTTTGGATTTGAAGGGAGTATTTTTACATGGTGTAACAATCGGGGCGGCTTAGCTCGCATATGGCAACGTCTTGATAGAGTTATGGTTAATGGATATTACAAAGCTATGTTTAGGAGATTACTTGTTCGTCACCTTAGTCGGGTTTTTCGGATCATTCTCCGTCTTTGGTGGATATGGTTAATAAGCATAAACATGGTGGTGGTTTCCGTTTTCAGTGGTTTTGGCTAGATCATGCTGAATTTTTGAATTTTGTTAAAAGCCAATGGGCTGTGACCTATCATGGTTCAGCGCTGGAGACTCTCCATCGGAAACTTCATCACTTGCGCATTGGGCTTCGTCGGTGGAATTGGGAGGTTTTTGGAAATATTCATCGTATGGTAGATAATCTCCAAGATGATGTTACGCGCTGGACATGAGTTTGAAATTCTTGGGATGATAATGTGGCGAATCAATTTATTTCGTGGTCGGATGAATTGGCTCAACAAAAAGCTAGAGCAACATGGTTGGCTGTTGGTGATAGGAACACATCTTTTTTCCATGCTAGTGTGAAGGATAGGATTCATCATAACAATATTAAAATTAGAATGGCTGATGGCAGTTGGTGCAATGACACTAAGAAAATTGGAGAGTTAGCCATCCAATATTATACTGATCTGTTCTCGTCTTCCCGGCCTAGTCATAATGCCGATCTATTTGCCAACTATCCTCGCTTGATTGGAGTTCAAGAGAATGCTTCTCTTAAATGCTTGCCTACTGAAGAGGAAATTTGGAGTGCGGTTAAAGGTCTAAATCCGAGATATAGTGCCCCGGATCGGATGGCTTTACGGGATGGTTTTTCAAGGATCTTTGGGACATCATTAAGCTCGATGTTATTGCGCGGTTCATGATTTTTTAAGGGCGGTGTGCTTCCAAAGGTATATCATCCACTACTCTCATTCTCATTCGAAGGTGGATAATCCTTCAATCTGGGAGATCTCCGACCGATCAGCTTATGTAATTTCTCATGCAAAATCATATCTCGGATCTTAGCATCGCGAATGGCTTCTCTTCTTCCTTCTATTATTTCTTTGGAGCATGCAGCCGTTAAGGGGAGGAATATTCGAGGATAACATTGTTCTGGCTCATGAATTAATTCAACGCATTGATCATAAGTCGCATGGATGGAATGTGGTGTTCAAACTCGATATGTCTAAAGCGTATGATCGCCTAGAATGGAGTTTTCTGTTGCGCACGTTGAAAGCCTTTGGTTTTGATGAAGAGATTTGTGACTTGATTTATCGATTGATAAGCAACATCTGGTATACTTTGCGTATTAATGGAGAGGCCTTTGGCTTTTTTCAGTCGTCCAGGGGCGTTCGTCAGGGAGATCCTCTGTCACCTATTCTATTTGTGATGGCTCAGGAGATCCTCAGTTATAATATTAATAAGGCGGTTTCTGAGAGGAAAATTGGTCCTTATCGTCATGGAGTTGGTAATATTTTGATTTCCCACTTATTGTATGTGGATGACATGCTCATTTTCTGTAATGGCAGTAAGAAGTCGATTCGTGCTCTCAGGGGTGTTATTGGAGACTACGAACAAGCGTCGGGTCAGCTTATAAATTTGGAGAAAAGTGGGTTTATAACCTCGCGTCACTCTACACGGAGGAAGATTCAAAATATTGTGCAGTGGTCAGGTTGTAAACAACATCATTTACCAATTAAATATTTGGGGATGCCTCTCTTTAAAGGAAGGGTGAAGTATGAATATTTTGAGGATGTCGAAAAAAGGTTTCTCTCTCGTATTAATGGTTGGAAGGCTAGATTATTATCCTTTGGTGCCAAAATTGTGCTGCTTAAATCAGTTTTATGTAGCATTCCGATTTATGCTCTGGCTGCTTTTAAACTCCCCAAAAAGTTTCTCCTTAAGTTGGAAAAGCACATGGCTAATTTTCTATGGAGTTCGGCAGGGGAAGATCGTGCTCATTGGATTTCTTGGGACCATGTTTGCAGACCGATTAAGGAAGGAGGGCTTGGTATTCGGCCCCTTACTCAAGTTATGGGATCCCTTCATGCTAAGCTTGCTTGGAGTGCCCTTCAAGGCAAGAGTCTGTGGGCTCGTTTTGTTCGCGCCAAATATGGGAATGCAGATGGGTTTAATGTTCCAGCATTTTCTTCTCATGTCTAGAAGGCAGTTATGGAGCATATTCCGAGAGTGATGGAGAATACCAGATGGGTTGTGGGTCGGGGAGATATTTCATTTTGGAACTCGAATTGGTGTGGCTCTACTCTGATTGGCCCGCGTCCTATGGACCTCCAGTTAATAGTCCGTGAGGCTGTTCCTTTGCTTCAGGATCTGCTGCCCTTGATCCCTTCGACTCTGCACACAGAGGTTTGCAAAGTAAAGCTGGATGACAATACGGAAGATAAGCAGGTCTTCATTCTGTCTAAAGAAGGTGTTTTTTCGGCTTCTCTTTATTGGAAATCTTTTAGACATCAGTGGCCTAAGATTGCGTGGGCTAGCAAACTATGGCAGCCTTGGATTCCGATGCGCATGAGTGGATTTCTATGGAAAGTTTTGCACCGCGCTCTTCCAGTAGACCTTGCTCTTCACCGTTTTAAAGTTCAACTTGCTTCCAAATGCCGGTGTTGTCGACAGCCTGCGCGAGAATCCTTGGAGCATCTCCTTCTTCATTCTGAGATTGCTACAATTATTTGGAGCCGTTTTGCACAGGTGTTTAACATGGTAAGTCGATATTCTTCTATGGTCCATCTGGTGGATTCTTGGATCACTCATTCATCGACTCGTAGTCAGTTTGGGGTGTGTAAAATTGGCATCTGTATCCTCGTGTGTTGGGAGATTTGGAAGGCTCGTTGCTCGGCCTCGTTTGACAATATCAATATGTCGGTTGACTGCATTCATGGGAAGATTTTGAAAGGTATTGAGGATATTCTGTTTTTGTTCCAGCCGAAAGTTAGTATGTCCTTTTTAGAAAGTCTTTCTATTCAGGGCCTTCATTTGAACATCAAAAATGTTACAATTTCTCGTGGGCAGTGGCTGCGGTGGGAATCTCCCGGGTTGGATTTCCTAAAGCTTAATACCGATGGATCAGCCATTCTGGGCAGATGTTCGGGCGGTGGGGTTATTCGTCGTCATGACGGGTCTTTGGTGGCGGCTTTTTCCAGTAATTATGGTGATGGCACGAATATGTTCGCTGAAATTATGGCTCTTCGTGACGGTCTTCGTTTGTGTAAGAACTTGGGGTTGAATAATGTTTTAGTCGAATCGGACTCTTTGGTGGCTGTTAATGGCATCTCAGGTATACATCAGATCCCGTGGAAATATGTATACGGCATTCGTGACTGTCAGTCTCTGCTTGGTGGTTTCGCTCTTTCTCACGTCTTTAGAGAACAAAATAGAGTGGCAGATCGTCTTGCTTACTGTGGCTCTCTGCATCCTGGTTGTATCATTTATCATAATACGGCTAATCTTCCGTCTATTGTTCGCAAAGCTTTGCTGTTAGATGATAGAGGTGTATTTTCTTTTAGAAAATAGTTTGTGCTAGGCCTTGTTTGTTTTATAGAGGTAAGGCTCCTTTGTCCCCCCTCTTTGGGTAAGGCTGGTTGTCCCCCTCCTGTTTATCTTGTGGTTTATTAATAATATTTCCGCAGTGCCGCCCTGCTTTCCTAAAAAAATAAAAAAAAATAAACAACAAATAAAATACTAACAAAATCTACCCAAGGGAAGTCTACATAACTTTACATCCGTGTCTCACAATTAATTAATAACAATAATAATAGTAACTCCAAGCTTATTGCCCGGAAGACCACCAGCTAGAAATCGCTATCCGAAGTCGCCGCGCGTACTAATGGGATCACTACACACACTAAGGAAAAACAACCACACGGAGTGAGTCATAATGACCCAGTAAGTTACTAAATGCAACTGTATAACATATTATGTCATGGCATGGCATAATGCACAAGCATGTAAAAATCATGGTATCATGCTAGTGTACCGACAATAAACATGCACTTAATTACCAAAGCACATAATCCCACATAAACCACATAGCATAATATCTTTCATATAAATGCTCATAAATAAACATGTGTAACAAGAAACGTAAATCGAACCGTTACAACCAAATCCGGGTCCAACACCCAACCAACTTACCATGGGATCCATTCTCAAACCAAAATCCGGGTTCAACACCCAACCAATCATACCCTGGGGTTTCATCCCCAAATATTCACAACTCATCAGTTTTCCTTTAATGAGTACTCGTTACATTCATCCAACCTACGATGAGAAATGAGAGCTCGATGTCAAGCTAGATGGCATAACTCGAGATCACATCCCACTATTGGCCAAATAGTGAGGAGAAAGGGAACCAATGCAACGATTCATAGCGATTGTTTCCAAAGACTATGAATCATCCCATTGCCGACACAACAACCAAACCCGCCAGCTGGACTTAAACCAAAATGCTCAAGTAGATATTTACTTGCATAAACCAATGAGACCAAGTTCATTAATATCAGGCTCATTAAATCATGTAGGACATAATGCTCTACAACATCTCATAAACCATGCACATATTTGCATATAAACAAGTAGGACATAATGCTCTACAAAATCTCATTAACAATGCATATATTTGCATATGACCAACATATTCAACTAACTTACAAGTTTAGTTCAAGAACCACATATTGAGGTACTCATTATTCCTCAAGTCATCACTCAAATCAAAGGTAGCATATAAGCTTAATAAATCATAATGTGAGGTCTACAATAATCCTCTACTCAAAATCAAACCAAAGACTACTACGTTAGTCTAAGAGTATCCACAACTCAAGACTTAATATTTTAGTCTTTATTTTAAGTACACCGGACTCAATCATAGTCCTAATCGTCATACATGATCGACATCACTAATTCCATACTCAAGAACATCATGACTACTCCGTAGTCACTTTCTCACAAGTGCTTTTATATGCACGCAACCAAAATCCTTAAGGAGAGAATTCTTTCTTAATCTTCTCTTAATTATACTCGTGACCATACGTTGGTCTCTAATTTCCGTGCTCTAACCAGCATGCCCAAAATATATTTCTAATAAGTCTCCATAACATGAATGTCTCAATTGGACACAAACCCAAAAACCCGGTGTGCACAATCATAACCAAACAAAACCCAAACATTGTAGGGTTTCAACCCAAGGCTCATTATCATTTCATTGGCCTTAGAACGACTCCGTTGAGTCTTAATACTACATTTCATTCTTTATGTGTTTCATAAATCCACACTTTAATATCTCATTAAAGTTTACAACAAAATCCCAATATTCATTCGGGCTTGATTCCCAAGCCTAAAAATCCATAAAGTTCATCATAATCATAATTCCATTTAAAGTTTGGAGGCTATGCATTTCACAACATTAATCAAACGAAATCCAATCGTCGTAGGATTTCAACCCAAGTTCGTTTAGCACATTATCGAACTTATAATGACTCCGTTGAGTCTAATGTACACTTTCTGAAAATTAGGGCATAGAAGCATGAGCTACAATACCCCCTATGTTCATAACTATCATCAATCACCACATTCCCAAGTTCATTAAACCCATATAAACCTAATAAAACTATTAATTAGGTAACATATGGTACACAACACATTTAGGGCATAAATCCATTTAAATCACCTCACCAATCATACTTTCCAAAACTTGAATAAATCACATAACATGGATTAATACACTATACTACACATATATAACATATTAATCAAGGTTACAATCATGTTCATTAAGCCAAATCATCATTTGGGCATAACCCCTTCCAAGTAACTTCACCAATCATGCTCATAAACATGAAATAAATCACATAGCAAGGATGAATAGGCTACTTAACATATGAATATCATATAAATCAAGGTCCCAAATAGGTTCACCCAAGCCAAATCATCATCTAGAAATCTAGGGTTCATAGCATCTCTAAACAAGCCCTAAAATTGCACCCATTGACCTCACATAGCACCAAGGTTGTTTTCCCTAGGGTCAATGGGGCAAAAACAAAGAGAAATAGGGGTAGTAACTTACCTTGATTCAGCCCCTTCAAGCTTCCAACTCAAAATTCCAATTGGTGGGTCTTGTTCTCCTCAACCTCCTCTTCAAATTTATGGTGTGGATTGAGAAATGGAGGCCCCAAGCTATGGAATCCATGGATGGACCTTCAAGAACCCTAGAAGACTCCCTCTCAAGCTCTCCAAGAAGCTCCCCACATTTTTTAGGAGTGATAGGCTGAAAATGAGGGGTTAAGTGGGGTGTTTGGGCTTCAAATAGGTTAGGAAGTAAGTGGGTTAGGTTTACAAATAATGTGATTGTTTCCCTTTAATTAACCCCAATAATCCACCTCTAAAACTCAATTAGGTGTTTAGGATATACCCTAAGGTAGTTAGGAGGGTTTAGGAGTGGTTTAGGATGGGTTTGGGTGGGGGTTAGGTTAGACAATGTAACAAACAACTAGAAAATCCCGTAACAGGGACTGCCTACCATTCGGTCGCATAATAGGTGAGTGAAGTGACCGCAAGGGTCCTCATTACACTTGCTGAAATTTTCTTGTTGTCTCGTTCGGGCACGGCCCTTCCCGCATGCAACCGTAAGCCTTAAAGCTTCGAAACGGACTATAATTGAACCCTTAATGTCCTCAAACACTTAGCTAAACATAACAAGTCTCAAACCATCCTCAAATTAGGTCCGTAACCCTCACAACAACTCAGAAACAACCCTGAGCTTAAACCGACGCAAGGCGTAACAACTTGCTAACGAAACGTCGAATGAAACCACAAACCGACGGGCAACAACCCATGATTATTAACACTTAAAAGGGCTATGGAATAGGCCTGAATGCCTCTTAGATGATGAACAATAGATAGGGGAAAAAGACTCCCGAAGGGTGAGACGATCACCCGGCTCAATCTCAAACTACACGATAAGGAGAATTGTTATCCTCCGCGTCAAAACTTCTCACGAGACTTAAAGAATGCATCCTACTAGGAATATAACACATCTAAACATGTTATTCAATCATCATGTAAAGATCTAGGACCAAATCGAGGTCGTGAACACAAACCCGAGTAAACTCTCAATCGCGTCGCATTTCGACTATCGTCGGGTCACGACTTGTGACTTTAGCAAGTCAACATCTATATGTCATATCTTAATAGCATTTTAGTCTTAATGTGATCTCTCCTACACATCCAGACTCTCTCACAAACCCAACGAGAAATCAACCAAAGAAGAAATGCGAGCATTGCACGCAATTCAAGCTAACCGGAATCGGTCTTACAACATATACGCCAAGAAAGTGGCTATGCTCGCCCAAGAAAAAGAAAATTCTTGCATCGAAATGCCATCTACTTCATAAGTAGGAAGTTGCAGGAAGCGAGCTTAATTACTCGACATTGGAGAAAACTGCATTTGCCTAGTCTCGGCAACACAAAGGCTCAAGACTTATCTCAAGCTCGATCCATCAAACTTATCTCCGTGATGGATCTTATAAAGTACATCTTCGGTAAGCCATCACTTTGTAGCCGACTAGCTAAATGGTCATTTCTCCTCAATAAGTTTGACATCACCTATGTCACGCCAAATCCATCAAAGGCAGCCGTTATTGCGCACCATTTAGTTGATCTCGAAGAAAAAAAAGATGCAATGAGCCCGCCTCAAACAAAGGTGTCTTAGAAATTGCCGATCATGACACCAAGCGGCAAATGTTCTTAGCACTTTAAGTCACCAGATAACCCACTGCACTCGTATATGACATGACATACGATATCAAGACCTGTTTAAATTTAAAAAATATCAAGTTACATGGTTTAAAAATGCAAAAGACAAAGAAGGATGCGTAAAATAGTGAAATGCGGCCAAAGTGTCAAAAAAGAGGCTAAAATGGATTCAGCGCCACCACCCAACAAAGAGGGCACGCGCCCAGAGCCCAAATAGTGCATTTTGATTTGAGAATTGGTACACTCTCTCAAGCGCACGACACAAGATGATGAAGCACAAAGAAGAAAATTTAAAGACGATGAGGTCCCTTTTTCACCTATAAATATATGAGACCCCGAATCCTTAAGTACTTGACTCGGAGAACGTTTACATGCTTCGCTCTTGCTCGCGACCTTGAGAGATCCTAGGTCCTTGTGTACTTGCTTAGATGCATTTACATTCATAATAATCATGTTTACAAGTTTATTACATGGCCACGACGCTCATAGTAGTTGTCCGTAAGTTTGATTCTTCGATTCGCAATTTTAGTTAACGTGTTGTCGTATTACTCGGGTAGTATTATTTTGATCCTAGGTTCTGCCCTGGATGACTAAGGGGACCTTGGGATTAACTTGGTATTATTTTAGTTTGGTCGTGTTTATGTTTGAACACGCCGTCTTTCTGTGTGACTTGTGTATTCGCCCGACCATAATAGGGCTATAGTAATTTGGCCATAGTTTTCAGAGACAACTCGAATTGAGATCCATTTGATGCGTTAAAAACTAGACTTCAAGATATTCTAAGCATGCCTCTTGCATAAATTCGAGAGTTGTATTCCAGACATGCACATTTTTAAAGTTGATCGAATCATTTATTCTCGGTATTTCTAGAGATTTGACTTTTGCTTGTTTATTGGATTTACTTGGAGACCCTTAATGAATTTAACTAAATGTGACCTTGGACCTTAATTAGACCTTAATTAGACTAGATCAAGCCTAAGTGAAAATTTTAGCACTAAGTCCTCAATCAGAACTTAATCTCACTTAAAAATTGACCTATAAGGGCTTGACACTTGTTTTCCACTCACTCCCTAACCTTTGTGACTTGAAATATCAGATTTCTCCACTCATTACACCTCCTACCTTAGATATTTACAGCCACCATTGATGAGAGCTTGTGTGTGAGATTCTAGGTGAGATTAGTGTTTGTGATTTCTCTGAGATCCCACCACCCGATTTTGGATTCGAGACCACCCAATCGTAGCTATTGATGAGGAGACTACTAATAATTAATTTGTTCTCATTTTTCTCAGCCTTTTCTAGGCTTAAGGTATCTGCCAATCCCTCGAAATTTGTATGTTCAATATAATGACATAGTCCCTTCATAATAGTTGTAGTATACATGCTTAGGAAGACTTCTTCTTGGTAGATGTGAGAACCTAAAACCTACTTGTGTAACATGTCTTCTATAATTGTTTAACATGATTTAGAATGTGTATTTAACATGCTAGTAATATCCCTAACATGTTTGACTTGATTGTATTCCTTGGTTGAGTCATAATTGTCGTGATTTAACTCTTGCATGCTCTGGCTTGTTTTGCTCTGACCTTTTGGCTT
>CM028379.1:45536088-45595345 GCA_013146195.2 Codonopsis lanceolata
GTAAACACTCTACTATCAAACTAGTCATGCAATTCATTCACAACTAGCAAAAACATCATAACCGAGAATCATATAAGCTCTCATAATCAAGTGTGCTTCACACACTTCAAAACTTCTTGGGCTCAGAGCCTCCATGAATTCTACCCAAAATTCCGTGGGACTTAAGATTATAGTTCTAGGATCCATTCTAACCCAAAGGTTGACTCGTTGAGTCCAATCTAGATTTTCCAAAAATAAGGGTATAGAAGCATGGGCTAATATCCCCCTATGTCCATAACTATCGCCAATAATCATGTTCCCAAGTTCAATGAACTCACATAAACCCAACAAAACTCTTAACAATGCATCATAGAACAAATTGGTGAATTTGTGCATAAACCCATTTAAGTCACTTTACCAATCATGCTTTCCAAAACTTGAATAAATTATGTAACATGTATTAATACACTCTACTATACATATATAACACATTATTCAAGCTTAACATCATACTCATTAAGATAAATCAACATTTGGCAAAATTCCCTTCCAAGTATCTCCACCAAATCATGCTCAACATACATGAATAAATCACATAACAAGGTTTAATATGCTACAATAAACATGAATAACATGATAATCAAGCTTACCACCATGTTTAACAAGCCAATACATAATTGGGGCAAAACACCCTCCAAGCATCTCTACCAAATCAAGTGCTATACTCATGGATAATTCACATAGCCAAGTTCATTAGACAATTTAGAACATCAATTTCATATAGACATGGTCTCACATAGGCCAATCAAGCTCTAACAAAATCTTGCAATCCTAGGGTTCATGCATTTCTAGAAGCCCTAACAATGGCTTCCATTGACCCACATAGCACACATGGTTGATTCCCTAGGGTCAATGGAGCCTAAAAAGAAGAGGAAGGAAGGTAGAACTTACCAAAATCTCAGCCCTAAAAATCAGAATTTCGGATTGGGGAAGAGGGTGTCTTCTCTTCAACTCCTCTTCAAACTTGTTGGTAGATTTGGGGAAGAAGAAGACCTTGATGATGGACACCAAGCTTGGCCCCTTTGAAACCCTAGAAATTCACCTTCACACAAGCTCCTCCCAGGTCTCTTGAAGGCTTGAAGAAATCGCAAGAGGAAGGGCTGCAAATCTGATTTGGTCGCACAAGTGAGAAGAGCGGCTGAATTGGGGCTTTTATATGGGGGATTAGTTGCTCTAATTAAGTCACTAATTACCCTCTAATCCCCTAATAGATGTTTAGGATTAGTGTTAGGCTAATTAGGTTGGTTTAGGATGTGTTTAGATTAGGTTTAAGTGGCCAAATTTCGGACAGAATGGAGAAGGGATTAAAATCAGCACTAATCGCACTGCACGACCCCATCGCGTCGCATGGGGCATACATGATGCGACCGCATCATATGATTTCAAGCACAATTAGGGTTTTTCGGCTTTCTTGCTCGATCCCGGCCTCTCCGCGTATGCGTTCGAGTCCTTCAAACCAAAATTGGTCTACAATTCAACCTTAATATCCTCTAATCTATAACCAAAGGATTCAAGTCTCAAACCTCATCAAAATAGGGCCAAGAACTCAGGCGAGCCCCGAATTCGCCGACGACGAAAAGTGAAAGCGAAAAGGGTTTCGCTAGAATCCAACTAGCAACCAAACCGTCGATGCAACTAGCATCTAACAAACATCCAAGGCATGTTAATGATGTTTTAAATGCCCTTTAACAATTATCCATGAAGTTACAACATAAATCTTAAACCCGAGATTCAATGCATCTCGCGAAAGAAAAGTGCATACATGCATCTCAAACGACGTCAACGATTATGCTATTGACTCTAAACATATACGGGAGCTAAATGAACATGTTTATGATGATTATAAGAGTATGAGTTCATGCATAACACAAGCAACAACATAAATTAGGGTTTTACACGTTTAAACTCTATTGGATGAATTTATAGAGACGACTCAACGGAGTCCATTTTAGTGAGCCATTGAATAATACCGGCTCAATGATCAATCCCTACGACGTTCTAAATGCGTTTCACTAAGAATATAAATTGTAGACTCTTGAATGGGATTGATTATCATGCTTGATTTAAATGTGATATAATAGAATGCCTATTTGACATGTTGAGTTCGCTCTTGTCGAACTCAATCCTACTTGATTATTGATGAGAATAATTACATGTCATGAACGAGATCGCTCTTGTCGACCTCGTTCTCTACTTGAAAATTTGTTATGTAAACACTACTTGGCATTTGCATGAGTCCAGCTGCCATACCTGTGCTTGTACACACACGCCTCCACTGTGGCCACAGTGGGGATGTAGACCCTTTGTTATAACCATTAGAGCGTATTGGTGTGTCTATCCCGGGCATCTCCTTGGAAGGTCGATGTACTCACAACCTTCTGACACCTCACATTCCAAATAACGCTTGTATGCAGAAACTACGTAGCGGCACCGGCTCTCCATATATCCTTATCCTATGTGATTTAATTACGAGCTCCTATATGAAACAATGTGCATCTTGGATATATGATCTATGTGTTTATGTGATGATATCTTGCCTTGTATGTTGCATATTGCCATGACATGCATGATTGATAGCTTACAAGTCTTTATGACTTACCCATTCCCCTTTGCTGCTTTAGATCTTAGAAAAGCAGGCCCTTCTCGCTAAGGGTTGCGGTGTTCGTGTTTCCTCTATTCCTCTTTTTGTCTGAGGTTGCAGTTGAAGAGGTGGTTTAGATGTCATCTTCATTTCTTTTGTAATTTGCAAGGACGATGGGTTTAAAAGCAAGTCAATTAGACTATGCTTGGGAATGTGTTTAGAACTTGTACTTGTTCCCTTTATTTAGCTACTTGTAGTTTTATCACTTGTAGTACTTGTAATCGCTTTTAATGTCGGCATTGTGTAAGCCGAGCTTTGGTTATCATATTGATTAGTTCATTACATATAAGTCTTCCGCTTAGCATCCTATTAGCTCTTATTTAATTCTTGTCCATTAACTGCTAGCTTGTGTTCCGGCATGTAGTGTCGCCGATGACTTGGTTTAATTGCTTAACTGTTATATCAGGTTTGAAAAGTTTTAAAAATTCCGGCCTTTTGGTGCCGAGGCGTGTTACGACTCTAATGTTGCATCACATCGTTTTCTTAAATTGAGTCCTTGCATGTTTATGTGTTTATTTGTTTCCCTCATATTTGGGCGGTTCGACCCGCGGTTCCACCTCGGGCCCGGGTCGGGTCGCCACACGCCAGCTACCAAAACATATTTGTGGCCATCAGATCCCTTCGGATGGATTTGACTTATAACATCAATTCCCCACGTCGAGAATGGCCAGGGGCTGTGGAGTTATATAAGATATGTGGGGGCACATGCTATAGGCCTGTGAAGCGTTGGCATTTGTCACAATGGCATACCCACCGGATACAGTCAGTTTCTAGTGTACTCCAATAGTACCCCTGTCTGATGACATTCTTGGCTAGCATATGCCCATTCATGTGTGGTCCGCAGGTACCACCATGAAGCTGATCCATGATTTCTTCAGCTTTGGCCTGATTGACACATAATAAGTTTAGGCCCTGGTAGTGCCTTCTGTATAAGCTGCCACCGCTGATTAAAAATTGCGATGCACATCTCCGTAGGGAGACTTTCCCCCTTTTGTCTAGACTGGGAGGATAGACTCTTTTCTGAAGTAGATTCATGATTTCCCAAGGCTTTTCTAGAGCAAAGATTGATTTTGAAGTAGTAAGCCAGAGTGACCTTTTTCCCAACTATAAATGGTTGGACACTGGCTTCTGTGGGAATTTGGACCAATGATGCTAGAGTGGCCAAGGCATTGGCGAATTGATTTCTATCTGCGGCAAGTAATGAAACAAGATATTATCAAATTCGGTGGCTAATGTTGTCAATTTGGCGTGATAAAGCTGCAGCCGGGGATCCTGGGTCTGCCATTTCCCTTCGACTTGGTTTATGATTAAGGCGGAGTCACCATAGACTTCCAAGTCTTTGGCTCCTTTTCGGAGGACTTCTTCTAGACCGGCAATACAGGCCTCATATTCAGCTGTATTGTTTGAGCATTCAAATTCTAACCTTATGGCCAATGGAGTGTGGGAATATGTTGGTTCAATTAATAAGATTCCTATGCCAAAACCCCTTTTCTTGGCGGCTCCGTCAAAGAACATTTGCCCGTTGGTGTCATGATTGGCAATTTCTAAGACACCTTCGTCTGGGAAACTGGGCTCAACTACATCTTCTGCTTCTAGAGGCATATTAGCTAAATGGTCTGCAGTTACGTTGCCTTTGATTGATTTTAGCGTGACATAGGTGATGTCAAACTCGTTGAGGAGAAATTACCATTTAGCTAGTCGGCTGGAAAGCAATGGCTTGCCGCAGATGTACTTTATAGGATCCATCATGGAGATGAGTTTGATGGATCGAGCTTGCAAATAAGTTTTGAGCCTTTGCGTTGCCCAGACTAAGCCAGTGCAACTTTTTTCCAATGCTGAGTAATTAAGCTCGCTTCTTTGCAACTTCCTACTTATGAAGTAGATAGCATTTTCGATGTAAGAATTTTCTTTTTCTTGGGCATGCATAGCCCCTACTGACGTATCTATGATGCTTAAATATAGAAGGAACGGTTTATGTGTATGGGGAGGAGCTAGCACAGGTGGATTGGTAAGGTAGGCTTTTATTTTTTCAAAGGCTAGTTGGCATTTCTCGTCCCTGACTCGATCAGTATTTTTCTTTAGGAGTTTGAATAGAGGCTCACATATGGAGGTCAGCTTTTTGATGAAGCGGATGATGTATTGCAATCGGCCCAGAAAGCCCTTGACTTATGTTGGAGTTTTTGGCTGCGGCATATTTATGACGGCTTTAATTTTGGCCGACTCAATTTCGATGCCTTGCTCGGTTACCATGAATCCCAGGACTTTGCCCTTAGTAACCCCAAATGTGCATTTGGTGGGGTTAAGCTTCATCTGATGCTTTCTTAACCTTTCGAAGAATTTTTGAAGGTCTTTAATATGAGCACCGTTGGCGTCGCTGGAGTGTACGATCATGTCATCAACATACACTTCGACCTCTTTATGAATCATGTCGTGGAAGAGGGCGGTGGCAGCTCTTTGATATGTAGCCCCGAATTTTTTTAGCCCAAATGGCAAGACATTATAGCAATAAGTTCCCTAGGGGTGGTAAATGATGTTTTTTCTTGATCCTCTGCTGCCATTTTGATTTGATTATAGCCCAGCATGCCGTCCACGAAGGATTTATTTTGTGAGAAGCGACGACGTCTACCACAATATCAATGTTGGGTAGAGGGAAGTCATCTTTGAGCGATGCCTTGTTGAGGTCACGGAAGTCTACACAGATCCGAACCTTTTCGTTGGGCTTTGGAACAGTCACTATATTTGATAGCCAGATCGGGTATTCTACTACCCGAATAAACTTCACGTGTAACTATTTCATGATTTCTTCTTACACTTGTAGTGACCATTCTGGTTTGATTCTGCGGAGTTTTTGCTTGACTGGTCGAGCATCCGGATAAGTGGGGATCCGGTGTACAACACTGGCTGGATCCAGCCCAGGCATGTCTTCGTAGGACCATGCAAAGATGTCCACAAATTCTTTGAGGAGGTTGATAAGTGCTACCCTTTCTGAGCCTTGTAGGTAGCTGCCGATTTTGACTTCTTTGGTTTCATTGTTAAGCCCCAGATTGATGGCAGATAAGTCTTCATCTGTTGCTGATGGTTAATGCTTTTCTTGGTGCTCGACTGACTTTTTGAGCTCAAGCAAAGAATTTTTATCGTTTGGGTCCATTTCATTAAGCGACTTATTATTAAAGCTAATTAATGCGTCTTTTAATGAAAGTGCAACTAAGGAATAAGCAAAGACATCTAGATAATCATTATTAGCAAACTATACAGGGTTATTTATAACATTGAGGACCTGGGGTTTGAGATCCTCAATTTTAGGGAGCGGATCGGTAGCTGACCAATCTGTAAGGCTATAGGAAGGATGGGGAATAGTATATCCAAAACGGTCCACCAGATGTATAGTCGTCAAGAGCGCGACGGTCATAGTATACCAGTTCTGCAGAGGCTTATCAACAATAGACTTGAACTTAGCAGGGAGTTTTTCATAACTAGCGCCCCCATCTATCATCCCCAGAAAACTGTCTCCCAAGTAGTTATCATCTAATAGGGCCAGAGCATAATCATCTTGGTCTATAGACCAAGTATTTTCAATTGTTGTAGTTTTATATGCAGGGCTACATGGCTCCAGGGTAACCTATTCTATTTTATTTGTGACGACACTGACATCTTCAAAGATTTCCCAACCAAGATATCTTTTCCCATCTTAGTGTAGCCAGGGCTCGGGAAACATGAGATAGGCTTCTGTTTCCCCTTTCCTTACAAAATAACCATTTAAGGTTTTTCTATATGGTTTGAGAGGAGGATATTTGTAAGGACGCTTTTCTCTTTCTGCCTTGTTTTTCTCGCGTTTCTGTTTCATGACTGCGACTATTTCAGCTGGAGTAGGTTTGTATCCTAGACCAAAAGGAGGGATACATTCCTTGAGTTCATCTTGGACCAGATTAACAAGTCCGTGCTGATTTCTGCCAAGACCTAGACCAGGCATATAATTCATTTTCTGAAACATGTTTAAAGGGACCATGTTTCCTAGAGATGTAGTCTTTTTCCTGGTGATGTCAGTTTCTCGCCCATACTTAATGGCGTTGACTTTAGCTTGGGGGATAACCTCAAAGCCACTGAGGAAGATATCAGTGTTATCATGCTCTATTTCGAGGATTGGGATGTCCTCGTTTTCCTTATTTTCTACGATCTTATCAGCCAAAATAATTACTATATGATCATCGTGGATAAATTTGACGCGTAGATGCAGCGAGGAGACTACTCCTTTTAGCCCCATGGATCCAAGGGTGTCCCAGCAATAGGCTGAAGGTGGCAGGTATGTCCAAAACTTGGAATTCTACTGGCATGGTTAACGGCCCAATAGTCATCATTAAGGTGACCACCCTTAGGACATATCGACTAGGGTTGTCGTATGCCCTTACTGTCTGAGATGAAGGAGCAAGCTCTGATATTTTGGTTCCCTATTTGGCTAGCGTGCTTATGGGACATACATTTAAGGAAGAGCCATTATCTATCAGAACTCTGGGAACCCTTTTTTCCATGACCCCCACAGTGATATGGAGAGCATCAATGTGGTTGGTTCCTTCTCTTGGCAGATCTAGATCAGTAAACATAATTACATTTCCAAAGTGTATATCATTTGAGTGATCTCATTCAGGGATATTTCAATTGGAATGACTACCTGACTTAAAGATTTAGCCAGTGTATCACGATGACTTTTGGAAGCACAAAGCAAGCCCCAGATAGATATGTTGGCTTGAGTTTTCTTCCTCTGAGCTAGCAGAGTATCTTCCATAGTTTTGACCCCAGTATCTGTTTCTTGATCTTTGCTGGAGTGGTCACCCCTTTCTTGGTTTGGTTGGTAGGCTCGGCCAGATCTAGTAAGGTGACTGACATCCTCACCGACCCAAATGGCTTTTCCAATGTTACATGTATTTTGGCTACCCAGGATAGTGTCCCAAGAGAGCATATTGCAACTAGGCTCTTTTATGGATGAAGATGGAGAAAAAGGAACAATGATATATGGTAAAGGGTGTTTATTTATTTCGACCTTGGGTACACAAATTTCTTTACTGGCCTCAATCATATTGATTTGAGGTAGGGGGTTATTGGCGGTTTCGGTTTGGCGGCCAAGATCATTAAAAGGTAAATAGGTTGTTACTTGGCCTGGCTGATTATAGCTTTTTGGGTCCATATGTGGGCTATTTTGGAGTGGATTGGTGATGGGGAAAGGGAGGTCATTTGGGTTATGGGGGATATTGTTGCTTTGGAAAGGATATGGAGGGTAGGGTGAGAAAAGGATAACATTTAGGTAATAAGGGTTAGGTAGGGGATTTGGATTTTGGGTAATGGGGATATTTGGTGGGTTGGTGTTTGGCTGGGGATTTGGGTTTGGAGGAACATGGGAAGTTGATGCTTCTTGAGGGACTGTAGGGAAAGAGGTTCCCTCACCACTAAGGTTTGGACCTTGCATGAGATTTGCTATTTGGCTTAGCAAGCGATCATTTCGTGCATCCAAAATTTGATCTAACCATTGTTGCATAGCCGGAGGTTGAGCGTACCCTGGAGCCCCTATATCTGTACCAATGGTGGACTACTCATTTTCAGCTGCCATTCTGCTCAAATCTGTATCCTCTGCACTGATTATGCCCTTTTTCTGATTTGTCCCTGATATTTTTTGATCTGATTTCTGTGCCTGTATCCTGTATCAACCGGCCAGTACTATTTCTGCCTTTCCAAACTCGGGCCAGATTTCTGAGGAAAAGGGGTTTGAAGGCATCAGAAAGGGTTGGCTGAATGCTTTCTTGGTTTGGAGTACAGTGTGCCTTTATTAGTATTTTTTATTATTATTATTTTTTTCTACAATTGATCGGATAAGTACCTGCTTTGTTTTGACACTCTCAAGACTATTCCTAGAATAGTGGATTCTTTATCCAGAGTATAGGATCTTCATATTCCACCTGCCTTTTAACTCCCTAAGATAGGACTGATCTCAGGCGAAGGGCTTATACTCTTTCCGGGATCCACCATTCAAAATGGTCTAGGTCGAACATCATAAAATAATCAGTCAGCCCCTGTGTATACTTTTATACATATATTTCTTCTTTCTTTTGCTTTCTCTTCTCTTTTTTTTTTCTTTTGCTTCTTTTCTTTTGCTCGTTTTTGCATTTCTTCCCTTTCTTTCTTTGCAACTTTTCTTTTGCTTGTTTTTGCATTTCTTTTTTTTTTCTTGCATGTATATTTTTTTTCTCTTTTTTTTTTCTTGCATGCATTTTTTTTCTTTTTTTTTTGCAACTTTCTCTCTTCTTTTTTTTTGATTTTGCATTTCTTCTCATTCTTTCTTTGCAACTTTTCTTTTGCTTGTTTTAGCATTTCATTCTTTTTTTTTCTTTATTGCATGTATATTTTTTTTCTCTCTTTTTTTCTTGCGTGCATTTTTTTTTGCAACTTTTTTTTTAAATATACCTGTAATAATAACTGGAATGAAACTGCTGCAAAATGGAGGATCATATCCACAAATATTTACACAGATATATAAGAACGCAATATTTAGAATGCTAAAGAAATATAACAAGCATATATTTTAGCCAGAACTAAGAAAATTGATTTTTTTTGTCAAAAAATGAGTCTAGCCCTCTATTTTTATTTTCTTTAAAATAAAAAACGACGTCCCCAGCAGAGTCGCCACTGTGGGTGCCCCGGATATATCTCCCGAACCCCGCACGACCTTTTTAAGGGGAGCGCGGCGTGCGGAAGGACATCACGATTTCCATTCCATCCTCCCTTGTTTAGGGGAAGACGAAATAAAAAATGCAGAAAGAGTGTTGTCGAAAAGTGCGTTGAATACGCCTCGATCACCGAGTGTGCTTTAGTCCATTATGAGTGCTTTAGTCGAAAAGTGCGTTGAATCCATTGCCACATATAGATGATTTGTTTGATCAATTGCAAGGATCGGTGGTTTATTCCAAACTTGACTTGAGATTTGGGTACCATCAGTTGAAGGTTAGAGCCGAAGATGTTCCGAAAACGGCTTTTCGCACGAGGTACGGGCATTATGAATTTATGGTGATGCCATTCGGGTTGACTAATGCGCCGGCGGTGTTCATGGATTTGATGAACTGGGTATTTCATAATTTTCTTGATTGCTTCGTGGTGGTTTTCATAGACGACATCCTTGTGTATTCTATGTCTCGGGAAGAGCATGCACAACATTTGCGGATGGTTTTGTCTATTCTTCGGGAGAGGCAACTCTACGCCAAGTTTAGCAAGTGTGCTTTTTGGCTTGAGGAGGTTTCATTCTTGGGGCACGTTGTTTCTAGTGCCGGGATAGCGGTGGATCCTTCCAAAGTTGAGGCAGTAATGAATTGGAGAAGGCCGACCACAGTTACTGAGGTACGGAGTTTCTTGGGGCTAGCCGGTTATTATCGGAGATTTATTGAGGGATTTTCGAAGATTGCTACGCCCATGACGAACTTGACTCAAAAGAAGACCACATTTGTATGGAGTGATAAATGTGAAGAAAGCTTCCAAGAGTTGAAGAAAAGGTTGACTCGGACGGCACCTAAGGTGTTAGCATTGCCTAGCGGAGGTGATAATTTTGTTGTTTATAGTGATGCTTCGAAAGAAGGATTGGGATGTGTACTTATGCAGAATGGGAAAGTGATTGCTTATGCTTCAAAGAAGTTGTCTCCGTATGAGATGAATTATCCTACGCATGATCTTGAGCTCGCGGCGATTATATTTGCTTTGCACAAGTGGAAGCATTATTTGTATGGTTCGAAGTTTGAGATTTTCACGGACCACAAGAGTTTGAAATATCTCTTCTCTCAGAAAGAGTTGAACATGAGACAGCGGAGATGGATGGAGAAATTGAAGGATCACGATTGCACGATACTGTATCATCCGGGGAAAGCGAACGTAGTCGCAGATGCTTTGAGTAGAAAAGTACACTTGTCATGTTTGATGATGCGGGAATGGAAAATGTTGGAAGATGTTCGTGATTGGAATCCTAGCGAGGTAAATCATGGAGTATTATTTGCTAGTGTGCGGGCTATTCGGCTTTATGGAGAATTAAGGAGACTCAGAAGAAAGATCCAGAGTTGGTGAAAATTATTGATGGTTTGAGTGAGAATAAAGAGAATCAGTTCGCGATGAACCAGGATGGGATTTTGACTTTCAAGGGTAGAGTTTGTGTTCCTTCAGTTGAGGATGTGAAGCGGCTTGTGTTGGATGAAGCTCACAAGGCAAAGTATACTATCCATCCGGGAAGTACGAAAATGTATAGAGATTTGAAGAAACAATTCTGGTGGAGTGGCATGAAGCGACGGATGCGGTTATATGTCGAGGTGTCTCACTTGTCGGCAATGTGAAAGCGGAACATCAAAGACACTGCGGGGTTGTTCTGACCATTGGATATTCCGGAGTGGAAATGGGAACATGTCACGATGGACTTTGTTTCAGGATTTCCGCGTACTCGTAGAGGTTTTGATGCCGTTTGGGTTGTTGTTGATCGGCTCACGAAGTCGGCCCATTTTATTCCGATTGCTATGACTTATTCATTGAGTCAGTTAGCGGCATTGTATATACAGGAGATTGTTAGATTGCGGGGTTCGATTAGTATTGTTTCGGACCGGGATCCGAGGTTTACATCGAGGTTTTGGCAGGCTTTGCAAGAAGCTATGGGGACCAAGTTGAACTTTAGTACAGCTTTTCACCCTCAATCCGACGGACAGTCCGAGAGAACGATTCAGATACTTGAGGATATGTTACGGGCTTGTACGATTGATTTTAAGGGGAGTTGGGATACACATCTTCCTTTGAGGAGTTTGCGTACAACAATAGTTACCAATCGAGCATCGAGATGGCACCGTATGAGGCTCTTTATGGGAGGAAGTGTAGATCTCCTATTTCTTTGGGGCGAGGTTGGAGAAGCAAAATTATGGGGTTAGAGATTGTTCAGGTGATCTGTTGAGAGTGTGAAAATAATTCGAGAATAGATTGCTCACCGCTCAAAGTCGACAGAAAAGCTACGCGGATAATAGAAGGAGAGATTTGGAGTTTCAGGTTGGAGACTTTGTGTTTCTTAAGGTATCGCCTAGAAGGGGTACCAAGAGGTTTGGGAAGAAAGGGAAATTATCACCGAGATTCGTTGGACCTTTTGAGATTCTGGAGCGAGTTGGGAGTTTGGAATACAGGGTGGCCTTACCGCCGTCTTTGTCAGAGATCCATAATGTATTTCATGTGTCGATGCTTCGGAAATATCTTAAGGATGATTCCCATATTCTTGAGTATGAAGAGATTACTTTTCAGCCGGATTTGTCTTATGTTGAGCAGCCGGTGAACATACTTGACGCGAAAGAGCAAGTTTTGAGGAGCAAGAGAATTCCATTGGTGAAAGTCCTTTGGAAGAATCATGAGATCGAGGAAGCAACTTGGGAGACCGAGTTGGAGATGCGAGACAAATATCCTCATTTGTTGGATGACTACGGTAAGAATTTAGGGGCTAAATTCCTTAAAGTAGGGGAGAATGTAAAACCCTGAAATGTTGCTTGATTGTGTTATTCATGGATTCAAACACTTATAATCATCATAAACATGTTCATTTAGCTCCCGTATATGTTTAGAGTCAATAGCATGATCATTGACGTTGTTTGAGATGCACGTATGCATTTTTCTTTCGCGAGATGCGTTGAATCTCGGGTTTATGTTTTATGTGGTTAACACATGGATAATTGTTGGAGGGCATTTATAATATCATTAACATGCCTTGGATGTTGGTTAGATGCTTATTGCATTGTCGGTTTGGTTGCTAGTTTGATTCTAGCGTTAACCCTTCTCAGTTTGACTTTTTCGGTTGTCGTTCGGGAGAGTTCTGCCTGAGTTCTTGGCCTTGTTTTGTTGAGGTTTGGGACTTGATTGCTTTGGTTATTGTTTGGAGGTTGTTAAGGTTGATTTGTAGACCAATTTTGGCTTGGAAGGACTCGAGAATGCGTGCGGGAGAGTTCGGGACCGAGCAAGGAAACGAGAAAACTTGGAATGCTGGAAATTCAAGTGATGCGGTCGCATCACTTCCTCTTCAAGCGACCGCAAGGGTCCCTGGGGCAGCTTACGGGATTTTGTTCGGTTTTGTGCGCTGTCCGAACTTTTTAACCCATTAAACCCATTCTAAACCTATCCTAAACTCACTTAATTAGCCTAATCTTAATCCTAAACATCTATTAAGAGATTTAGGGGTAATTAGTGACTTGATTAAGGGGAATTAATCCCCCATATATAAACCAAATCAGCCGCTCTCTTCCTCATTTGTTCGGCCAAGCAGTTTGCGTCTTTTCCCTTCTTGCGTCTTGTGGCGATCCAGGAGACTGTGAGAGAGGCGAAGGGGGCGATTCTAGGGAGATCGAAGGGCTTGAGCTTGGAAGCCATAGCTGGGAGTCTTCTTCCCCGTTCAACCCGTGAGTTTGAAGAGAGAGAAGTGAAGAGAACGACTTCTTCTCTAGGTTCGGGTTTGGCAGTTTGTAAGGGCTGAGTTTTGTAAGTTCTACCTCTCTTCCTTTGATTTTTGGGCTCCATTGACCCTAGGGAAACAACCATTTGTGCTATTTGAGGTCAATGGAAGCCATTGTTAGGGTTATAGAAGAAGCATGAACCCTAGGTTTACAAATTGATGATAGAACTTGACTGACCTATGTGAGACCATGATATATGTGAAATTCATGTTCTAACTAGTCTATTGAACTTGATTATGTTGATTATCCATGAGAATTGAAGTTGAATTGGTTGAGATACTTGGAGGGTGCCTTGCCCTAATTTTGTTTTAGCTTGCAATTTATTGATGTGAGCTTGATTAATATGTTTTATATGCTTAATAGAGTATATTAAACCATGTTGTATAATTTAATCATGATTTGGAAATTATGATTGGTATGGTGACTTGAATGAATTTATGCACAATATGGCTGATTTATTCTAAGTTGCATTGTTAAGTAAATTTTGGGGTTTATGTGAATTTATTGGTCATTGGGATTGTGGTTTTGACGATAGTTATGAACATAGGGGGATGATGAAGCCTAAGCTTCTATTCCTTGAATTTTCGGAAAACTTAGATTGAACTCAACGGAGTTAACCTTTGGGTTAGTATGAATCCTAGGAACTATTATTTTAAGTCCTCTGAATTTTGGGTAGAATTCATGGAGGTCGAGCCTCCAGAAGTTTTGAAGTGTGTGAAGCACACTTGATTAAGAGAGCTTATATGATTCTCGGTTGTGATATTTATGCTAGTTGTGGATGAATTGCATGACTAGTTTGATGGTAGAGTGTTTACCTACTTGTTTTGAGCATATGAGTATATATTACTTGTGCTTGGGTTTTGAGTCAGGTGGCGTCGATGCAGTTGAGTCTTTGGTGGGTCGATACATCGTCTTCACGAATTATGGGATTCGTGATCGCGATGGATCGCCGTCTTGAGTTGCACACACCCTCCATCGATGGCCACGGTGGGGAAGTAGTTTATCTTAGTTGTAGTAATACACATGACTTTGATAACTATGGAACTCGAGGAGGCTGTCTCGGGGCGTCGATATCTACGAGAGGGATATCGAGGGCACATAAGGGTTTTGCGTGTTTTTGCGGGAGCGACACGCGGAGGAATTTGGTAATGGTATCATATCCCTTATATATGAATTGTTTCACAAGTGCTTAAGTGAATAACGTGCTTGGTGAATTTGGATATGATATGATGTTTGTTTTGGTTTCTTACATGTTATACTTAATAGATAACATATTGATTAATGTTGTTAAGCATGTATGCTATCACATGAATATTATGGGAATGTTGTTTTATGCCAGAGTATAAATTATTATTGTTAAGACAAAGAATGACTTGACATGGATCTATGATGAGATGTTATACTGTATTGATAACATATTTATTTAATGTTGAGCATGGATGCCATAACATTATTTTGTATAAGGTTATTTCATGACAATAGCATGATATATTTATGATTGAGCATTATGCCATGGTAGGAAGTTATGGTTAGTAACTTACTAAGTCATTGTGACTTACTTTTATTTGTTGGTTGTTTTTCCCTAGATCCGAGCCGTGCGAGCTAGCGGATCCAAGTAAATCAGGAGGTTACGTTGGCAAGGAATTCTTTTGGAAAGGTTGCTACTTAGTTGTTGGTTTTGTTTTGGTGGTGAGGTCGTTGGGAAGATGAAGTTATATAAACTTCATGTTTGGGTAGCAAACCTTTATGTATTTGTAATGTTGTAATTATGTGGTTAGCCTATTCTTTTGGTAGCCAACCGGTGGTGGTTGTGCTTGATGTATATTGGTAGTTAAACTTCCATATATTTTACAGTTGTTAGTACATTATAACTGTTAGTACTTATTTTGTTGGTAGCCAAATTGGTTTTAGTCGTGCGTGGTTAGTTGGTGTTTTTGTTTCGCATGATATATTGCTAGTTTAATTGATATTTGTTCTCCGGCATGTTTTTAGCCGTTGAGTTGTTAGACTAGAGTCTTAGACTTAGTTTAATGTTGGGTTCCGGCCGTAGTTTCACCGATGACTTGGTTTATATATGCTTATGATTGAATTGCATAACGGGGGAGTTTGTTCTACGTGCCCAATGTTGCGGCGCTTGAATCGAATTTTTGGACCGAGAGATTAATCATCTCTTTGGTTGTTTTAGTTTGAGCTTGTTAGCTCGGGCGCCCTTGCTTTATTTTGCTTCGCATGTGCTTTTGAGTTATCGGTGTATCGCCGTTATGGCCCTACCATTATTTGCTACTTGTGTGTTATTAATTGTTCCCCGGTATGCGACCTTGGGATTTCGTCTTGGGATCGGGTCGGTCGCCACGATATACCATATCGCGATCACTATCATTCTGATTATTGGACCATGTATAAAGACTCCCTTCAAAGCCAACATCAGATAAACCAGCCAAACTCATGAATTGATTAAAATCATCCATACAAGGAAAATCACATGAAGCTCCCACTAACTTTTCCGAAGGCTGCGCAATAACATTAAAATCACCCCCAACTACCCATGGATCATTAAATTGTTGAGATAAGGTAATCAACTCAGGCCCTAAATTCTGACGGTCAAACCGAGTGCACTTAGCATAAATGAAAGACACTATAATCTGAAAATCAGCCCCTACTTTAATGCGAACGAAAATATGTTGCGAGGAAGCAGCAACCAAAGAGATATCCATAGTGTTATCCCATAAAAGCCAAATGTGGATGTTTTGTGGGGAGCAATGCATACTATTAGCAAATTTAAGACGCCTGGCAAGCCTCTTTAAGCGAGACCCTGGAATTTTGGGTTCCAAAATGACACAAAGAGAAATCCGATTCAAACTGTTAAGCTTTTTTAGGTAATTAAACGTATCAGTGTTACCCACACCTCGAGCATTCCAAAGAAGGACAGCCATAAAAAAAACACTTGAGAGGGAAACAACATTATGCCGAAGTGGCTTTTACCTTAGTGGCCGCTCGAGTTAAGCGGCGATTACGATTTACAAATACCCGTTGCTGAGACTTCTTGCAATAATCTTGGAAAGATTTGATAGAAGCTTCGGACGGTGGATTCTCTCATAAATTATCACTTGAAGCTGAACATTTAAGAAGTTTAAAAGATCCAAGAAGCTTGTCACTGGATAAAGATCTATGAAGGGTCTGCTTATTGTTGAAATTTTCCAAAGTAATTGGACAGTCATTTCGATCCAAGGAATCCAAAACTGCAAAAGAATTATTCATGGTGACTGCTGGAACTGGCTTGGATGGAAGCGGTCCCAAAATCTCAATCGTAGTCCTTGCTGGGGGAACTTATTGCTTACTAGCATTGTGATTCATCTATGTACCCGCCTTTTTGGCTTTCCCATTTTGAACTGAAACCTTCATTATTGCCCATAGAAAGTGGTTTCACAATGGGAGGGCTGCCAGTAGGAACATCAATAACCTTATCCTCTAGCACCTTCCCAAGCGAATCCTTAGATTTAGACGATTCCCCAAAATCCTGCATCGTGGAAGATCGCTTAGGAATCCATTTTTGCGTAATTGGATCGACAGCTTGGTCATTAGTAATAATCTGTTCCTTAGGGAGAAGCTTTGTAGGGAAACCATTTGGTTCGACAGGAAAAGCAGACAGAGGAATATGGGGCTGTTGAACAGCTCCCTTGTGTTTTTTCCGACAGTCCTTAACAAGGTGACCAAGTAGACCACAAGCCGAACAATATGTTATTTTGCCCTCAAATTCAACATGTTGCCAGAAGCCATTTTCTTTTGATGTGCCTATCCAAACCTTAGAAGGAAGAGGCTTGGAGACATCTACCTCAAGGCAAATCCGAGCATACATAGGATGGCTAAGAGCAAGAGTTTTATCATCCGCATGCAAATACTGCCCAATCGAATTCCCAATTCGCATCAAACTAGAAGGATTAAAGAATGGAAGAGGGGATGATGAAGCCTAGCCCAAATGGACTAATTTAAAATGGTAAAATATAGTTTAATGAGTCTAGTTTCAGAAAAATCAATAATCACCTCATTTGAAGGTGTGAGCTATTTATGGTCGATTTTAAAAGATTGACTGTCTAGTAACTTTGCAATTGAATATTCTGTTTTCCAGATTTCGGGATTTTCTAACTTTCTAAATTTGTGACCCATTTAACCCATTTAACCCCCATCCTTAGTGACCCTAATCCCCTATATTAGACCCTAACTAAGTTTGATTAAGCCTAATCTCTTTCATCCTCCATTAGACATGTGGATTTCCACTCATCCTCCATGTGTCATGTGGACTTCCACCCACATTTGCATGTCATCTATAAGCCTCCCATGCCCTTACTGTCTAAGATGAAGGAGCAAGGGCATATCGACTAGGGTTGTCGTATGCCTTTAGGACATATCGACTAGGGTTGTCGTATGCCCTTATTGTCTGAGATGAAGGAGCAAGCTCTGATATTTTGGTTCCCTATTTGGCTAGCGTGCTTATGGGACATACATTTAAGGAAGAGCCATTATCTATCAGAACTCTGGGAACCCTTTTTTCCTTGACCCCCACAGTGATATGGAGAGCATCAATGTGGTTGGTTCCTTCTCTTGGTAGATCTAGATCAGTAAACATAATTACATTTCCAAAGTGTATATCATTTGAGTGATCTCATTCAGGGATATTTCAATAGGAATGACTACCTGACTTAAAGATTTAGCCAGTGTATCACGATGACTTTTGGAAGCACAAAGCAAGCCCCAGATAGATATATTGGCTTGAGTTTTCTTCCTCTGAGCTAGCAGAGTATCTTCCATAGTTTTGACCCCAGTATCTGTTTCTTGATCTTTGCTGGAGTGGTCACCCCTTTCTTGGTTTGGTTGGTAGGCTCGGCCAGATCTAGTAAGGTGACTGACATCCTCACCGACCCAAATGGCTTTTCCAATGTTACATGTATTTTGGCTACCCAGGATAGTGTCCCAAGAGAGCATATTGCAACTAGGCTCTTTTATGGATGAAGATGGAGAAAAAGGAACAATGATATATGGTAAAGGGTGTTTATTTATTTCGACCTTGGGTACACAAATTTCTTTACTGGCCTCAATCATATTGATTTGAGGTAGGGGGTTATTGGCGGTTTCGGTTTGGCGGCCAAGATCATTAAAAAGTAAATAGGTTGTTACTTGGCCTGGCTGATTATAGCTTTTTGGGTCCATATGTGGGCTATTTTGGAGTGGATTGGTGATGGGGAAAGGGAGGTCATTTGGGTTATGGGGGATATTGTTGCTTTGGAAAGGATATGGAGGGTAGGGTGAGAAAAGGTTAACATTTAGGTAATAAGGGTTAGGTGGGGGATTTGTGTGACGACCCGACCCGGATCCCAAGACGAAATCCCAAGGTCGTGCCGCCAAGGAAGCAAATAACAACAAACAAGTAGCAGATAATGGGTAGGGCCATAACGGCGATACACCGACAACTCAAAACATACGCGGAAGCAAAATATAACATAACAGTGGCGCCCGAGCTAACAAGCTCAAACTAAAACAACCAAAGAGATCGTAAATCTCTCGGTCCAAAAATTCGACTCGCGTGCCGCAACATTGGGCACGTAGAACAAACTCCCTGTTATGCAATTCAATATAGAGCATAAAATAAACCAAGTCATCGGCGAAGCTACGGCCGGAACCCAACATTACACTAAGTCTAAGACTCTAGTCTAACAACTCAACGGCTAAAAACATGCCGGAGTACAAACATAATATTTAATTAGCAATCTAACATGCTAACATAATCACCAATTAACCAAGCGCGACCAAAACCAGTCGGCTACCAACAACATGAGTACTAACATTTATAAGTACTAACAACCAGAAAACATATGGAGATATAACCATAAATAAGCATCCAGCACGACTTCTACTTGTCGGCTACCAAAAGAATAAGCTAAACAACATAATTACAAATAACAAAATTCACATTTAGGTTCCTACCCCAACATGAAGTTTACATAACTTCATCTTTCCCAACGACCTCACCAAAAACAAATAAACTATCTAAGTAGCAACCTTGCCAGAATTAATACTTCGTCAACGCAATCTTCTTGATTTACTTGGATCCGCACGCTCGGCTCGGATCTAGGGAAAACAACCAACAAATAAAAGTAAGTCACAAAGACTTAGTAAGTTACTAACCGTAACTTCCTATCATGGCATAATGCTCAATCATAAATTACATCATGCTATCGTCATGAAATAACTTTATATAAAATCATGTTATGGCATCCATGCTCAACATTAATAAAACATGTTATCATTGTAGTATAACATCTCACTAAAATCCATGTCAAGACAATTATATGCTTAACGATCATAATTCTTGTTATTGATATAACATAGCCTTCCGATGGGTTACATGTGAAGGCATATAAACTTAACAACAATAATTCCTGCTTTTAACAAAATGCCATATCCGAATAATATTCATGATAAAGCATATTAGCTTAACAACAGTAACTCATGTTATTGTTATAACATAGCCTTCCCATACTATTCATGTCAAGGCGTACAAACTTAACAATAATGATTAATACCTTTGGCATAAAACCACATTCCAATAATACTCATGTGATAGCATACATGCTTACAACATTAATCAATATGTTATCTATTAAGTATAACATGTAAGAAACCAAAACAAACATCATATCATATCCAATTCACCAAGCACGTTATTCACTTAAGCACTTGTGAAACAATTCATGTATACGGGATATGATACCATTACCCAAATTCCTCCGCGCGTGTCGCTCCTGCAAAAACACGTGCAAAACCTTTATGTGCCCTCGATATCCCTCTCGTAGATATCGACGTCCCCGAGCAGGTCTCCGCTCGAGTTCCATAGTTATCAAAGTCATGTGTATTACTACAACTAAGATAAACTACTTCCCCACCGTGGCCATCGATGGAGGGGTGTGTGCAAACCCGGCACGGCGATACATCGCGATCACGAATCCCATAATTCGTGAAGACGATGTATCGTCCCACCAAACTCAACCAACCGACGCCAGCTGGACTTAAAACCCAAGCACAAGTAATATATACTCATATGCTCAAAACAAGTAGGTAAACACTCTACTATCAAACTAGTCATGCAATTCATCCACAACTAGCATAAACATCATAGAGAATCATATAAGCTCTCATAATCAAGTGTGCTTCACACACTTCAAAACTTCTTGGAGGCTCGACCTCCATGAATTCTACCCAAAATTCCGTAGGACTTAAAATTATAGTTCTAGGATTCATACTAACCCAAAGGTTAACTCCGTTGAGTTCAATCTAAGTTTTCGAAAATTCAAGGATTAGAAGCTTAGGCTTCATCAACCCCTATATTCATAACTATCGCCGAAACCATAATCCCAATGTTCAATATACTCATATAAACCCAACAAATTATTTAACAAAGCAACTTAGAACAAATTAATCATCTTGAGCATAATTTCATCTAAGTCATCATACCAATCATAACCTTCAAAACATGATTAAAATTTACAACATGGTTTAATATAATCTCTTAAACATGTGTAATTCAAAAACTAGGCTTACAATCATGTTTGACAAGCCGAAACACAATTTGGGGAAAATCCTTCAAGCATCTTTGTCATTCAAGCTCAATACCCATAATCAATTCATATAGCAAAGTTTAATATACTCTATTAAGCATATAAAACACATTAATCAAGCTCACATCATCAATTTGCAAGCTAAAACAAAATTAGGGCAAATCACCCTCCAAGCATCTCAACCAAACTAACATCAATCTTCATGAAAAATCAACATAATCAAGTTCAATAGGCAATTTAGAACATGAATTTCACATAGACATGGTCTCACATAGGCCAATCAAGCTCTAACATAAACTTGAAATCCTAGGGTTCATACATTTCTAGAAACCCTAACAATGGCTTCCATTGACCCACATAGCACACATGGTTGATTCCCTAGGGTCAATGGAGCCTAAAAAGAAGAAGAAGAAGGTAGAAACTTACAAACTTAGCCCTAACAAATCTGAAAATTCGTGCCCTAGAGATGATGTCTTCTCTTCATCTCCTTCAAAGTTTGTAGGTAGAATGGGGAAGATGAAGACTCCATTAATGGCCTCCAAAATCAGCCCTTGAAGACCCACGAATCTCCTCCTCAAGCTCTCTCTCTCAAGCCCTTTGAGTGCTCCCAGAAATTTGCAAGAAGAGAGAAAGGGGAGTCAAAGTTTCTGCTTGGCCGAACTAGAAGGAATGAGCGGCAGCTTCTTGGGTTTTATATGGGGATTAAATCCTCTAATTACCTCACTAATTAGCCCCTAATACTCTAATAGGTGTTTAGGATTAGTATTAGGATAAGTAAGTAGGGTTAGGATGGGTTTAAATTGGGTCTAAATGGTCAAACTTTCGGACAGATCAGAAAAAGAACAAAAATCCCGATTCCGAATTCCACCCTTGCGGTCGCTTGGGTGTGGTATGATGCGACCGCATCATACACGATACTAATTCAGCCTTCGTTCATTGCTTGCTCGGTCCCGGCCTCTCCCGCGTGCGTTCTCGAGTCCTTCCAAGCCAAAATTGGTCTACAAATCAACCTTAACATCCTCCAATCTATAACCAAAGGAATCAAGTCTCAAACCTCATCAAAACAAGGCCAAGAACTCAGGCAGAACTCGCCCGAACGACGACCAGGAAAAGTGAAACCGAAAAGGGTTTTCGCTAGAATCCAACTAGCAACCAAACCGTCGATGCAACTAGCATCTAACAAACATCCAAGGCATGTAAATGATGTTTTAAATGCCCTTTAACAATAATCCATGAAGTTACAACATAAAACATAAACCCGAGATTCAAAGCATCTCGCGAAAGAAAAGTGCATACATGCATCTCAAACGACGTCAACGATCATGCTATTGACTTTAAACATATACGGGAGCTAAATAAACATGTTTATGATGATTATCAATGTATGAATTCATGCATAGAACAATCAAGCAACATTTTAGGGTTTTACAATTTGGATTTTGGGTAATGGGGATATTTGGTGGGTTGGTGTTTGGCTGGGGATTTGGGTTTGGAGGAACATGGGAAGTTGATGTTTCTTGAGGGACTGTAGGGAAAGAGGTTCCCTCACCACTAAGGTTTGGACCTTGCATGAGATTTGCTATTTGGCTTAGCAAGCGATCATTTCGTGCATCCAAAATTTGATCTAACCATTGTTGCATAAGCCGGAGGTTGAGCGTGTACCAGGAGCCCATGCGTACCAATGGTGGACTACTCATTTTCAGTTGCCATTCTGCTCAAATCTGTATCCTCTGCACTGATTATGCCCTTTTTCTGATCTGTCGTCACGATATTTTTGATCGATTTACGTACGTATCTCGTATGAACCGGCCAGTACTATTTCTGCCTTTCCAAACTCGGGCCAGATTTCTGAGGAAAAGGGGTTTGAAGGCATCAGAAAGGGTTGGCTGAATGCTTTCTGGGTTTGGAGTACAGTGTGCCTTTATTAGTATTTTTTTTATTATTATTTTTTTCTACAATTGATCGGATAAGTACCTGCTTTGTTTTGACACTCTCAAGACTATTCCTAGAATAGTGGATTCTTTCTCCAGAGTATAGGACCTTCATATTCCACCTGCCTTTTAACTCCCTAAGATAGGGCGATCTCGGCGAGGGAAGGCTTATACTCTTTCCGGGATCCACCATTCAAAATGGTCTAGGTCGAACATCATAAAATAATCAGTCAGCCCCTGTGTATACTTTTATACATATATTTCTTCTTTCTTTTGCTTTCTCTTCTCTTTTTTTTTTCTTTTGCTTCTTATCTTTTGCTCGTTTTTGCATTTCTTCCCTTTCTTTCTTTGCAACTTTTCTTTTGCTTGTTTTTGCATTTCTTTTTTTTTCTTGCATGTATATTTTTTTTCTCTTTTTTTTTTCTTGCATGCATTTTTTTTCTTTTTTTTTTGCAACTTTCTCTCTTCTTTTTTTTTGATTTTGCATTTCTTCTCTTTCTTTCTTTGAAACTTTTCTTTTGCTTGTTTTTGCATTTCATTCTTTTTTTTTCTTTCTTGCATGTATATTTTTTTTCTCTCTTTTTTTCTTGCGTGCATTTTTTTTTGCAACTTTTTTTTTAAATATACTGTAATAATAAGCTGGAATAAGCTGGCTGCAAAATGGAGGATCATATCCACAAATATTTACACAGATATATAAGAACGCAATATTTAGAATGCTAAAGAAATATAACAAGCATATATTTTAGCCAGAACTAAGAAAACTGATTTTTTTTTTGTCAAAAAATGAGTCTAGCCCTCTATTTTTATTTTCTTTAAAATAAAAAACGACGTCCCCAGCAGAGTCGCCACTGTGGGTGCCCCGGATATATCTCCCGGACCCCGCACGGCCTTTTTAAGGGGAGCACGGCGTGCGGAAGGACATCACGATTTCCATTCCATCCTCCCTTGTTTAGGGGAAGACGAAATAAAAAATACAGAAAGAGTGTTGTCGAAAAGTGCGTTGAATACGCCTCGATCACCGAGTGTGCTTTAGTCCATTATGAGTGCTTTGGATTTCTCCGTATCTCACCCTCCCTTATTTAGGGGAAAACAAAATACAGAGAACGCATTACCCTTTTCATTCCCATCGTCCCTTGTTTAGGGGAAAACGGAAAAGTGCAAAAAAAGGATGTTGCGAAGGCACGTGGGAACACGCTCTGCCTCACTATGGACTGTTGTACATTCTGGGTCACTATGAGTGCTTTGGGTTTCCCGTGTCTTATCCTCCCTTGTTTAGGGGAAAACAAGATACAAGAAGTGCATCACCCTTTTCACTCCCATCGTCCTTTGTTTAGGGGACAACGGAAAAGTGCAAGAAAAGGATGTTGCAGGCCTCACTGTGATCCAAAATGTTATAACAGAGTCGCCATCTTTATTTTAAGGAGAAATAAAGAAAAACCAAAAATAACCAGAGTTTGTAAAAAGGGAGTTCGGAGGCTAAAGTTACGAGGTGGGAAGTGTTAGGCACCCAACTCGCCCTTTCGGTCTCAAAACTGTTTTTGGCTGAAATATGCTTTTATTATATTTATCTAGCAAATAAAATAAAACATTAAAGCAGATATATCTGTATCTACATTATTTACAGACTTGCAGCTGCCTCCTTCCAGTAATTACAAATACATTTAAAAATATTTGGCCATAATAATTGTTTTTTTTGGTGTTATGCTCTATATAGATCCGGACAACATAACTGCTTATATTTTTTACATTGGGCCGGATGAAAATAAAATTTTTATAAAGCTTCTTAAAGGCTGCTTAGGTTGTGCTCGCTCTGTCCTTCCGGGAGAGAGAGTCTTTTTCTGCTGTTGTGTTTCGGGCAGAACAACTGCTTCCAAAAGTTGCTTTCAGGCACCGTAAAACGGGCGGAGCAACTACTTGCGTTTTTGCTGTTGTTTGCTTGGTGCTGGCGGAAATCGGCCAGAGCAACTGCTTGCTTCTGGCGGATTTGGCCTCTGGATTCGGGCAGAGCAACTGCTCCTTTTTGGGATTTTTGGACCGGGAAAATAAGGTGGAATCCTAGCTGGAAGGCTAAGGTTCACTTTGACCGGTTGATTTTGTGTTTGGAGGAGATTTGGCGGAGCTTTGAGGCTTATAGGAGGAGGGGAACTCTCTCTTTCTCACGATCGCTCTCACTACGTAAACTCAACGCTGTGTGTGCTGTGTGCGGTGAGAGTGATTTCTCGGCCCTCAATTCTGAAGCCGAAGCCTTCTATTTTGTCACGACCCGACCCAGATTTCAACACGAAATCCCAAGGTCGTGCCGCTGAAACTAACATAAGAAGAAGACAAGCACTTGTTAAACAGTAGTGCGAGTCGAACTGTCGAGCTAACAAGCTCTAAACATGAACAAAAAGCCGTACTAAAATACGGGATTTCAAAAATTGAATTAGCGGAAGCAATAAGGAACTGAAGTCCCGAGTTATGAAGCTCGAAACCAAAACCAAAGAAACCAAGAGAGACATTATCTCTCAAAGGGGGGAAAACAAAACTCGCATTCTGCAACATTGCTGACACTGAACAAACCATCGGCACTCCAAGCCGGCGTTTCAACAAAGAACCAACCTGATATAACAATTTCCCACAGCTAAAGCATACCGGGGTTAACCAACAACTATAACAATTTAGAATATAGAAAAGCCCCAAAGCTACTGCGTGCTCGGGAGACAACTGAAATAAGTACTAAAACCACGAACAAGGCACGACACAACACGTCGCCCCATGAAAGAACAAATACAAATACCCAAGTATCTACCCGTCCGTAAAGTCTAGATAACTTTACAAAATCGATCTCACAAGAATAGCAAAGTACATAATATGTGTGACGATGCTAAAAAGAAATAGGACTCCACAAGCTACTACTCGAGGAAGTTTGCTGCTACTAGTACGAACAACACGATCTAATCTAAATCTATTGATCAGCTGCGCTATGCTACAGTCACGATCTACACTACCTCAATACGGCTACCAATTTATTGCAACTAGAAAACAAAGTACGGAATGAGTCCTAATGACCTAGTACGCTACTACAAGAGATATGTAACATATAATTATGTAACATAAAAATAATCAAGGTGTCATTTTACAAATGACAAAAACCCGTGAAGAGGTGTCGTATCGTTTTGATACTCCACAAGATAACCATTTCTTCTTACTTACTAAACCGTCCAAATGAACCAGGGTGTAATTCCCTATTCAAACATAAATCAAATGAATTAGAACATAGTTCCCATAAAAACATCATATGCAAGTATATATAATTATATATATACTAATCAAACTATTAATAGAATCATTAAGTATAGGTGTGCATATTTATATATATACACGTCAAGTCTTTCATAGCATCATCAAGTAGAAGTATGTATATCTAAATAAATACATATCATATCGTTCATAGAATCATTAAGTGCAAGTATGTACACTTACAGTTATACACCTCAAGTATTTCAATAATACACAATCAAGATAAACATGGTCCATTGGATCTCATGTTCAACTAACACTTTGTTATCACATAAGTGCCCATAGTAAGCCACATAAGGGATAGAGAAGGTACCGAATCATTGTCGTTGTGTCGCTCCTGCAATCACAATCATTAAACTGTTTCGTGTTGTTAGATGTACGTGATTGATACACCAACATACCGAGGGATACTCGGGCCAATTTAGCATAATCCATGCACTCTATTGGTTACGACAATGGGCTAACTTCTCCACTGTGGCCAACAGTGGAGGGTGTGTGAATTGTCTCTAGTACGGTGATACATAGTAATCATGAGTCCCATAACTCGTGAAGACGATGCATCGTCCCACCATCAAAACATGAAATCAAATAATGCCAGCTGGACTTAGATGCAATGCACAAGTAGATGTTTACTTGCCAATTCTCAAGTAGATATAATGTTCTACTAAACTCATACGATTATGTACATTGTTACAATAATCACAAAACCACAATAGGAGCTCAATTGAGTCTCTTGATCACAAGTGTCAAACATGCACACTTAAATCAATCAAAGCACCAAAAGCTAGTGACTAGTCGAATGGATTATAAATGTCGTTGGATCACACCACGATCCTCATAAGGTTCAATTGTTCCTTAAGCTCGACTCTGTTGAGTCTTTACTACAATTCCAACCAAACAGGGTATAAATGATATATGCATTTCTAGCCCTTCTATGTACTTGTTTAAGGCATAGCTAGGTTCTTGTTCCATTTAGGAACCCTAGTTCATGTATCAATAAGTCAAGTAGAAGATAGAAGCCTAAGTTGATTATTATCAAATCAAGCCTTAGTTCAATTCAAGTTCATAATCCCACCTATTAGTGGAATCCAAATTTCAATGCAAGTTCCAACCCAATAGTAGAACATGCGTGAAGGCAAGAAACACTATATGCTTTATAAGTAATATTCATCAAGTATGGAGAATCAATCCTTAATAAGTATCACAATTATGCTTTCATAAGTCATAATATCTAATAAGCATAGATGTTTATTTCTAGCCTAAATCTAAGTTAAGTTCTTAACTTAACAAATACTAAATCACATATTGTCCAAGACTACTATGTTAGTCTAGAGTCAATAAATCATTTAGATTATAAATAATAAGCGCATCCTAGAATGATAATTCATCCTATTGTCCAAAATCCATAGTAGTCCATCTATTAAACAAAACTATCCTGAACAAGTTCAAATATTACAAATCACTCTATGCAGCAATCTTGTTAATTGAATTATAACTCCAAATGTCCTGAATATTACTTATTCAGAAACTAGGCTCTTTAAACTATAACTTAGTCTTTTAAATCACTTCATTCGGACTTATATTCATCAATCTATGATCATATCAAGATCAAGCTAATAATTTGTTTTTCTGTTATGATTATTCTGCCCAGTAAATTTATAAATTTGACCATTAATTCCTCACAACTCCAAATTTCAAGAATTTTATATATTCAGAAACGAGAGTCTTGGAACTATAATTTAACACTTCAAAGTACTCTATTTGGTCTTGTATTCTTCAAAATACAGTCACCTCAATTTCATGTTAAAAATCTGGTTCTCTGTTGTGACTCATTCTGCGTAGTCAACTTGTAAATTCAACCATGAATCGTTCACAACTCCAAATGAGGGGATTATTGCCGTTTCTGAAACTAGACTCTTGAAAATATATTTTTACATTTTAAAACACTCCAATTGGATTTGTATTCATCAATTTATGATCACATGAAGATCAAGTTAATAACCAGTTCCCCTTGTTCAGACTCACTGTCGCAGCCATGGTTCATGATTCATTAAAAATACTTCCCGAACTCGAAAATTTATGAAAATTTACAGAGAATCACTTAACATAAACATTGCCAACATATAATATTTTTAGGCAATTCCATGTAGAATATTACTACCAGTAGTTTTCGGAAAACAGCCCAAAATTAGGACTGAATCTGTGAGGTTTCTTCCTAATTGGTGAAATCCTAAACTAGTCAACTCATTGAAGTTTCCAATTCCAACAAATCCATGAACATTAGTTGTTCCAAGTCATGTTTAGAACACTTTTAATGTTATACACAAACCCAATTTATTAAGTGTAGAGGGCAACCCCAAAAATTATTCAGATTTTAACCCTAACGTGAAAAATTATTTTAAAGTTAAAAATTGCAATAAGTTCCTTCACAAGAATTACTCCTAAGCACAATTAGAACCACATTCATTCTTTACCGAAACCCAAATTAATAATTTAACAAAGCAGCCCCATAATTTCTAAATTTATAACTTATTGAAATGAAGATTTCTACTGTGATGACCCGAACCGGACCCGAGGTGGAATCGCGGGTCAGACCGTCCAAATAGGGGGGACAAGAAATATGCAAGGACTCAATTAATTTAAAACTAACGTGACGCAACATTTCAAGCGTAACACAACACGACACTAAAGGTCGGTATTTTTAAAAATCTTTTCACCTGATAAACAATTAGGCAATTAAACCAAGTCTTCGGCGACACTACATGCCGGAACCCAAGCTAAGCAGTTAATAGAACAAGAAAGTAAATAAGAGCTAATGGGATGTTTAGCGGAAGACTATATGTAGTGAACAACAACAAGATATGCAAGGCACGCCTAACACAAATGCCGGCATCAAAAGGAGTATAAGTACTACAAGAGTTAGAACTACAAGTAGCTAACAGGGGAACACAAGTACATGATCTATACACATTCCCAAGCATAGTCTAGTTGACTTGCTTTAAAACCCATCGTCCTTGCAAAATACAAAAGAATAGAAGAGGACATCTAAACCACCTCTTCAACCGCAAAAGTCGAACCAAAAGAGAACTAAGGAATACGAGCACCGCGAGCCTCAATGAGAAGGACCTGATTTGCTAGGATCTAAAACAGTAAAGGGGAAAGGGTAAGTCATAAAGACTTGTAAGCTATCAATCATGCATGACATGGCAATATGCAACACACAAGTCAAGATATCTTCACATAAGCATAGAGATAATATATTCAAGATGCACATTATTTTCACATAAGTGCTCGGAAATAAATCACATAGGATAAGGATATATGGAGAACCGGTGCCGCTACGTAGTTCCTGCATACAAGCGTTATATGGAATGTGAGGTGTCGATGGGTGTGAAAAACACATCGACCTTCCGAGGAGATTCTCGGGATAGACACCCAATGCGCTCTGGAGATTACAACAAAGGGTCTACTTCCCCACTGCGGCCATAGTGGAGGCGTGTGTGTACGGGAGCAAGTATGCCAGCTGGACTCATGCAAATGCCAAGTAGTGTTTACTCACAAATAATCAAGTAGAGAACGAGCTCGACAAGAGCGATCTCGTTCAAGAGAAGTAGATAATTCTCATCAATAACCAAGTAGGGTTGAGCTTGACAAGAGCGAACTCAATATGTCAAATAGGCATTTTATTATATGACATATAAGTACAAGCATGCTGGTCAATCCAATTCAAGAGTCTAGAACTAGTTTTCTAATGGAACGCATATAATAACGTCGTAGGGATTGATCATTGAGCCGGTATTGTTCAATAGCTCACTAATGTCGACTCTGTTTAGTCATCACTATAAATCCAACCAAATAGAGTTAAAACACTAGTTGTATTCCAAACTCTTTTCTAAGTTATCGAATCGAATTAGACTAGGTCATTAATCCATATAATAACCATAGCTAAGAATTATCATAAGTTTCCACAATTATGGAACCCTAGAATCATGATTTCCAAATAATTGCCGAAAGTCTATGATCCAAGAACAATAGTTATTTCAAACATAGCATAGAACACTTTTAATTCTAGGCTTAGTATCAAAACAAAACAATTGAGTTCATACCCAATAATTTCCAGAAATTCATAACTCTCTAAAACGCATTATTAACATGGTAGAAGTAAAGTAGAGCATGATTTAGACATGGAAGAAGGGGAATAGCATGTTATATCTAGCATACAAGACCTAAGGGAAATCAATAGCTTACCTCAAGCCAAGCAAAAGATGAAAGCAAAGAAAACCAATCGGAGGTAATCGATCTCCTTGACGGTGGCTTCGAAACGGCTGTCTCAGAATCGCAAACGGGTCTTGAAATCTCTTGAAGGCCAAACCCTCACACACTATCTCACCAAGACTCTCACGTATGAACTCTCTCAAGACAAAGGAAGGAGAAGAAAAGAAATGAATGGAAATGGGGATGTCTAAAACTGAAGTAGTAGAAATCAGCTTAATTAGAGTGAGTGGAGTACACATGTCACATGGAGAGTGAGGGAGATAGGGTTAACAATCTTGATTAGACTAAGGTTAGACTAATAAGGTTCTAACAAAAGGTTAAGATCACTAATGGTAGAGGTTTAGTAAGGGTACAAGAGTAAACAACCAGAATTACAGAAAATCCCGTCATGATGGAACCACACAGTTCAGCTGAGGTGGCCGAACTCCTCCCAAAGTGTTCGGTTCATAGGGCCTAACATTAACTAGGTTGTTCGGTTGGCAAAATGGAACAAGTTCTCAGGCCAAACACTGGTTCAAAACAGGTCCAGAATTGAAGTTACAGTACACACAAGGCAAACACAACTTGAAGAAGTATAAAAATGAGTACTAAGGGTCATTTAACAATGATAAAAGACTCTTATGGACTTGGCTAAGTCCAAAAAGGTCAAGGCCCGAGCAAAAACAAGCCAAACTAGAGCATGCAAGGCATAAGAGTTCGATACGACAAATATGACTCAACCAAGGAATACAATCAAGTCAAACATGTTAGGGATATTACTAGCATGTTAAATACACATTCTAAATCATGTTAAACAAGTATAGAAGACATGTTACACAAGTAGGTTTTAGGTTCTCACATCTACTTCGCAAGAAGTCTTCCTAAGCATGTATACTACAACTATTATGAAGGGAGTATGTCATTATATTGAACATACAAATTTCAGGGATTGGCAGCATACCTTAAGCCTAGAAAAGGTTGAGAAAAATGAGAACAAAGTAATTATTAGTAGTCTCCTCATCGATAGCTACGATTGGGTGGTCTCGAATCCAAAATCGGGTGGCCGGATCTCCGAGAAATCACAAAACACACACTAATCTCACCTAGAATCTCCCACACACAAGCTCTCATCAATGGTGGCTGTAAATATCTAAGGTAGGAGGTGTAATGAGTGGAGAAAATCTGATATTTCAAGTCACAAAGGTTAGGGAGTGAGTGGAAAACAAGTGTCAAGCCCTTATAGGTCAATTTTTAAGTGAGATTAAGTTCCTGATTGAGGACTTAGTGCTAAAATTTTCACTTAGGCTTGATCTAGTCTAATTAAGGTCTAATTAAGGTCCAAGGTCACATTTAGTTAAATTCATTAAGGGTCTCCAAGTAAATCCAATAAACAAGGCAAAAGTCAAATCTCTAGAAATACCGAGAATAAATGATTCAGTCAACTTTAAAAATGTGCATGTCCTGAAATACAACTCCCGAATTTATGCAAGAGGCATGCTTAGAAATATCTTGAAGTCTAGTTTTTAACGCATCAAATGGATCTCAATTCCGAGTTGTCTACAGAAAACTATGGCCAAATTACTATAGCCCTATTATGGTCGAGGCGAATACACAAGTCACACCGAAAATGAAAGACGAGCGTGTTCAAACATAAACACGACCAAACTAAAATAATACCAAGTTAATCCCCAAGGTCCCCTAGTCATCCAGGGCAGAACCTAGGATCAAAATAATACTACCCGAGTAATACGACAACACGTTAACTAAAATTGCGAATCGAAGAATCAAACTTACGACGACAACTACTATGAGCGTCGTGGCCATGTGTAAACTTGTAAACATGATTTTTATGAATGTAAATGCATCTAAGCAAGTACACCAGGACCTAGGATCTCTCAAAGGTCGCGAGCAAGAACGAAACATGTAAACGTTCTACCGAGTCAAGTACTTAAGGATTCGGGGTCTCATATATTTATAGGCTGAAAAAGGGACCTCATCGTCTTTAAATTTTCTTCTTTGTGCTTCATCATCTTGTGTCGTGCGCTTGAGAGAGTGTACCAATTCTCAAATCAAAATGCACTATTTGGGCTCTGGGCCGTGCCCTCTTTGTTGGGTGGTGGCGCTGAATCCATTTTTAGCCTCTTTTTTGACACTTTGGCCCCTGCATTTCACTATTTTACGCATCCTTCTTTGTCTTTTGCATTTTTAAACCATGTAACTTGATATTTTTTAAATTTAAACAGGTCTTGATATCGTATGTCATGTCATATACCAGGGGTACGAAATTGGGTTATCTACAGGCGACTCCGTCTAAGAACATTTGCCAGTTGGTGTCATGATCAGCAATTTCTAAGACACCTTTGTTTGGGAAACTGGGCTCAGCTGCATCTTTTGCTTCTAGAGGCAGATCAACTAAATGGTCTGCAATAACGCTGCCTTTGATGGATTTGAGCGTGACATAGGTGATGTCAAACTTATTGAGGAGAAATGACCATTTAGCTAGTCGGCTACAAAGTGATGGCTTACCGAAGATGTACTTTATAAGATCCATCCTGGAGATAAGTTTGATGGATCGAGCTTGCAGATAAGTCTTGAGCCTTTGTGTTGCCCAGACTAGGCAAATGCAGCTTTTCTCCAATGTCGAGTAATTAAGCTCGCTTCCTTGCAACTTCCTACTTATGAAGTAGATGGCATTTTCGATGCAAGAATTTTCTTTTTCTTGGGCGAGCATAGCCACTTACTGACGTATATGTTGTAAGACCCCGATTCTCGGTTAGCTTGAATTGCGTGCAATGCTCGCATTTCTTCTTTGGTTGATTTCTCGTTGGGTTTGTGAGAGAGTCTGGATGTGTAGGAGAGATCACATTAAGACTAAAATGCTATTAAGATATGACATATAGATGTTGACTTGCTAAAGTCACAAGTCGTGACCCGACGATAGTCGAAATACGACGCGATTGAGAGTTTACTCGGGTTTTGTGTTCCTGACCTCGATTTGGTCCTAGATCTTTACATGATGATTGAATAACATGTTTAGATGTGTTATATTCCTAGTAGGATGCATTCTTTAAGTCTCGTGAAGTTTTGACGCTTCGAGGATAACAATTCTCCTTATCGTGTAGTTTGAGATTGAGCCGGGTGATCGTCTCACCCTTCGGGAGTCTTTTTCCCCTATCTATTTTTCATCATCTAAGAGGCATTCAGGACTATTCCATAGCCCTTTTAAGTGTTAATAATCATGGGTTGCTGCCCGTCGGTTTGTGGTTTCATTCGACGTTTCGTTAGCAAGTTGTTACGCCTTGCGTCGGTTTCGCTCCGGGTTGTTTCGGAGTTGTTGTGAGGGTTCTGGACCTAATTTGAGGATGGTTTGAGACTTGTTATGTTTAGCTAAGTGTTTGAGGACATTAAGGGTTGAATTATAGTCTGTTTCGAAGCTTTAAGGCTTGCGGTTGCACGCGAGAAGTGCCGTGCCCGAACGAGACAACAAGAAAATTTCAGCAAGTGTAATGAGGACCCTTGCGGTTGCTTCACACCTATCATGCGACCGAATGGTAGGCAGTCCCTGTTACGGGATTTTCTAGTTGTTTGTTACATTGTCTAACCTAACCCCCACCCAAACCCATCCTAAACCACTCCTAAACCCTCCTAACTACCTTAGGGTATATCCTAAACACCTAATTGAGTTTTAGAGGTGGATTATTGGGGTTAATTAAAGGGAAAAAATCACATTAGTTTTAAACCTAACCCACTTACTTCCTAACCTATTTGAAGCCCTAACACCCCACTTAACCCCTCATTTTCAGCCTATCACTCCTAAAAAATGTGGGGAGCTTCTTGGAGAGCTTGAGAGGGAGTCTTCTAGGGTTCTTGAAGGTCCATCCATGGATTCCATAGCTTGGGGCCTCCATTTCTGAATCCACACCATAAATTTGAAGAGGAGGTTGAGGAGAACAAGACCCACCAATTGGAATTTCGAGTTGGAAGCTTGAAGGGGCTGAATCAAGGTAAGTTACTACCCCTATTTCTCTTTGTTTTTGCCCCATTGACCCTAGGGAAAACAACCTTGGTGCTATGTGAGGTCAATGGGTGCAATTTTAGGGCTTGTTTAGAGATGCTATGAACCCTAGATTTCTAGATGATGATTTGGCTTGGGTGAACCTATTTGGGACCTTGATTTATATGATATTCATATGTTAAGTAGCCTATTCATCCTTGCTATGTCATTTATTTCATGTTTATGAGCATGATTTGTGAAGTTACTTGGAAGGGGTTATGCCCAAATGATGATTTGGCTTAATGAACATGATTGTAACCTTGATTAATATGTTATATATGTGTAGTATAGTGTATTAATCCATGTTATGTGATTTATTCAAGTTTTGGAAAGTATGATTGGGGAGGTGATTTAAATGGATTTATGCCCTAAATGTGTTGTGTACCATATGTTACCTAATTAATAGTTTTATTAGGTTTATATGGGTTTAATGAACTTGCGAATTAATGTGGTGATTGATGATAGTTATGAACATAGGGGGGGTATTGTAGCCCATGCTTCTATGCCCTAATTTTCAGAAAGTGTACATTAGACTCAACGGAGTCAGTATAAGTTCGATAATGTGCTAAACGAACTTGGGTTGTAATCCTACGACGATTGGATTTCGTTTGATTAATGTTGTGAAATGCATAGCCTCCAAACTTTAAATGGAATTATGATTATGATGAACTTTATGGATTTTTAGGCTTGGGAATCAAGTCCGAATGAATATTGGGATTTTGTTGTAAACTTTAATGAGATATTAAAGTGTGGATTTATGAAACACATAAAGAATGAAATGTAGTATTAAGACTCAACGGAGTCGTTATAAGGCCAATGAAATGATAATGAGCCATGGGTTGAAACCCTACAATGTTTGGTTATGATTGTGCACACCGGGTTTTTGGGTTTGTGTCCAATTGAGACATTCATGTTATGGAGACTTGTTAGAAATATATTTTGGGCATGCTGGTTAGAGCACGGGACATTAGAGACCAACGTATGGTCACGAGTATAATTAAGAGAAGATTAAGAAAGAATTCTCTCCTTAAGGATTTTGGTTGCGTGCATATAAAAGCACTTGTGAGAAAGTGACTACGGAGTAGTAATGATGTTCTTGAGTATGGAATTAGTGATGTCGATCATGTATGACGATTAGGACTATGATTGAGTCCGGTGTACTTAAAATAAAGACTAAAATATTAAGTCTTGAGTTATGGATACTCTTAGACTAACGTAGTAGTCTTTGGTTTGATTTTGAGTAGAGGATTATTGTAGACCTCACATTATGATTTATTAAGCTTATATGTTACCTTTGATTTGAGTGATGACTTGAGGAATAATGAGTACCTCAATATGTGGTTCTTGAACTAAACTTGTAAGTTAGTTGAATATGTTGGTCATATGCAAATATATGCATTGTTAATGAGATTTTGTAGAGCATTATGTCCTACTTGTTTATATGCAAATATGTGTATGGTTTATGTAAGATCCCGATTCCCGGTTAGCTTGAATTGCGTGCAAAGCTCGCATTTCCTCTTTCGTTGATTGCTCGTTTGGGTTGTGAGAGAGTCTAAATGTGTATGAGAGATCACAATAAGACTAAAACACTCCTAAGAAATGTCATATAGTGGTTGACTTGTTAAAGTCAAAAGTCGTAACCGACGATAGTTGGAAATGCGACTCGATTGAGAGCTTATTCGGGTTTGGTGTTCTGGACCTCGATTTGGTCCCAGATCTTTACATGATGATTAAATAACATGTTTAGATGTTTTAGACTTCTAATTGGATGTATTCCATAAGTCTCGTGAAGTTTTGACGCCTCGAGAATAGCAATTCTCCTTATCGCGTAGTTTGAGATTGAGCCGGGCGAACGTCTCGTCTTTCGGGAACTTATTTCCCCTATCTGTTGTGTATCATCTGGGGGGCTTTCAGGCCTATTTTGTAGCCCTTATAGGTGCTTATAATCATGGGTTATTACCCGTCGGTTTGTGGTTTCATTCGACGTTTCGATAGTAAGTTGTTACGTCTTGCGCCGGTTTTGCCCCGGGTTGTTTCGGGCGTTGTTTTTGGGAGTCTAGACCTAATTTAAAATTGGTTTGAGACTTGGATTGATTAGTTTAATGTTTGAGGACTTTAAGGGTTCAATTGTGAGCCATTTCGAAGCTTTAAGGCTCGAGGATGCATGCGGGAACGACCGAAACCGAGCAAGGAAACAAGAAAAAGTGGGATGCTGAGAAACAGCATGATGCGCTCGCATCATGCAAGGGTGATGCGACCGCAAGGGTCCTGGGACATTACGGGATTTTGTTCTTTGTCTGAAATTCACCAGCCATTAAACCCAATTTAAATTAAGACTAACCTACCTTATTAACTTAAAACTAGTCCTAATCATTATTAGTGAGATTAGGGGATTGATTAGTGGGTGATTAAGAGGAACTAATCCCCCATATAAAAGAAAAACAGCCGCACTCTACCTCTTTGTTCGGCCAACAGATCGACTTCTCCCTCTGTCTTACAGCAGTAACACAAGGGCATGAGAGAGCTGAGAAGAGGCGATTTCTAGGGCTTGAAGAGCTCGTCCTTGGAAGCCATAGCTGGGAGCTTCTTCCCCCTTTCTTCACCGTGAGTTTGAAGAGGAGAGTTGAGGAGAGCAACCTCACATCTTGATTTCGGGTATGGCAGCTTGATTAGGGGCTGAGTAAGGTAAGTTTCTACCTTGATTCTCTTGCTTTTGGGCTCCATTGACCCTAGGGAAACAATCATTTGTGCTATGTGAGGTCAATGGAAGCCATTGTTAGGGTTTGTAGAGAAGCATGAACCCTAGGTTTTCAAATTGATGTTAGAATGGGATTGACCTATGTGAGACCATGAAATATGTGAAATTCATGCTCTAATTAGTCTATTGAACTTGGGTATGTTGATTATCCATGAGTTTTGATGTTGGTTTGGTTGAGATACTTGGAGGGTGTTTTGCCCAAATTTGGTTTAGCTTGCTAAATTAATGAAGTGAGCTTGATTACTATGTTTTATATGCTTAATAGAGTATATTAAACCAAGTTGTATGATTTAATCATGAATTTGGAATTATGATTGGTAAGATGAGCTAAATGAAATTGTGCTCAAAATGATGAATTTATTCTATGTTATATTAGTGAAGGTTTTGTCGGGTTTATGAAAGTTAAACAAACCCGGGATGATGGTTATTGTGGATAGTTATGAATATAGGGAGAATTGAGAACCATAGCTTCTTTGCCCTAAAATTTTAGAAAGGGTAGATTAGACTCAACGGAGTCATTATAGGCTTGATAATATGTTAAGCAAACTTGGGTTGAAATCCTACGATGATTGGATTTCGTTTGGTTAATGGAGGGAAGAACATAACTTCCGAACTTTAAATGGTTGGTGATTGAGATGTGTTTTGTGGATTTTTAGTCTTGGGAATTAAGCCCGAATGACTATTGAGATTTGGGTTGTAAACCTTAAGAAATTATTACGGTATGAATTTATAAAACACATAAAGAATGAAATGTGTTAGTAAGACTCAACGCGAATCGTAATAAGGCCAATAAAATGATAAAGAGCCTTGGGTTGAAACCCTACAATGTTTGGGTTTGCTTGGGTTGTGTTTGTGCACAGGGTTTTTGGTTGTGTCCTATGGCGACACTTATGTTATGGAGACTAACTAGAATATATATTTTAAGCATGCTTGTTAGAGCATGGGATAATGAGACCCACATAAGGTCACGAGGTTATTTAAGAGAAGATTAAGAGAGAATCCTCTTCTCAAGGATTTTTGTTGCGTACATATGAAAACACTTGTGCGAAGTGACTACGGAGTAGTCATGATGTTTTAAGTATGGTGTTGGTGTTATCGATCATGTATGACGATTAGGACTATGATTGAGTCCGGTGTACTTAAAATAAAGACTAAAATAATAAGTCTTGAATTGTGGATATTTTGAGACTAGCGTAGTAGTCTTGGTTTGGTTTGAGTTGAGGATTATGGAAGACCTCACATTATATTTTATTAAGCTTGATAAGCTATGCTTGAATGGGTTAATGACTTGAGGAATAATGAATACCTCAATATGTAGTTCTTGAAACTAAACTTGTAAGTTAGTTGAACACAATGGTTATATGCAAATATATGCATTGTTCATGATGTTTGGTAGAGCATTATGTCCTACTTGATTTTATGCAATTATGTGCATGGTTTATGAGTTGTTGTAGAGCATTATGTCCTACATGATTTAATGAGTCCGATAATTATGAATTTGGTCTCATTGGTTTAGACAAGTAAATATCTACTTGAATGTTTGGTTTAAAGTCCAGCTGGCGGGTTTTGGTTGTTGTGTCGGCAATGGGACGATTCATAGTCTTTGGGAACAATCGCTATGAATCGTTGCATTGGGTCCTTTTCTCCTCACTATTTGGCCAATAGTGGGATGTGATCTCGAGTTATGCCATCTAGCTAGACATCGAGCTCTCATTTCTCATCCTAGGTTGGATGAATGTAGAGTACTCATTAAGGGAAGCGATGAGTTGAGATTATTTGGGGAGGAAACCCGGGGTATTATTGATTGGGAATTGAGCCGAATCATGGTTTGAGATTTGATCTCATGGTAAGTTGGTTGGGTTTTGAACCGGATTTGATAATAACGGTTCGATTCGTTTCTTGTTACACATGTTTATTTATGAGCATTTATATGAAAGATAAAATGCTACTTGATTTATGTGAGTTTATGTGCTTTAAAAATTAAGTACATGTTTCATGATGGTATACTAGCATGATACCATGATTTTATATGTTTATGCATTTATGCCATGCCATGTCATAATATGCCACATGTTGCATTTAGAAACTTACTGGGTCATTATGACTCACTCCGTGTGATTGTTTTCCCTAGTGTGTGCGGTGATCCCGTTGAGCAGCGCCGGATAACGACTTTTAGCGGTGGTCTTCCAAGTCAAAAGCTTGGAGTTATTTATTATTATGTTGTATTTATTGTGAGGCTCGAATGTAAAGTTATGTAGACTTTACTTGGGTAGATGTAGTGTTATATTATGGTTGTGTATTTGGGAGCCGGTTGTATTGCCGAGCATTTGTACCCTTAGTATTTATTTCCTTTGTCGTTTCGAGCATGTGTGGCTCGTTTATTCTAGTTGTGGTATATTGTTGTTCCTACCTCCGATAGTTTTAGTCGTGAGGTTTGGTTGGTGGTTTAGCATTGATTATATGGTTATAGTGAATTGTTCCTCCGGCATGTTATAGCCGTTGAGTGTTGTTTATCAGGTTGGGATTTTGATATTTGCCGGCCTTGGTTGCCGATGGTTTGTTGTGCGTGTCTAATGTTGCGTCACGCGCGTCGAATTTTTGGGCCGAGAGATTTACTATCTCTTTGGTTGTTTATATTTAGGAGCTTGATAGCTCGGGTCCCATTATGGTTTTGCTTCCGCAGGTTTTGTTTTTATTTTCCGTATTGCCGTTATGGCTTTACTTTCCTGTCGTGAGCTGGTTGGCTCGTCTTTTGACTCGCACCATTATGCTTAGCAGGTGCTTGTCTGTATCTTAGTTTGTTCCGATGGCACGACCTTGGGATCTCGTATTGAGATCCGAGATAAATCACGATTAATATCGAGCTATTGGTTAGCTATTTCGCGGGATAGGTTCCTTGGCCTAGTTGGGTTGGGTTTATTGTTGAGATTTTTAACGCCGAGTGTTCCTTGTAGGTATATCATGTCAGGGGCTTGGCGTGGAGCTAGTTCTAGCAGACCTCGTTCGAGTACCGTTCGTGGTTTTGAAAGAGGAGAAAACGTTAATGATCCTCGTGTGACTCCTCAACAAATGTTTAGAGGGGAGAATGAATCCACTATACTTGGAAGATTCTTGAAGTTGGAACCTAAGGGCTTCGATGGAGAGCCCGATGCTTCTAAAGCCGAGCATTGGTTAGAAAGCATGGAAAAGATTTTTGACGTTATGGGTTGTACATCAAAAGAGATGGTGACCCTAGCAGTGTTTACCTTGAGTGGTACGGCTGACCATTGGTGGCACGTGTTACGAGATAATTGGAGACACTTTGGAGTGCCCCAAGTGTGGGAAAATTTCATCTTGGAGTTTAGGGCACGTTTATTCGGCGGTAGTTCGGAAAGAAGAGAAATGGAATTTATTGCGCTAGAACAAGGAGATATGGCGTGTGGCTCGGTATTCGGCGAAGTTCACGAGTTGGCTCGTTCTTGTGGTTACTTAGTACGATGAGGCTAAGAAGACCCATCGGTTTGTAAAAGGCCTAAAGATGAAGTATCGTAGGCGGCTTATTCCCTTACGGCTCACGAGTGCAGAGATCTTTGTGGATCGTGCTTATGCGATGGAGTTAGACTTCGAGGAATATGCTCAAAAGAGAACCTCGAGAGTTGTTAAGAGTGATGATAATATTGGGAGGCAATTAGCACCTCAGAAAGTTAATCAAGGAATCACACGTACTGGTAGACAGAGTGATGTTCCTACCTCTAGTCGGGGCGCGAGGCGGTGAGTTGATATGTAATTTTTGTTCGAGGGCGGGACATGCAGAGAACAGATGTTGGGGCAAGGCGGGGAAAGTGCTTTGCTTGTGGTGGTGATCATGTTCGTAAGGATTGCCCGAAGATGAGGGTTAATCAGCTTGGGAGTACTAGTCGACAATCTGGTGGCTCCAAGAGAGATGGTGATGGTCGACCTAGAGTTTGAGGTCGTATGCGCGTGGCGGTTGGCCATTGCGGAGTTTTGAAACCTATCCGAATAGGAAGGTATGCTCTCGTATATATATTATACCGTTGATACTATTATTGTTATTATGAGTACACGTCTTATCGGTAGCTCATGTGCATTCATATATACATTACATGGTGTATTGCATATTGTTGGTTTATTGTTTGATTGGGGATAAAGCCCCAATGAGATGCTGGTTTGTGGTATTGTTTGATTTGTGAATTGCCGGTAGGTAATCACACATGGTTTGTGGATTCTTGTGTAGTCTATATATTTATAGGACTATACTATATATAAAGAGCATTGAGGATGAATTTGTGTTACGATGATAGTAACCAATGGTTTTATGGGGTTACGGTTTTGTCGGCCTATATTAAGAGCCGGGGTATGAATATTCGTATATATATGTATATATATATGAAGCATGAATTGTATGATGATATTTATTGGTTTGATATGATATTTGTATATCCTATGGGGATATGTTTAAAGTGATGAATAATATACATCGGTAATATTGTATATGATTATTATGCGAGTAGTATACACTCGGTAAGTGCGAAGGTTAAGTATTACGATCTATGGGTTGATTTTAATGCGTGAACAAATATGATGTTTCACCGCAATGTTGTTGAAGTTTTGGTGTGTTGGGAACGTTAGTATATGCGTTGATTGTAGACTTGGTCTAGAGCTTAAGAAAGGTTGGATTTGTGAAGTATAGACGTTACGACTACTAGTAGCCGAGTCGATACGTGGTGACTTCTAGCGAGTTTTCATGGTTGCGTGCTAGGTGCACGAGTTTTGTGGTAAAATATGGTTGTTGTTTGTCAAGGTAATAGACCTTGTTACTTGACTTGAATTTATTCGGTTATGTGCATTAGTTGTAGGGAACACCTACTTGATGCATCTTCATTGCAGTATCTTAAACTCTCATTTCATAATTGTTATCTCCTGCTCATTCATTTCCTTAGCGTAGGAGACTATTAAAAAGGATGCTTAAAACCTTTTTATCATGAACCTTCGCATCCTTGCAGCAGCTTTTGAATATCCAATTTAGCCGGTACCCTAAATTGGTGATCAAAAGTGATCGTTGTTGGACTAGGATTGGTATGAATTGTGGTAGAATCGACTATACCCATTACCAAAAGGAATGGACCTAAATGAAAAGAGTTTTCAAAACATTTCATTATTGCACTCTTATGTGTTCTTACCGCGATAGGGAGATCGCGAGTATTACTTGCGTGGCTTGAAATGTCAGCATGATTGCCTCTGATTTGGTTGAAAATTGCTCTATAGGCAATTATTACTTCTTGTGACTTAAGGTCTGTTATGCACGAATTTTATGATGTGCCCCGGAACAAATAGTTTCCGTAGTTGAAGGTTATGATGTGTTTGAACTTGTTTCATGTTAAACGTTGAGGTTTGTGTATGCGAGATTTGGTTAGTACTGTTCATGTGTGTTTTCGCGACTCAAATATGAGTCATATTATTTCCAATCTAAAGAGTTTAATGTTGTTGTGCCTATTAAGAGGTATTGAAACCTGAGTTTGGGATCACGGTAGTTAGATCCTCATATACTTGGTTTGGTTATTGTGATGGTAGACACGGAGACTGAGTCTAGGTTATGGTTTTTGAGCATCGAGTGTTTACTCGAGATTGTGAGACACCGTAGTGGTGTCTGGGTATTTCATGTTGGGATTATGACCTAGCATTGGTTTGAGATACGGTTTAGAATTCGGGACGAATTCTTTTTAAGGGGGAGAGGATGTAAGATCCCGATTCCCGGTTAGCTTGAATTGCGTGCAAAGCTCGCATTTCCTCTTTCGTTGATTGCTCGTTTGGTTTGTGAGAGAGTCTAAATGTGTATGAGAGATCACAATAAGACTAAAACACTCCTATGAAATGTCATATAGTGGTTGACTTGTTAAAGTCAAAAGTCGTAACTTGACGATAGTCGAAATGCGACTTCGATTGAGAGTTTATTCGGGTTTTGTGTTCTGGACCTCGATTTGGTCCCAGATCTTTACATGATGATTAAATAACATCTTTAGATGTGTTAGACTTCTAATTGGATGTATTCCATAAGTCTCGTGAAGTTTTGACGCCTCGAGAATAGCAATTCTCCTTATCGCGTAGTTTGAGATTTAGCCGGGCGAACGTCTCGTCTTTCGAACTTATTTCTCCTATCATTGTGTATCATTTGGGGGCATTCAGGCCTATTTTGTAGCCCTTATAGGTGCTTATAATCATGGGTTATTACCGTCGGTTTGTGGTTTCATTCGGCGTTTAGATAGCAAGTTGTTACGTCTTGCGCCGGTTTGCCCGGGTTGTTTCGGGCGTTGTTTTTGGGAGTCTAGACCTAATTTAAAATTGGTTTGAGACTTGGATTGATTAGTTTAATGTTTGAGGACTTTAAGGGTTCAATTGTGAGCCATTTCGAAGCTTTAAGGCTCGAGGATGCATGCGGGAACGACCGAAACCGAGCAAGGAATGAACAAAGAAGTGGGAGAATTGAGTGATGCGCTCGCATCACTTGATAGATGCGACCGCAAGGGTCCACTGGGACAGATTACGGGATTTTGTTGTTTTGTGCTTGTCCGAAATTGACCAATTAAACCCAATTTAAATTAAGCCTAAACCTACCTTATTAACTTAAAACTAGTCCTAATCATTATTAGTGAGATTAGGGGTTGATTAGTGGGTGATTAAGAGGAACTAATCCCCCATATAAAAGAAAAACAGCCGCACTCTACCTCTTAGTCGGCCAAACAGATCGACTTCTCCCTCCCGTCTTCTGCGAACAGAACACAAGGGCATGAGAGAGCTGAGAAGAGGCGATTTCTAGGGCTTGAAGAGCTCGTCCTTGGAAGCCATAGCTGGGAGCTTCTTCCCCTTTCCCAAGCTTCACCGTGAGTTTGAAGAGGAGAGTTGAAGAGCAACCTCACATCTTTGATTTCGGGTATGGCGGCTTGATTGGGGTGAGTAAGGTAAGTTTCTACCTCTGATTCTCTTGCTTTTGGGCTCCATTGACCCTAGGGAAACAATCATTTGTGCTATGTGAGGTCAATGGAAGCCATTGTTAGGGTTTGTAGAGAAGCATGAACCCTAGGTTTTCAAATTGATGATAGAATTGGATTGACCTATGTGAGACCATGATATATGTGAAATTCATGTTCTAACTAGTCTATTGAACTTGATTATGTTGATTATCCATGAGTTTTGATGTTGGTTTGGTTGAGATACTTGGAGGGTGTTTTGCCCAAATTTGGTTTAGCTTGCAAAATTATTAATGTGAGCTTGATTACTATGTTTTATATGCTTAATAGAGTATATTAAACTAGGTAGTATGATTTAATCATGAATTGGGAATTATGATTGGTAAGGTGAGCTAAATGAAATTGTGCTCAAAATGATGAATTTATTCTATGTTGAATTAGTGAAGGTTTTGTTGGGTTTATGTGAGTTAAGCGAACCGGGATGATGCTATTGTTGATAGTTATGAATATTGGGGGAGATTGAGACCCATGGCCTCTATGCCCTAAAATTTTAGAAAGGGTAGATTGGACTCGGAGTCATTATAAGTTCGATTATGTGCTAATTGAACTTGGGTTGAAATCCTATGATAATTGGATTTCGCTTGGTTAATGGAGTGAAGAACATAACTTCCAAACTTTAAATGGTTGGTGATTGAGATGTGTTTTGTGGATTTTTAGTCTTGGGAATTAGGCCGAATGACTATTGAGATTTGGTTATAAACTTTAAGAAATTATTACGGTATGAATTTATAAAACACATAAAGAATGAAATGTGTTAGTAAGACTCAACGAGTCGTAATAAGGCCAATAAAATGATAAAAGCCTTGGGTTGAAACCTACAATGTTTGGGTTTGCTTGGGTTGTGTTTGGTCACAGGGTTTTGGTTTGTGTCCTATGGCGACACTTATGTTTTGGAGGCCGACTAGAATACATTTTAAGCATGCTTGTTAGAGCATGGGACAATAGAGACCACATAAGGTCATGAGATTATTTAAGAGAAGATTAAGAGAATCCTCTTCTCGAAGGATTTTGTTGCGTGTATATGAAAACAATTGGGAGAAGTGACTACGGAGTAGTCATGATGTTTTAAGTATGGTGTTGGTGTTATCGATCATGTATGACGATTAGGACTATGATTGAGTCCGGTGTACTTAAATTAAAGACCAAAATAATAAGTCTTGAATTGTGGATATTTTGAGACTAGCGTAGTAGTCTTGGTTTGATTTGAGTTGAGGATTAAGGAAGACCTCACATTATCTTTTATTAAGGCTTGATAAGCTATGCTTGAATGGGTTAATGACTTGAGGAATAATGAATACCTCAATAAAGTAGTTCTTGAACTAAACTTGTAAGTTAGTTGAACACAATGGTTATATGCAAATATATGCATTGTTTATGATGTTTGGTAGAGCATTATGTCCTACTTGATTTTATGCAATTATGTGCATTATGGTTATGAATTATGTGCATGTTGTAGTGCATTATGTCTACATGATTTAATGAGTCCGATAATAATGAATTTGGTCTCATTAGTTTAGACAAGTAAATATCTACTTGAATGTTTGGTTAAAGTCAATTTGGCGGGTTTTGGTTGTTGTGTCGTCGGCAATGGGACGATTCATAGTCTTTGGGAACAATCGCTATGAATCGTTGCATTGGGTCTATTCTCCTCACTATTTGGCCAATAGTGGGATGTGATCTCGAGTTATGCCATCTAGCTAGACATCGAGCTCTCATTTCTCATCCTAGGTTGGATGAATGTAACGAGTACTCATTAAGGGAAACTGATGAGTTGAGATTACTTGGGGAGGAAACCCAGGTATGATTGATTGGGAATTGAGCCGAATCATGGTTTGAGGTTTGATCTCATGGTAAGTTGGTTGGGTTTTAAACCGGATTTGATTGTAATAATTCGTTCGTTCTTGTTACACATGTTTATTTATGAGCATTTATATGAAAGATAAAATGCTACTTGATTTATGTGAGTTTATGTGCTTTAAAAATTAAGTACATGTTTCATGATGGTATACTAGCATGATACCATGATTTTATATGTTTATGCATTTATGCCATGCCATGTCATAATATGCCACATGTTGCATTTAGAAACTTCTTGGGTCATTATGACTCACTCAGGTGTGATTGTTTTCACTAGTGTGTGCGGTGATTCCGTTAGTGCTGCGCGGATAACGACTTTTAGCGGTGGTCTTCCAAGTCAGCTTGGAGTTATTTAATATTATGTTGTTAATTATTTGTGAGGCTCGAATGTAAAGTTATGTAGACTTTACTTGGGTAGATTGTAGTGTTATATTATGGTTGTATATTTGGGAGCCGGTTGTATTGCCGAGCATTTGTACCCTTAGTATTTATTTCCTTTGTCGTTTCGAGCATGTGTGGCTCGTTTATTCTAGTTGTGGTATATTGTTGTTCCTTCCTCCGATAGTTTTAGTCGTGAGGTTTGGTTGGTGGTTTAGAATTGATTATATGGTTATAGTGAATTGTTCCTCCGGCATGTTATAGCCGTTGAGTGTTGTTTATCAGGTTGGGATTTTGTCTGTTGCCGGCCTTAGTTGCCGATGGTTTGTTGTGCGTGTCTAATGTTGCGTCACGCGCGTCGAATTTTTGGGCCGAGAGATTTACTATCTCTTTGGTTGTTTATATTTAGGAGCTTGATAGCTCGGGTCCCATTATGGTTTTGCTTCCGCATGTTTTGTTTTTATTTTCCGTATTGCCGTTATAGCTTTACTTTCCTGTCGTGAGCCGGTTGGCTCGTCTTTTGACCGCACCATTATGCTTAGCGGTGCTTGTCGTCTTTAGTTTGTCCTGATGGCACGACCTAGGGATCTCGTATTGAGATCCGGGTCGGGTCGTCACACTAAATATAGCGTATTACATAAATTAAACGTATATTACACATTTTGCAATTAACTAGTAATTTACAATAACCGCATCTTTGTCTCACCTAGAAAAAGAGAAAAAAGATGCATGCATTCTACAAAATTGCAGCAATGGTCAAGGCCCAAAGGACACACATGGTCAAACAAACACACAATAAGGGTAAAAGCAAATTACATGTTAAACATAATGGGACGATATTAATGAAGTGAATGTGCCATCGGATTTAGAAATATCAAACTTGACCGCACTTATTTTTGTACAAGCAAAGATTTCATGGGATTTGAAGTTATATCTGAGGGCTATAGGTGCTCCTAAAGGACTCGGCCAAGATATTCTACTATAATTATCTTCCTAATATAGTCTAACTCGTCTTGTTTGATACGCGCCGCTGGTTGGGGCAAGTGTTCAGGATGAAATCTCATCATATACGTCTCGTTGTCCACTGGGTCGTGGAAAAAAGCGTACACCAATAGAGCTAATGTGACTACTTCGTTCAACTTACTTAAAGTGTGGTTTATAGGGATCATTTTTTTTTTTTTTTTTTTATGAAACAGGGGCGGCACCCTGCATGATTTTATAGATTAGAGAAAAAAGATACAAACTTGAGGGGGACAACCAGCCTTGCCCTTATAAGAGGGAGGACGGAGGAGCCTGACCTCGAAAAAGAAAGGAGATACAAAAACAAATTCGAAAAAGGGCCACTACAAAGAAAGAACACAAAAGCAACCTAAGACACCCTTAGATACGGAGTAGCAGTCTTGTCCAGGAGAAGAAGCCCTCTAGTGCGACTGGGAAGCTCAGAAGCAGCAAAGAAGGAAACGTTATGGCCCTGATCACATCCATAATTAGCAAGAGAATCGGCCAACAAAGATTAGCCTCTCGATAGCGGTGAGTCACGGAGCAAGCCATCGAATTATAAATAGACTTGATCGCTCGGATGAAATAGATACTGTGCCAAGGGGGAGAGTAACGATCCAAAATGCAGTCAATAAGGATTTTAGAATCAATTTCAATAAGGGAACCCGAAATACCATTGGCTTGTAACCATAACATTCCTTGAAGTAAAGCTTTACATTCTCGAAACTAGAAGAGTCGCCGTAAAAAGAAGAATAGGCAAAAATCAAATCACCTGCTCATCATTACGAATGATTCCCCTCCAAAGGCACTAGGCCCCGGATTGCCTCGACTGGCACCATCCGTGTTGAGTTTGAGGGAACCAATAGGAGGCTTCAACCAAGGAAAAAGGCGGACAGATCTAGAACGAAGACGCCCAACTCGAGGCAAAACAGACCAATCATGAGAGGAGAAAGAGAGCCCATTGCTTAGGAGAATATTAGCAATCATATGTTTAATGTGGTTGGAGAGAGTTCGAACTGGCCAATGAATGCCATCGAAAAAAGCTCGGTTCCGAAAGTTCCACAATTCCCATAAGATAACAATTGGCGTAATAATCTGAATCGAGGAACAGTTGGGAGAATACCACCAAGAAAAAGAGATTTGGGCAACAAGAGAAGCCCGAATCGCCCCATGTGATTAAATTCAGCCCAAATCGAGAAGCGACCAAGTTTGTCAAGAAAAACATGATTATAAGTTTCAACATGGCCTGTAGAGCAAAGGCAAGAACAGCTTTGATGCCGGTTGAATACCCTTGGAGATGACACTCTCATCTATTGGAAGCTTTGTAACCACAACGCCACATGAAGACACTAATGTGCGCGAATGAGCTTGTGCGATGAAATTTGAAGAAGCGAGATGAAGGCCAAACAGGCGAGAAATCTCGCCAAGCCGAGAAGAGGAGAACCGACTTTAAGAAGATTTATTCCGTATAGCAACGCTCGGGAGATCGAGAGGCGATGCCATTGCAATGAATTGCTGAAACAGTAGTAGAGCCAAGAATGGCCTTAGCTGAATCCGAAAGCTGAGATGGAGTGGCGAAAAGATCCCGAACTTGATTAAGGGATGAATCAGAAGGCCTGTTGATACAGCTATTGAGAGACCAATTGTCAAACCAAATGGAACATTCTCCACGACCAATGATCCAACAAATGTGAGGTTCGGCTATGTGACGAACAAGAGATATCCGACGCCAAATGTGAGAGCCAGAACACAAGACTTGGCTGGGGTGAAAAGATGAACAATATTTAGACAGATAAAAGAGGCCCAGGCGCTAGAAGATCGAAGCCGCCACCAAATCTGAATAGAAAAGGCTTTCACAACATCCTCTATTTTCCGAATACCAATCCCCCCTTCGGCAGTGGGACGACAACAAAGATCCCAAGAAATCCAATGGAATTTATTCCGACTATTAATGGAACCCCAAAAGAAGTTGGAAAAAATTCTATTGATAAGCTTTAATGATTGAAAAGGAGGATCAAGAATAGCAAATTGGTACATAAGGATAGATTGGAGAACCGAAGTTGATCAAGGTAATTTTTCGGCTTTATTGAGAAAGGCTCCAAACCATGAGTTGATCTTATTTTGCAATTTGGCCAAAAGAGAATCAAAAAGGCTTTTTTCTTGCGACCTTCATATAGAGGGCATCCAAGATAGGTTATAGGAAAAGAACACGAGCGGAAACCCAAATGACGAGAAATAGAGGAAGTTCTCGAAGCCGGAGCTTGGCTGGATAAAAGAAAACAACTCTTATGAGCGTTAATGAGCTGCCCGGAGCATCTTTCGTATTTGGAGAGCAGGAGCTTATGCTGAGATAGGGAATGCTTGTTCCCATTGCAGAAAATCACAACGTCATCCGCAAAAGCAAGATGAGAAATAATTGGGCAGCCACTAGCAGAAGAGAAAGCATAATGAGGCCGAGAGGATTGAAGATCATTGAGTCCACGACTAAGGACCTCAGCCGCAATAATGAATAAGCTGGGCGATAAAGGGTCCCCTTGGCGTAAACCACGAGAGGATTGAAAGAAACCCACAGAATCCCCATTAATCAAGACTGAAAACGAGTTGCTAGATATGGAGCGCCAAACCAAGTCAATAAAAATTTCTCCGAAACCAAACTTACGTAGAACTTTAATGAGGAATTGCCAGGAGAGTCGATCAAAGGCTTTAGCCATATCAAGCTTGATAATAACATTAGAACCATTCACCTTCTTTTTTAAGTGATGGGTTAACTCCTGAGCTAAGAGAATGCTGTCTTGAATAATCCTGCCTTTAACAAAGGCACTTTGATTTTCCGAAATAATTGAAGGAAGCAGATTAGCCAACCTACTAGCAAGAATCTTGGAAATAATCTTGTTGCAGAAATTACAAAGACTAATAGGCCGGAGATCCTTGAATGAAGAGACAGTATTCGATTTGGGAATAGTAACAATAGTAGTGCTAGTCCAGGACTTCGGCATCTCAAATCCGGAAAAGAATTCTGAAACGGCCAAAAACAGATCTGGGCCAATTATCTCCCAACATGAAGTGTAGAATTTGCCAGAAAAACCATCGGGACCGGCAGCGCTATCACCATTCATAGAGAAAACTATGGCCTTAATTTCATCAATAGTAGGGGGGGCTGCTAATAGAGAATTATGAGCAGGTGTGACTAAGGAAGGAATAACATTAAAGATATCCTCTTCAAAAGTGGTACAAGCTGAAAGTTGGTCTTTATAGAACTCCACTGCCGCCAATTTTATATCGTCTTCATTAGAGAGAGTGTTACCATGCATGTCAACAATTCTGTGAATATGTAATTTGCTGCGAGTTTGATTAACTGAAGAATGGAAAAGCTTTGTATTGCCGTCTCCATCTTTGAGCCACCGCAAGTGAGATTTCTGCTTCCAGAATTCTTCTTCATTTTTAAGAGTCTGTTTCAGCATGGCTTGGGCTAAGTGAAGAGCTTCTCTATTATTAGCATTGCTATCACTCTCAAATAGCAATTCCTTTTCGAGCACGTTATCTTCAGCCTCCTTAACAGCCTGAAAAATATTCCCGAATGTAGTCTTATTCCAAGATTTTAAAGCTAGACGGACAGCTTTCAGTTTATTAGAAAATTTCACCATAGGCCGCCCCCATTGAGTATTCTGCCAAGCTGTTTGAACAACATCCATAAAGGAAGGGTGATTAAGCCACACATTCAGAAAGCGAAACTGATATTTACGGGGACCATGATGAGAGGAAATTTTAAGAAGAAGAGGGGAGTGGTCCGAGCAAGTACGGTTGAGATGTTCCACTGAAGATGTTGCAAAGTAGGTGGACCAAATATGATTACAAGCTAGTCTATCCAACCGCTGAAAAATAGTCGCCTGGCCATCACGTTGATTGCACCAAGTAAATCGGCTGCCACTGAAACCCAAGTCAGACAAACCGGAAGCATTGAGGCAGGCTTGAAAATCCAGAGCACCTTGCCTATCCCAACCTGTGCCGCCAGCTTTTTCATGAGCCCCCAAGATGATATTGAAATCTCCGCCAATAAGCCAAGGAGAAGAGGAGAAGTTCATGTCAATAATATCATTCCACAAATCTTGGCGTTCACTGCTCGAGCACTTTGCATAAACTGAAGTAATAAAAACAGCCTCGGACCAAGAGAAGTGCTGAACTTTGATTGTGAGATGCTGAATCGAGTCCAAGACAACCTGACAAGTGAAGGCTGATTTAACAAAAATCCAAATGTTATTAGCAACATTATAGAAGAAAGACCGAAATTTAAGTCTAGATGCAATAAACTGAATTTTGGACTTATCGAGCATAGGTTCGCAAACAGAAATTAAAGAAATCTGATGAAGCTTGATCAACTTTTTCAAACGAGACACGGTAGAGTCATTGCCTACACCCCGTAAATTCCAGAAAAGACAATTAATCGTCATGAGAAACAGATGAATGCGAAGAGCTTGGGGCTTTGGATGGCATGTGCGATCTAGTGGTTCTGTCCGTAGGAGGAACATGTTGAGGTTTCCGAGTTTTTTTCTTCTTCCCAGAAGTTTCCAGATTAAGAGCTTCAATGTTGGGGATATCCAGGTTTGGAATTTCTTCTTCGAAAGATTGAAGGACCACAAACCGATTAGGAGAGACGATGGGGGGGTCAACTTCAGAATCAGACTGAATATCGGATTGAGTAGAATCTTTAGCCGTGGTTTCCTTTGACGAGTCATTAATAACTGGAGAAGGAGAGCATCCAATATTTAATGCATCCGCAGTAGTAGAATTCCTTGGCTCATTAGTCGTGGATGGAGGATTCCTTGGCTCATTGACGTTACTTGCATGCAGATTATCAAAGGGTGGAGGCTGAGAAGAATTCATAGCATCATCCAGAGTTGGCTGCTGCTCCAAAGTAGATGTAGATAAGGAAATTCCCTCAATAACCGTAGTATTTTTGGGGTGAGCTGCTTGAACCGGAGGGTCAACATTAGGGTTTACTTCACTGTTAGGGTTTGGAGTGGCTTTAGGTTTAGTAGTTGCATTAGGGTTTAAGACAGGCGGCGCTTGGGGAATATCAGAAGGGTGAGAAGTGTCGGTTGAACTGCCTTGCCTTTGTCTAGGGTTTTTGGAATCCATTGAGGATTGTTACCGATTGGTTTAGAAGAATTGGTATCAGTAGGGTTGGTTGAAACAGTTGGAGGCTGAGGCTGAGTATTCAAGGGAGTGGCAGTCGGATGCTTTACCTTGCAAGAATTAATCGAATGGCCTTGGCGACATGTAAAACTACAATAGTGAGGAGATTTTACGCCTCCAAAACTTGCCGTAAACCACCGAAGTTTGTACCACTTTCAATCCGATTCGCTTAGGGATGGGTTTGAGCAGCATCTATTTCAACACATATCCTAGCAACACTCGGGCGAGAGAGATTAATGGTTGCTTGATCAAGCATCAAGGGCTTACCAAAGAGGTTGGCAATTGAGAATAAGGCCGTTTTATGGAATAGATGAATAGGTAGATTGGGTATTGAAAACCAAACCGGAACAATCGAACTTTCTGAATCTGGACGGAAATCAGGAGACCACTTAAAGACACGCATAGGAAACCTACCCAAGTACCATTGATCCTTAATCCAAAGACGTTGAAAGTCTTCGTCATGATTGACTTGGATTAGGATGTGTTTTGAATCAAGATGCCCTATTGTGAAGGCTGCTTTAAGACCAAAGGTGTGGAACAATTTACGAGTAGATCCCATGGAGGGACGACCGTGCGAAAACTTACCAACGAGAGTATGTTTAAATGGTTGAGAAAGGTGATGAACAAGCTCATCAGTAAGCTTCAAGGCAGGTTCCCCTTTAAAAGAAGAAGGAGGAATTAAGAATGCAAGGGGGTTAGAGTTCGAACAAGGAGGAGGAGAAGTAAGAACAAGGAGGCCGCTAGAGAGAATTTTTTTCCTTAGAGAGAGAAGACGTTATAGACACGTAAAAATTGCAGGAGGCCACAAGCAACTGGACGATGCTTATAGCGCAAAAGGAAATACGAGCAATTCTATGGGGCTTCCTGTGATCCTTGAAATAAGATTCTGCTACATCACTAAACACATTTAAAAGTGAAATAATAAAAGTAATAATAGCCCCAGCTACGATAAAAATTCGTTTGTTGGCATAAATATTATAGGTTGTAACAACCGTATTGAAGATAGCTAGTACGCTAAGGATACAATATTTTATGTATAAAAATACTAGATGGACTAAGTTATTGATCTCTGGAGCAGGACCAGGAGGATGGGTGGGAGAGGGAGCTGGAGCAGGAATGGGAGCGGGGGCTGGTAAGCCATGACAGACGGTAAAGCAAATAAGTTAGGTTTAATAAGACAGAAAGAGAGAGGGATACCCTTTAACTAACTAATTAGTGATTACAAAAGTCAGAGAGAATCCCTCTCTATATAGACTGTTAAATTTAACTAACATGGAGAACACCTACCTATTAAAGAAGAAAGGTAATTCGATACCATATAGTAAGGCTTTGTACATTTTGCCTACCATAAAAATTGAGTCTAAAAAATCATTAACAACACGTGCAACATGTGTGCCACATGCATGCACTTGACTAGCCTATATAAAAAGAAGTGCACCTGTAAGATCCCGATTCCCGGTTAGCTTGAATTGCGTGCAATGCTCGCATTTCTTCTTTGGTTGATTTCTCGTTTGGTTGTGAGAGAGTCTAAATGTGTATGAGAGACCAAATTAAGACTAAAACACTTTTAGGAGATGTCATATAGTTGTTGACTTGTTAAAGTCAAAAGTCGTAACCCGACGATAGTCGAAATGCGACGCGATTGAGAGTTTATGCGGGTTTTGTGTTTCTGACCTCGATTTGGTCCCAGATCTTTACATGATGATTAAATAACATGTTTAGATGTGTTAGACTTCTAATTGGATGTATTCCATAAGTCTCGTGAAGTTTTGACGCCTCGAGAATAGCAATTCTCCTTATCGCGTAGTTTGAGATTGAGCCGGGCGAACGTCTCGTCTTTCGGGAGCCTATTTCCCTTATCTGTTGAGCATCATCTGAGAGGCATTCAGGCCTATTTTGTAGCCCTAATAGGTGTTTACAATCATGGGTTATTACCCGTTGGTTTGTGGTTTCATTCGACGTTTCGATAGTAAGTTGTTACGTCTTGCGCCGGTTTTGCCCCGGGTTGTTTCGGGTGTTGTTTATGGGAGTCTAGACCTACTTTAAAATTGGTTTGAGACTTGGATGGATTAGTTTAATGTTTGAGGACTTTAAGGGTTCAATTGTGAGCCATTTCGAAGCTTTAAGGCTCGAGGATGCATGCGGGAACGACCGAAACCGAGCAAGGAATCAACAAAGGGGTTTTAGTGATGAATAATTTGATGCGCTCGCATCATGCTTCCATGATGCGACCGCAAGGGTCCCTCGGCAGCCACATTACGGGTTTTTGTGAAAATTTGAATTGTTGACCAATTTCTACCCACCCAAACCCATCCTAAACTAATCCTAAACCTTCCTAACTAACCTAAGACTTGTCCTAAACATTATTAGAGGATTTAGAGGTGGATTAGTGAGTTGATTAAGAGAATTAATCCCCCATATAAAAATCAAAACTCACACACTCTCTCTCATTTATTCAGCCAAGAGAACGACTTCTTCCTCCCATTTTCTGCCTACACTCCACAAAAACGTGAGAGAGCTTGGGAGAGGCAATTTCTAGGGTTCTTGAGTGCCCAATCTTGGAGGCCATAGCTTGGGACCTTCATTTCTCAAGCTACACCATAGTTTTGAAGAGGGGATTGAAGGGAACAACACCCACCAATTGGAATTTCGGGATTGTGACTGTAACGACCCGACCCGGATTCCAACACGAAATCCCAAGGTCGTGCCGCTGGAACCAACTTAAGAAGAGGACAAGCACTTGTTAAACAGTAGTGCTAGTCAAGCAGCAAACTCGCTCTAAACATGAACATAATGCCGCACTAAAATACGGTATTTCAAAAATCGAATCGGCGGAAGCAATATAAGAAAAGAAGTCCCAAGCTATGAAGCTCGAAACTGACGATAATGAAACCAAGAGAGACATTAGCTCTCAAAGGAGGAAACAAAACTCGCGTGCTGCAACAGTCACGATCTACTCGGTCTCAACGCGGCTACCAATTGGCTGCAACTAGAAAACAAAGTACGGAATGAGTCATAATGACCCAGTACGCTACTACAAGAGATATGTAACATATAATTATGTAACATAAAAATAATCATCATGCCATTTTACAAATGACAGAAAAACCCGTGAAGAGGCGTCGTATCATTTAGTTACTCCACAAGATATTCATTTCTTCTCACTTACTAAACCGTCCAAATGAACCGTGGTGTAATTCCTGTTCAAACACAAATCAAATGAATTAGAAGGTAGTTCCCACAAAACATCATATGCAAGTATATATATATATATATCATCATATATACTAATCAAGCAATTCATATAATCATCACGTGTAAGGGTGCATATTTATATATATACACCTATATCAGTATGCATATATCTCTAAATATACATATCAAATCTCTCATAAATATCTCATATATAAGTACGTATATCTCTATATATATACATATAAAATCTCTCATACAATCATCATGTATAAGTGTGCATATCTATATATATACACATCAAATCTCTCATATAACATCAGCCCATACAAACATGGTCAATAAGATCTCATGTTCAACTAACACTTTGTTATCATATAAGTGCTCATAGTAAGCCACATAAAGGATAGAGAAGGTACCAAATCATCGCCGTTGTGTCGCTCCTGCAATCACAATTGTTAATCATATCGTGCTGATACCCGTGTTCGTATCAAAGTACGAGCTCTCTTCTCGTGCGAGCTCTCTCTCAAGAAAATAGCACTAGCCTCAGTGCTCAATTGGTTACGACAAAGGGGCTACTTCCCCACAGTAGCTAGCGGTGGAGGTGTGTGTGAAACCCGAATCCGTACGGCGATACATTACAATCACAAATCCCATAATTCGTGAAGCAATGCATCGTCCCCACCATCATCAAGAAAACTCAAGTAATGCAATTGGACTTATATGCAATGCACAAGTAGATGTTTACTTGCTAATTCTCAAGTAGATATAATGACCTACTAAACTCATACGATTATGCACATTGTTACATAAATCACAAAACCACAATAGGAACTCATTTGAGTCTCTAAATCATAAGTGCCAAGTTTGTTCACTCTATTCAATTCAAGTCCCAAAAGCTAGTGATCTAGTCAACTGGAATATAATTGTCATAGGATCTCACCCACGATCCTCGTAAGGTTCAATTGTTCCTTAACTCCCTGAATTCGTTGAGTCTTTACTACAATTCCAACCAAATAGAGTTTGAACACTATATGTGTCCCAAGACTCTTTTCTATGTTCTCGTTTGAGGCATAGCAAGGTTCTCATTCCATTTAGGAATCTTAGTTCAAGTCCCAAGTCAATTATATGAGGGAAGCCCAAGTTGATTATTGTGCAATCAAGCTTAGTTCAATTTTGATTCATAATTCCACTTAATAGTAGAATCCAAGTTCACCACAATTCATTAACTCAGAGAAATGACGTGATCGTACACGAAGGCAAATACATTCAATATGCTCATAAGTCATATCATAGAAACACATAAAAGAATCAATTCTTGACAAGGTAGGAAATCATGCATTTAGTCATAATATAAAATATACACAGATTCCATATTCACCTATGAAATTCAACAAAGTCACAACTTAACCATCATCCATTAAGTACTATCCAAGACTACTCCGTTAGTCTCGGATCATGAAGCCATTTACTAAACTCTTCCTAGTAGTAACTCATTCAATAACACAAAGTCGATGGTAGTCAAAGACTTAAGCAACACTAGGCGGTAATAACCGTAGGTCAAACCATACCGGTGAGTCTTAGATAACAACATGGTTATCCTAACAACTTATACAAGTAGTAATCCATGTATAGAGTACTAAGAAAGCTCCAATCCAAATCGTCTCATAGAATAGTCCTCAAATTCATTATTCAACAATAGGTGTTTTTACTCATTAAAGAATCAAGTAGGAATTCGACAAGAGCTAATTCAACCCCGTCAAGTAGATACATCATTCTACAACATGCTCTCAATTGTGCATTTGTTTCACACAATCACATAAACCACATAAGAACCTCGATTGAGTCTTATAATCACTCATATCAAACATGCCCTTCAATCCATCCCCAAAGTCACGTAAGCTAATATATTAGTCTAACTATCAAACATCTGAGGGATTGAATGTGGAGTCGGTATTGTTCAATAACTCCCTAATCTCAACTCCGTGAGTTTTACTAAAATTCAACCAAGTAGAGCATTGATACTCTATGCATCACATTGCCCTCTCCTAAGTTCTCCTTTCATTTAGAACTCGATAACTAGGCGGCTCATGATCTTAAACTAGCCTTAAACACAATCCCGAGTTTCAAACCCTAGAATCGGAGATTTTGTTAAACCTTGAATTGAAACTTATTCTTTCACAAGAGTTATTCCTAAGCTCATTATAAACAACATTCATGCTTTACAAAATGTCAAAATCACAACTTCATGTAGATTTCATAAAATCCTACACATATTATATATGTTGAATTGGAGGTTTTGTCTTCACAAAAGATGTTCATAATCATCAATATTACAACTATAATGAAGGGGTCATGTTACTTTATTGAACATGAAAATCTCAGGGATTTCTCAACGTACCTTAGTCCTAAGATTAATGGATGAATGGATGATCAAGGCAAGGATTGTTGTAGAGAAGATCAAGGTCTTCGATTTGGCGGTCTCGGATCGCCGATCGGACCACCGGATCTCCGGAAATGGCTCTCAAGTTGGGGTGACCTCCATGGACGAAATTTGTGGTCCAAGCTCTGATTCTCTGGTTTGTTTTGATCAACAATGGCTGAAAGGCTGAACTAAGCTTATATACTTGCCAACAACACCCAATCCAAGTGAAGGAGGTTATTTGGCTTTCTATTGGCTATGGCTTGCAAGCCATTGATAAGCAATGATCCAAGGGTCTAAAAGGGGTGAAGAAGAGTCAACAATGAGGGCTTAGACTCACTTTGGTCGGCCAAGGGCAAGGGCACAAGGGTCAATAGCCAAAACACTCAAAAAATGTCACAAACCGAATTTGGAAAACAGACAGTCAATCTTGTAAAATCGACCATAAATAGCTCACACCTCCAAATGAGGTGATTATTGATTTTATGAAACTAGACTCTTTAAACTATAGTTTAGCCTTTTAAATTACTCAATTTGGACTTATATTCATCAAAATATGGCTACTACAAGTTCAAGTACAGAAGCTGATTTCCTGAAAACATAATTCTGGCACAGCCGTAAGTCAAGACCTAAATGAGGTACTTATACACCTTGGAAAAATACCATATTTTACAGGGAGTATCCTAACATATGTAGGTAAAACATACTAAAGTTTTAGAAAATTCTCTTTAGTAGATTGGTACCAGAATTTTCCCGAAGTTCGCCCAAAACCGGACTGAATCTGTGAAGTAATAAGTTGGTCATCTTATTTCCAAATGCAACAAGTCCATGAATAATGATTGTGCAAGCATGAGAAATACTAGTACACATGGTCTAGAACTCAAATGAACATCTCGAAGTCGAAACACAAACAATACAAGCAACGAAGGCAAACACGAGAAACCCTAAGACTCAACGAAGCAACAAAGCTTCTAAACTTTCAACCAAGCATACTATAATCAAGATGAACATTATAAGTCATATATGCAAGGTACTAAGACTCCAATGAGACCTAGTTAAGTGCTAACATGCTAAGACGAACACTCAACGATTAACAACAAAGCATGCAACACGAGAAAGTCAAATACAC
>CM028379.1:45595445-45656107 GCA_013146195.2 Codonopsis lanceolata
GGTAAAGTGGGACAAATAGAAAAATAAGGTATGAAAGTGAGACACTTCGTAGGATGGGGTCAAATGTGAGATATAGTGTGTAATTTTGGGGAGCTAATCATATGTTTGCCCCATCAAAATTAGCCCAAATACACATTGTCCCCTAAGGTATCCTCCAAATCCATTTTGGCCCTCAAGCGTAATGTAGCATTTCCATATTACATATCAAATTTGGTGATTGTGATGTAACATGTGTTAATCGAAGTGTTAAAAATGGTAGCGCATGATGTTTAAGATCGAAAATTTGCTCCAATCAAACCATAAATCATATTAATGGTGCCAAGGAGAAATTTGTTGGTGTTTAAGCTAGGGACGATGAAGGCGAATTAAATCATGGCGTGCCTCATCATTGTCGTATATATCCTCGATAAGTTCAAATATGAGTTTTTGAAATTCATCGTGTAAGCTTATGCATTGTGTTTTTGGCTTGGTCATTTAACATCGGCGACTCGGCGGCTTTAATTTTTGTGGGTTCTTATTCATGGCGGCCTTGACACTGAATTCGATCATCTTCTTGTGTTTATCTCTATCGATATGATTCGCACTATTTTTTATTTATTTTTCTATATAACATTCGAATAAAAGATTTATACACTTTTGAGTTTTATCTCACTTAAAATTTAAATAAGATGTCATTGTTGGAGAAGAAACAGAGAAAGCATTGTCGAAGAATAAGAAAATAAAGTTTCATTTTGGGTAATAAAAGCACAAAAAACATTGTTAAAAATAACCAAAATGCCCTTCACGTGAAATACCATGTGCACCTTAACGTCATATTGGTAACCTTAGTAGTGTCTAGGGGGCAAACTATAAAAACTTAAACAATGAAATATGAAAATGACACAAAAGTTAGGTTGAGTGGTAAAGTGAGACTTTATAGATACTTTGGGTGAATTTTGTATTTTAGAGTGTAAGTATATACTTTGAGATTGCGAGTTTGATTTCTATAACACAATTTATTATTTTCCAAAGAGAGTCATAAATTCTAGAAACGACATAAGCAAAGTCTCCAACAACAATGTGCTTATCTAAGAAAGTAAGTTTGAATTGTTTTCAATTCTAACACCGATAAAAGTGAATGAATTCATGTTTGATATTAAAAAAATATTTAAAAATAACCAATAAAAAAGACAAATGTGTAGGATAAGTTACAATATAATGACTAAAAGCTTACATTATAAATGACCGAAAAACAAAATATCGAAAAACCTAAACACACAACAACACAATTTATAAGTCTCAAAAACTGTAAAGATTAAAACACAAAAACCAATAATTAAAAGTAAACATAAAAGTTAAGAAATTGGCAAATCACTTTAAAAAACCATTAACATCACGTGCAACGCACGTAAATCTTACTAGTACAGGAAAAAAGAAGTGGAATTGGAATATGAATATATGCAAATTGAAAGAACGCGATGCCACGGAATCTCAATATGGGATGATGTTACTGTCAATGTTGCAGTGAATGTTGCAACAATGGCGATAATGGCGATAATGTGAAGCTTGAAAGTGTAGCAGAAAATAGCTTGTGAAGTTTTGTTTTGTAATTTGAAATCTAGCACACTTAGTAAGACAGAAAATCACACACAAACAATCTACAAGAATCAATCTTGTAGATCCAGCCTCAAGGCAACAAACTTTATTAAAACTAAAACTGTTTTTGAATCTTATCACAAAAACACAAAATTCTCACAAGATATAGAATCTTGGAGAATCACAAAACCCACATAAACACTAGACCAAACGTGGGAAGAAAATACTTAAACACGAGAAACAGCTTCCAAAACCAATAACCAAAGCTGGAAGCACAACACAACAGCTTCAGGAAACACAAGGCTGTGTTCCTGAAGATATTAAACTGCAGCAGGTATGTTTCGACAGTCTTCAGAACAATTGTTGATCTCTTCTCTCTAATTCAGCACACAAGAAATTTGGGATCAACCTCTCACTTTTATGCTCACAGCACTTCTAATCAATCTCGCCTATGCTCTCAGTTCTGTATATCCTTAAGCTGCTCGGCATCTCTTATATATATACAAGCAGCAGCAACTTGTCGTCCAAGACTCCAAGAGATCCTGCAATAAACATGGCAAGACAAGAAACCTACTAGGAAAGAGATTTAGCTGCAAAACAAACAAGATTACCTTTCCTAATTTGATAACATTAATAACTAAACACTTATGCAAGGATTTAGTTACTAAAAATATCACCTACCTCTAATAAAGAATCCTACTAAAATCCTAATCACAAAGATACCAAATTAAATCCTATTTTGACCAAGAGAGTGAGGACAAGATAAATTAGGCAATGCCTAAAATACCCTTACACAAATTTTCGCCATAACCTTTCATTGGGTCATCTAAGTGTGTGTGTGTGTGTGTGTGTGTGTGAGCTCTTTATATGATGCTTAAAAAGAATATGAATGCTCTGTAAATTTACATAAGCAAACTAGTTTTCTTTCATCTCTTTCCCATTGCCCCTTCTTTCCTCGTATGTGCTTGAACGCTCTCACTCGTGACAATAGCCGCAGTTATCACTAACTTTCTACATAAGGTATGATGATAATCAATATAAATAATCAATTCAATTGTTTTTTTAACTGTACGACAAATCAATTAGGACGATTATTTAAGGAGGGAGGAGGGAGTACGACGGATGGAGTACTAAAAAACAATTTCGAGCGTAAAAACATGTCAAACGATTTTTTTGATGACAACTAAGTCAAAATATAGTAATTTTTTTTGCCAAAAACATGTTTTCAAAAATAAAAACTACTACTTAGCTCCCTCTGTTTTCAAATATATTATCCACTTTAATTCGACATACCGTTTAAGAAAAAATAATTGACTGTATTATAAATATTGATGAAATATATAGTTTTCTTTAATACCCTTGAGTATGTGATCATAATTAAAATAAGCAGAATTAGTTTATTATTCATAAATAACCATAAATAATAAAATAACATATAATTATCCATAATACTCATTTTATACCCGCTATGTGCCACTATCTTCACGAGGAGAGATAAATCCCTTTTTCAAATAGGTTCCCTTTTCAAACCTGGATGTTTGCCCGTGAGCTTAAAGAAGTTTTGGGAGTAGTCTATTTCTTCATCCCAAATATTTTCAGAGAGCAGAGGAATTGGAAATATTGTACCTTATGGCAACATCTTTGTTGATGATCTCGCATTCCCGTTTGTTGTGCGTTGTCTTTTAACTAAAGGTGGTAAATGAGCGGATGTAGACTTAAATAGATGGGTGAGTAAGTATCTATTTGATAAATAGGTATATTTATTAATAACTTTTTCAAATTTATAAAACTCAAAACTAACATAACTCTCAAAAAATATTCTTTCATAATCTCTTTGGTGACGAATTCACTATAATATTCTTTTAGTTTTTAAAACTAATATAGTGTTCTCAAGGTCGATCAACTCGACCTAAAGCAGGACCGGCCCAAGGATAAGGATAAGTAAACTAGGGCTTTAGGCCTCAGTAAATAGGAGGCCTCAATTTTTTTTTTTTTACAATTAGTATTAGGTAAGAGTGGTAAAATGAGTGTTATGAATAATGATGGATTAATCTATTATGGATAATAGATCAACCCATGATTATTTATAAGAGGGAATTTCAAGTGGGTACAATTTTGAAAACATGTTTTCATCTAGGACCATTAATTTTTTGCACATTTCATAAAGCTACAAATTACTTGTCAAATGACAAAAATGTCATTAATGAAAACTATGATGTCAAGCCTTGGCATCAGAATGATTAATTCCAGGCATCAGGATGATTAATTTCAGGCATCAGGACTCTGATGCCAAAAATATTGCTGATGCCAAAAAATGTTGATGTCTACAATTGTTGCCGATGCCAAATCTTGGCATCAGGTAAAATGCTGATGCCTATTGCTGATGTCTATCAAACATAATCTTGGCATCAGGTGAAATGCTGATGCCAAATCTTGGCATCAGGTGAAATGCTGATGTCTGTCAAACAAATCTCCGTTTTCGGTGGCGGAAAAGAAAAGACGGCGGAGCTCAGTTTCATTGTAGGGATCGAATTCATCGAGAACCACCGCATTGGAAGGGAGTGGATCGCCGGTGACTTTGTAAAGCAAGTAAAAAATGCATTCTGCATCGTTGGGCATGAATCGAACGCCCTTTTGTGATTCCATTGTCAATATCAATCTTTACAGTTAAATTTCATAAATAAATAAATTAAAAACCTTCATTAATTCAATAGCTTGAAAGCTAAAACATGTGAGTGAATACGTATATAATGAGAGAAAGAGAGGGAGGAGGAGCCTTCAATTTGGAGTAGGCGCCACGAGACAAGCAGCCTAGCTTTGGAATCGGGCGTTTTTGCTGGCAAAACACCCTTATATTTCCCATGCGATTGCAATCGACGCTCTAAGCTCAAATTTTCAATGAAAATTGAGTCCTCCGGCGATGGAATTTTCGCGTAATAGAGGACAGTCAGATGGGGGTTAGTTGAAAGTAGTCAATCGAAGAATGACGAAAACGGAGATGACGATGATGGTTGAGAAGAAGACTTCCTCAACGACAAACCGTGTTGCGTTGGAAAAATTTCCTCTTTCTTCGTTTTATTTTTGCAGTTAATCGCTTCCTAAGCAATGCCTCGTTAATCGAAGTGACCGGCCGCCATCAAGTTCTGTACAATCGATGACATTGGGAGAACGGAGAAAATTGAGTCCTATCCACGTCTTTTTCTTCCTGTACGATACAAATGGGGTAGTAATGTACTTTTATCTCAAAATTGTATCTAAAAGATATGTTTCAAAAATGACTAGATTGATTTGAAAACACATTTTAAAAAATGTACCGGCTTGTAATTTTTTCTATTTATAACACCCATTTTGTCACCTCTAGTATTAAGTGTGACTATTAGATTTCCTAAACAACTAAACTAAATAAAAAACCAAAAATATCTTATACATACTAGATAAATCTTATAATATCTTCATTTCAAAGTAGATTTGAACAAAGTAGATTTGAACAATTTAAATGTATCAAGATATTTTTTATTTTTATTTAGCATTGAGAAATTAAGGTAATTGAATAATGAAAATTTGAAAGAACATTGTCTTAACCTTGAAAATTCATTAAAACATAATGACAACTCTGATATTGAGGGATTAAATCTATTTATGGAATTAAAAATTTTAAGAAAAATTATACAAGTGAAGAATGATACACCAAAGGACATACTTAATTATATATTAAGGGTTGATTCTTTTCCAAATGCGGAGATCGAATAATGCAAACAATTCTTGTAGGCCTTGATTCGGCAGAAAGGAGTTTTTCTAAGCTAAAATAAATAAAATCTTACTTAAGATCGACAATGTCTCAACAAATATTAAGTGGGCTAGCTTTATTATATATTGAAAAAGAATTGTTAATTGAAATCGATTACAATAATTTAATAAATGATTTTGCATCTCAAAAAGAACGAAAGATAAATTTTAAATAAAAATGTAATAATTTTAATAAAAAATATTGTTTACTTAAAAAAAGCCTAATTCTATAGTTCGCTTTAGGCCTCCATAACGGTTGGGCCGGCCCTGACCCAAAGGTCGAGTATTCAACCTTAAAATCCGAAGGATATTTTTGTTTGTTCAATTTATTCTGTTTTTTTACTGGTCAAAGACCATGAAAGAATATTGTATGAATGAAAGGGATGTACTTGATAAATTCCTCTTTAATAAATGTTCATAAATGAGCGGGCAATAAATGGGCATGAACGCCCATGGTTAGCCATTTACTCACTAATATAAAATTATCAAATAATTCCGAAAATTCATTTCCTTTCACAAAAATCACAAGAACTCATTAACCCTCCTTGAGATGAGAGCAGCTCACTAAAAGTGCACACCAATGAACAATTATATTAATTAGTGCTGGAACCAATCGGAGGCATTAGCTTTGGTTTCACATTGAAATACTCATTCGTGGTGAAAAACAGTACGTGAGGTTCAGGGATGTGCTCGCGCCCGCGCCGCCTGGATAGGGGTGCGCGTACGTGCGGATGCGGGACACCACTGCTCTCGTTCCACCCTCCCTTGTTTAGGGGAAGACGAAATCCAAAATGCGAGAGGAGTGCTGTCTATGTTAGCACGTTGGAATGTGCCTCGGTTGCCTTGAGTGGATTTTGTATCCAAAATGGGAACTAAAGGTTTCCTCATGTCAGGTTATCCCTTATTTCGGGGATAACAGGATATGGGAATGCATTACCTTTCCATTCTCATTTTCCCCTTTATCTTTCGGGGAAAATAGAGAAGTGCAAGAAAAGATATTATGACGCCCCACTTATGGATTTATTAAAATAGCCTTATGGCCCAATCAGATCGCTATGGGAGCTATGGGTTTCCCGCATCAAGTTATCCCTTGTTTAGGGGATACCAAGATATGGGAATACATCACCCCTCCATTCCCGTATCTCCCTTTTTTAGGGGAGAACAGGAAAGTGCAAAGAGGGAATGTTGCGAGGCCCCACTGGATCTGAAAGTTTTAGAGTCGCCACCTTTATTTTTAGGCAAAAATAAAGGAAAACCAGAAAAGAAAACCAGAGATTTTTAGAAAGCGGGTTCGGGGGCTAAGTTACGAGTTGGGAAGGTGCTAGGCACCCAACTCGCCCTTTCGGTCTCAAAGCGTTTTTGGCTGAAGTATGCTCATTGTTATATTAATCTAGCAAATAAATAAGGTCTTATTTTGACAAGGGAAAATTAAACAGATACATTCGTGGCTACATTATTCTGGACTCATGTAGTCTCCTTCCAATAATTACAAACACATTTAAGAATATTTGGCCATTATAACGGCTCTTTTACATAATATTTCCTAATCTAATCCGGGCAGCACAACGGCTTATATTGGCTACATTGCGCCGGATTTAAATAACAATTTTTGAAAATAAATAAGAAAAGACAGAAAATGTAAAATAATAAAAAACAACGCTCTTAAAGGGTTACCTTTTAGAGCGGTGGTGTGCTCGCTCTGTCCTCCTCGGGAGAGGGAGTCTTTTTTTGTTGTTGTTGTTGTTGTGTGTGTGTTGTTGTGTTGATTTTTTGAAGTGTGGGCTTATCAACTCGGGCAGAGTGACAGCTTTATTTGGGTAGGTTTTGGCCTTTTTGGAATTTTTGGACTGGGGTTTTGAGGTGGATACCTAAAAACTAGGCTAGGGATCACTTATAACCTATGGGTTTTTGATTTGGCAGAGTTTAGACGGGGTTTGGAGATTATAGGGGGCTTCCACTCACCTATCTCGCACCTCTCGTACTAAGTGTATCGAAGGAATCGCAGAAGCAGAGCTTCGCTGCGATTAAAATTCGCATAAACTGAACGAGTGAAAATGCGAGGCCGGGGGTCTCTATTTATAGTTGGAGCTGAGGACGCGGTGGGAATTTCTGCGTTTGTTCTTCGTGCATTGGCCGCTTGTACTGAGCGCTTGAAGACTTGTACCCATTTGATCGTGAGAGAGAGCATGAAGGAATGCTTGGTGCGGCACCAAGCTTTTCACTGGCGGCACCAAGCCCCTTTGAAGTTTCAAAATTTGTCGTTTTAGCCTGCGGTTCAGCTTTCGCATCTGCTTTTCTTTCGCATTTTTGACTTCTGCAACTTGACATTTGTTAAGTTTTAACAGTTCTTGATATTTTATGTCAGTCACATACCAGGGGTACGAAATTGGGGTGTCTACAGAGCCCCTCAACGATGGAGTCTACGGGTAACCTTACGGCTTACTGAGTAGACGAACATCGTTGATAAACAAGAGACTCTCCAATTTCGTTCATTTAAGAACGGGAAAATACAATTGGTAGCAGTTATAATGCACAGGAACATGCTATCCAAACTCTATAACCTAGACATTTTTAGCCGGTTATAAAAAGTTATCGAAGTTTTAAGCAGATATGAATGCACAACGGAAAAAGATTTTTGTGTTTTCGAAAAAGCCGTATTCTTCCGGATTCTTCCTATCCGAAACCGTTGTCAAATACGGTATGAAGATTTGAATGTTTTCTGCCATGTTTTTCCCACCTTTCAACCGGTCAATACCTTGTAGTTGAAACGTGCTAAGAAAAATTTTCTAATTATGTCTGGGCCTTGATCGCTGTCTTGTTTCCAGACATAACCTGAAAACTTTCAAATATCAGAAAATTGTGCTTGACTAAAAATCTATCGCCGAGCACTTGCGAATTGCTTTTCTGTTACCACAATTTCAACCGGTCAATACCTCGTCATTGAAATGTGTTAAGAAGAATTTTCTAGGTATACGGGCCTTGATCGTTTGCCTTGTTTCCAGACATAGCCTAAAATTTTCAGATATCCGTAAAATTGTGCTCAACTAAAGATTTCGTCGCCTAGCACGGCGAATTGATCATTCTTCAAGTATTTTCGAAATTGTAAAGTGGAAAATATTCTTTTTCCTTCCTCTTTTTTTTTTCTCCCTGTTTTTTTTTTTCAAATATTCCTCTTTTTTTTTGTTTTTGAAATATTCTTCTTTTTTTGTGTTTTTTTGTTTTTTTTTTTTGAAATATTCCTCTTTTTTTTATTTTGAAAAAACACAACAAAGTTTTTTTACAAACTTTCCTAAAAGGAATTATTCTAAAGTCGGGGTAAATCTTTGCACTGACTTACCTTTTGCTTTGGGTGGTCGCCGATCCAAGCGATTTTGACATTTCGTCACTCTTCTTTGGGGAAATTTTTTTTTTTGTGATGGTCGGACCCACCGGCGTAGGGCGCCTCACGTATCCTTTCAAGGAATCAGACCAAACGTAGTTCGGCCTGATGCTGAGAATTTTGCTCATTTTTTTTCTTCTTCTTTTTTTTTCTTTTCTTTTGAGTTTTTCTTTTTCTTTTCTTTTCTTTTGATTTCTTTCCCTTTTTTTTTTTTTTTGATCTGCTGGGAATGTCATTTCCTTTGTCCTTTGGTGAATGGTCGCAAATCTTGGTTAACAAGACTAACTTTGTTAACTTTCCGTTAGGCTCAAGGACCATTTTGAGAACTTTGAAACTTGAGGACCAGAGTGCTGCAGCTGCAAACTTTGGAGGGGGAAAAGGGAAAATTCCCTTTTTCCTTCTTTATGTGGACGGGGAAATGAAAGGAGAAGGCACTGCTCCTTCTTTTCCTTTCTTTCTTCTTTCATTCTTCTGCTCCGACGGCCATAGCCACTGCCTCGTTCGTTTCTTTTTTTTTTTCTTCATTTTTGCTCCTTTTCTCGATTTTCTTCCGCCAATTTCAGTGTTTTACTTAGTAGATGGCTTCTTCTTCACAATCCAGGAAGGGAAAAGCACCGGTGCGCCCAGAATCAGGTGGTAGGAGGAGGGAACCTCCTAGCTTGGTTCGAAACCGGCTCAATTATACGTACTCTACGGACGATTGGGGCAACCTTTAACGAGATCGAGACACCCACATCTCCAATCTTCCCTTAACCACTGTAAGATTTCTCTCTTCTAGCAATTTTTGTGGCGACCCGACCCGGATTCCGGAACGGAATCCCAACGTCACGTCGCTAGGACAAGGCAAGAAGAGGACAAGCACTTAAAAATAATAGTGCGAGTCGGACAGTCGAGCTAACAAGCTCTAGACAAGAACAAGAAGCCGTACTAAAATACGTATATCAAAATTTCGAAGATGCGGAAATGAAAATGAAAGTAGTCCCGAGCTATGAAGCTCGAAACCAAGGCTGAAGATACCAAGAGAGGCATAAATTTCATGAAGGAAAGAAAAAGAAACTCGCGTGCCGCAACATTGCAGACGCTGGACAAACCATCGGCACTTCAGGCCGGCGTTTCAGCAAGGAACCAACCTGATAAGACACTTACCCACGGCTAAAGCATTCCGGGGTTAACAAACAATAATAATAACAACTAGGATAGAGAAAAGCCCAAAGCTACTGCGTGCCTGGGATACAACTGAATATAAAAACCAAGGCTATGAGCAACGACACAACACGTCGGCCCAAAGGAGAACCAAATCAAAACCCAAATATTCTACCCGACTGTAAAGTCTAAATAACCTTACAATACAACGAGCTCACAAGAATATAATATTATGATATACAAGTCAAGGATGCTAGAGAGATAGGAGTCCTCAAGCTATTACTCGGAAATATCGACTGCTACAATCACGAACACGCGTACTAAGCTCGAGCTATCGATCAACTGTGGTCTGCTACAGTCACATACTATGCGTCCTCAATACGACTTCCGAACTGCAACTAGAAAACAAAGTACGGGATGAGTCATAATGACCCAGTACGTTACTACTAAACAATATGACATAATTTGAATATTGCCATAAGAGGAAAAGATATCATTTTACGACGAAGACCCAGTAAGTCGGGTTGTACTGAATGAAAACCGGTCCTTTACCAGACTACCAAGATGAATCAGGGTGAATCCCCTGTTCACAAACAGTCAAACAAGTCAGGAAGCAAGACACAAGAATAATCATGATTATGGATGTATATCTATTCGTAGGACATCCCAAGTCTCTCATAGAATAATTAAATAGAAGTATGCATATTTATAAATATACATATACCAAGTCCCTCATAGGATTATCAAGTGTGGTATGTAAATTCATTTATGTACCAAACAATTCATTCATGGAAGTTTATCATGTAAGGATATGCATATCTACGATTATATACATACGAAGACAATCAGGGTAAATCAAGTAGGAGTATGTATATCTACATATATATACATGTGCAGGAAATCAGGGGAAAATCAAGTAGGAGTATGTATATCTACGTATATACGTATCATACAATTCTCAGGCCTATCACGAAAGTCAAGCGATCAAGAACAAGTATATATAGGCATTTAGTTTACATATTCACGATAGCACTTTGTTTTCACAAACGCTAGAAGAAATCCACATATAAGAGGATAGGATTTAAATCTGGTGCCGCCATGTAGCTCCTGCAAGATAAACTGTTAACAGGAACGTGCTGTCGTATGTACGAGATGGTACATCGATCCAGGATAGTATTAGTCCAAGCGCCCTAATGGTTACACAAGGTACTCTTCTCCAAAGTGATCAAGGATGGAGGGGTTTGCACGTTTCTGGTTCGGCAACCCATCACTATCACGAATCTCATGATTCGTAACGGTAGACGAATTGTCAACCAGGGAAGACAAGACAAGACAAGACAAGACAGACAAGACAGGACAGGACAAGACAGGACAGGACAAGACAGGACAGGACAAGACAGGTATGCCAGCTGGACTTATTGGGGAAAAACAAGTAATATTTACTTATTTAAGAAATCAAGCAAGGACGAGCACAGTAATAGCGGTCTCATTCAAGTCAGGTGGCATGTTATTCTTTTACAGCTAGTAATCATGCATGAGCATGAATTAAATTAAGGATCTCGAAACTAGTATTCTAGTTAAACGGATTTCAAGCGTTGTAGGGGTTTATCGTGGAGTCGGTATTGTTAAATAACTCACTAGCATCGACTCCGTCGAGTCATTTCTATAATTCCAGTCAAATAGAGTTTGAACACTATATGTGTTCCAAGACTCCTTTCTAGGTTCTTGTTTAAGGCATGGTTAAGTTCTCGTTCCATTTAGGAACCTTAGTTCAAATTTACTAAGTCAAGTATAAAAGGCGGAAACCTAAGTTGATTATTGTCCAACTAAGCTTAGATCAAATTCAAGTTCGAAATTCCATTTGTTACTAGAATCATAAATCAAAGCACGTTGATACTCAATAGGAAGATAAGACACACAATATGCTTAAAGGTCATAATCTCAAGTAGACATAGAAGTTCATGCATCATTCACAAACCAATCTTATCAAGCCCAGTTCTATAGAATCATAAGATATATAACATTTTAAAATCCCCTCGAGGTTTCCAAAGAACTAAAGATCAAGCATGCACACTTGAAGGACAGAAGACTTAAGACAACCCATAATTCATCAATTAATCATGTGATGGTACTTCATAAGTCCATCTCTACGCACATGACTTGGATGACCATTCGGTCATCAAATGACAACTTTAGATTCCCATCATAGAGGGTACTAAGGCATACACGATTCAAATATCCTTCCTAAGGAAGAATTGTCACGAAGCAATCCCGGATTTTCCAAGGATGTTAACAGGGTTCCCAAGTAAAGTCTCATATTACCTTCCTACGCATCTTGGGACTTCATTAAAAGTCCAACTAGTATTATCGGTTCTAGTTCATAATTGAACCCATTCAAAACGTCTTTCAGTCGAGCTACGCATTCTCGACTCACACATAAACCACCCAAGGAATAGCGATAATCTCGCACTTAACATCATTCAAGAGACTCAATTAGAGTCCTAAGCCAAGAATCAATCTTATTACCAATTTGGTCTCACCCGAGCGATTCTCAAAGTTTCGTAATTGATATTCAATGAACACAAGAAAATATAGGAATTTATCCTAAGGTTCAAATAACAATTTTTATCATTAATGACTTCGTTTGGATTAAACTACAAAGTCCCCATTTTCTAGTTCGAGGCATAAATTCGGGATTCACAATTTATCCGGGTTTCTAACCCAACAAAATTCAATCTTAAATCATAATAATTCCAATACTCAATAAACCCATTTGGTTTCAAACCCTAACCAAAATCTATTGATATCCATGGAAACATATCATTTTGACAGGTATAACAACGATAAATCACAAGAATCACATCTCTAACAACCTATCATCAAGAGGCATGTAGAGAGAGAAACTAGGGCTTAAGTAACGTACCTCAATCGAGTCACAAACGTCTAGGAAGTGGAAAACAAACCAAGGGGAAAGACTCTACTCGGCGAGGGCTTCGCGATGGCGGTCGCGGCTCGACAATCCGATGGCCGGAACTCCGGGAATCGTCAAATCTCCCATGGAAGCTCCTCCTCCCTCTCTCTCTCTAAAACTCACGGTTGATGGTGAAAATGAGGGAGGAAGAGGATGAAAATGGGTTATAAATGGTTAGGGAGGACAATCCTACCCCTCTAAGGACAACAAAGGGAGGGTTTAAAATGGGGTCAAGAAAGGCACAAAAACGCCAAAAGTCAAAACAGGCGGGGCCAGGTCACCCAAGCCCGACCGCCTCCTGAGAGAGGCTTCTCCCAAGTTCGACCACTTTGCAATTACTCCCGGCCGAGGCGGGCGCCTCGCAGGTGCCATCTGGCCGCCTCGGCTCGAACTTCTAAAACTTGGTCTAAACTTGTCCTAAATGATCCCAAACTTATGGGCAATCATTCCAAGGTCTAACCCTACTCAAAACGAGTCGGAAACGCACCCGAACAACACCCGGAACAGGACAGAACAAGGCTCAACTCACGCGACGAATGGTCGACAAAGCAAACTACAATCAAACACCAATCAAACTAAGATGACTTGGGCATGAAAAAGACTTGTTTAAACATGGCTAAGATCTGAATATAAAGCCAAGAATTCAACGAACACTTCGTACGACGAAATAGAGGCAATACGAGCAACGAGGGGAATCGCTAAGGCCAAAATCAACACGGTCGAACTGGCGATTCAACAAACAAGCATAAAACTTGTGTACCAAGGCCTTATGAGACTCAAATAACTCTCAAGACAAGTGGGGGAATGATTAGGAGTAAAATCGAGGTCTCACGAAAGAACTACGCGAGGAAACACTAAACCGAGTCAAGTAACGAACAGCGTCGGTATGCGACTTGTAACTTTAACTAGTTAAGGTCTATGGAACATATGGAACTAATATATTGGCTCCTATATAGCCTTCCTGTATTAATCAAGGTTCTTACTTCAAGTCAAGTAAGCGAGGTTACGGTTGAACGACACGCAAAGCAATAAGGTCGATTACACGAAGGTTCGGGGTCTCACAATTTTCCTGGCTATTTTTCAGATCTGCTAAATTCCTGCACTGTTTGGGACTTTTGGAGCATTCTTGACTTTGTTAGTGATGCATATGCATGTCCTATTTATGCCTAAATGATGTAATTGAAAGATAATGTATGTAATTTCTGTGATTTATTTTTGCGATGCACGATTTAAAATAGTGATCACTATTTGACCTTACTATGCATGCTTTATGTTCTAAATGCAAATGGGGCTATATGATGCATGTTTTCACTAAATTACATTTTTGCATGCAATAGAATCGCGAAACGGAATATTCGGAGTATAAATTTAATTTTTCCGAAATATTTTTCGGGCATATTTTCGGATAAAAACATGACAAAACAGATATTTTTCATGCCCTTAGATTTATTTTCCAAGCATGCAAATGCTGCAGGGGTATAGTAAATACCACAAAGATATTTATTTTGATGATTGGTGGTACTTTACCTTCTCTTTGTTGTACCTCTATGGCAGCTTATTGGACAAATAAAATGCAGAATATGAATGCATGAATTATTCTAATTGATGCAGATGCGATGCAGAATACTTATAAGATGATGCATGAATTTTTTAACATTTTATTATGCTCATGACAAATGCAGTTCTAAATATGCATTTTAAGATGCAAAATAAATTATGTATATGCAAAAAAAATTACATATAAAATTGTTTTTTTTTTTTTGTTTTGAAAAATAATGATGTTTATTTTTATGTAAGTTTATGCACATGTATGAAAATGGTATGTAACAATTTAAAGAATTATTTATTTTCTTTTTGTTATGAACAAGATTTTTTTTTATATTTTTGCTAAAAGAATTTATGGTAAAAAAAATGAACTATAAAACATGTGATATGTTCATTATTTATTTTAAGGACTGTACAGAGGAGGAAATTAGGGTAGAGATCTTACCTCTTTTTTTTTCTTTCAGGTTCGCAGGAAGCAGCTCAGTGTGGCGGCCCAGGCGTCGAAATAGCGATGATGATGATGATGGGTCAAGCCGCGGTCGGCGAGTCGAGTCGTGGCGGGTCCCGAGAATCGGGGGTGGTGGCCTTCCCGAGGCTTGATCGTCCCGAGCACATTAGCTTTGAGTTCCTGCGAACATTAGTATCTCTTTCTTTTTTTTCTTTTGCATTTTTTTTTATTTTTATTCTTTTGTATATATATTTTTTCTGTAAAAGAAATATGTACAAACATTATGGAATAATGCAATATAATGTATATGATGCAATATGTTACACATGCAAAAATAAATTCACACAGAAAATAAAACTATACCAAACATCTAAAATGTAATGGCACGCTGTATTTTGAAGAAAGAGATTTTTGAAAATACACATTTGGATAAGAGCGGGCTTTTCGGGTGATATCGAAATGGGAAAATGGTCGAATCTCTTATTCTTTCGGTGCATTGTGGTTGTTGAGTCCGTGGCCGTAGCCTCTTTTTGTAGGTTTTTTTTTCGCGATTAGACGCAGGAACAACGGAGTGTCGGAACTGGTTTTAGAGATGATGGAGATGGTCCGAGTGATTTGGCAGCTCAGGAAAACGGAGATGCCGATGATGAAGAGGGAGACTGATGTGAATACGACACGGCTGAAATCAACAAATCTGTTCCAGCTTTATAATCAGCCCTTGGCCGAATTATCACTCACAAATTAATCCTAGGAAACTCACAGTACCCACGAAAATTCTGCTCACAAGGCTGCGAACAAGCTGTCCTAAAAACAGTCCGCTCTTAAGATGAACAAGGCTGCCCCAAAAACGAAAAATCATAAAATAAAAGGATAGAAACGGATTCACCAGTTAGACTTCACTCATCTAACGTAAAGAATTCCGACGTCACAACTAATCTAGGCTTCACTCACCTTTGATTGAATTGAAACGATTTAAAGAAAGAACAAACCTAGTTCTTCGCAAAGTTTTCACTCTAAAATCTGATCTGCTTTATTCAATGAAAAGGATGCCTTTAAATAGGCTACAAGTTTACCCTAATTCTACTTACTAAAATTAAAGACTTCTTAGTCAACTAGGAAAGTAAAAAACATAAGGAAACTTATTCTAAAAGGAAACAAAATATCCTAGGTATTGAATCCCTAACTAATTAGGAAGGAAATAAAGCTAAATAAATAATTAAAACTATAACTAAAAACCCCTTAAAATACAAAAACGGGATTTTAATAAAACCTACACTAAGTGAGTCCTTCTCCCTTTAGGCATTGTAGAAGTCGGCCCCATTTGTTTCCCTTGCAAGGCTGCTCCTTCTTGTTACCACCCGTGCCATGCAAGCCCCTTAATTTCCATGTGGTTGTTGCTTTCCTCCCTTGCCGTGACTTGCGCATAACCTTCAACTCCTTTGCCCAAACCGTTGTAGCCATGACTTGCTTGACCCAAACTGATTTGGACCATCTTGTAAACCCGTGCCCCTTTAGTTCCAAGGAATGCTTCTTCTCTCAGCCCGTTACCTTGCGAACCCATCTTACTTGTAGTCCTCTTACCCGTACCCTTCCAGCCCGTGTCCCAAGTAAGTGCCTCCAATGCCAAGCCTTCCCAAGCCGTGGCCTCCTTATTGTCTTTGTCAGCCCATGCCTTGTAATCCACCCAATCAGACCGAGCAATAACGACCCTCACAAATGACACTTGTTTATCTTTCCACTTAAGATAATTTAACCATGCGTCCATGTCATTAATTAGTCTAAAAACAACCCTTATGCACCATGAAATGTGGATTAGTTGAACAGCTTCTTCGTTGCTTGAGTGAGCCTCTAATGTCTCTCTTGCTCCCGCATCATACCCCCCTTCTTTAAAAAGGATTGTCTTCAATCCTTGGCTCTTCTCGATTTGTAACGACTCGAACATTCCTTGATAATTGAACTCTCTTGCGAGCTGCCCATGTGTTCTTTGGCTGACCCCTTCAATTGCTGCGTACTTGCACAGCCCACTTTCCTTTGTTGCCTTGCTCAATTCATTCATGTACAAGTCGAAACTCAAAGCTCTAACCCTCACTCTTGTTTCTTCAAATAGGCTGCCCATGTGCATCTTTAAGTCTTGAGGCCGTTTTCTTGGCTGATCATAGAGCTTCAGACCCACGAAGAATGTATTCAGAAAATCTGTCCACAATGGAGTTTTAAAATCTGATTGTAACATGGGTTGTCTTGGCATTAATTCTTCACGAGCCATCACGAACTTACCTTCTTCTTCCTTCTTCTTTGCAATTTTTTCTTTCTCGATTCTTTCTTTCTCGAACTCTTCCCTTTCAAGTCTTTCCCTTTCAAGCTTCTCCCTTTCCTTTTCATGTTGATAATCCGCATAATTTCTTGTTACCCTTTCCCTTTCTTCAGAAGCTTGAGCTGGTGACATCGGTGTAAGACGGAATCTCCGTTGATCGAAGGTGAAATAATATTTATTGGTGCAGCAATTGTGTGTCGCTTGTCGTTCATAATGCCAAGGTCTCCCTAACAAAACATGCCATTCTGCCATTGGAATCACATCACATAACACTTCACTTTTGCATTGGCCGATGCTTAATTCTACCAACACTTGTTCTTTTACTTCGATCTCATGGTTGCCAATCAAAATTTTAAATTTATACGGACACGGATGTTGCATAGTTGGAAGCTCCAATTTTTCAACCATGTAACTACTAGCAAAATTTGACGAACTAGCACCATCAATAACCAAACTACATACTCTATCCTTCACACGACATTTAGAACGAAATTCAGATTGTATTCTACCCTCTTCTCCCATAATTTCTATTTCTGTTTTAAACAACATAATTCTGAATCTGAAACAGGAGTATTTGCGACGGCCAGAACAGAACAGTGCCAAATACTGAGTATTAGGCACGGCAGAACTGTCCCCAAAGGGAACTTTTTGGCACAGACAGAAAATTTCGTGCCAAATAAACCTGCTGGAACAAAAACCGAATTTTTTCTTTTTTTTTTTTTTGATAATAAATCCTAGAACAAAATAGGATTTCCAGAACTGAACTAATTGGCCAGAAAAAGATAGAATGGTGCGGCTATACCTTGAATGCTTCTCCGCTTTTCCAAGATCGCTCACGAGTTAAGAAATCGTGAAAGTCTTCGCCTCGATACCACTTGATGTGAATGCGGAAGGCTGAAATCAACAAATCTGTTCCAGCTTTAGAATCAGCCCTTGGCCGAATTATCACTCACAAATTAATCCAAAGAAACTCACAAAACCCACGAAAATTCTGCTCACAAGGCTGCGAACAAGCTGTCCTAAAAACAGTCCGCTCTTAAGATGAACAAGGCTGCCCCAAAAACGAAAATAATAAAATAAAAGGATAGAAACGGATTCACCGGTTAGACTTCACTCATCTAACGTAAAGAATTCCGACGTCACAACTAATCTAGGCTTCACTCACCTTTGATTGAATTGAAACGATTTAATGAAAGAACAAACCTAGTTCTTCGCAAAGTTTTCACTCTAAAATCTGATCTGCTTTATTCAATGAAAACGATGCCTTTAAATAGGCTACAAGTTTACCCTAATTCTACTTACTAAAATTAAAGACTTCTTAGTCAACTAGGAAAGTAAATAACATAAGGAAACTTATTCTAAAAGGAAACAAAATATCCTAGTTATTGAATCCCTAACTAATTAGGAAGGAAATAAAGCTAAATAAATAATTAAACTATAACTAAAAACCCTTAAAATACAAAAACGGATTTTAATAAAACCTACACTAAGTGAGTCCTTCTCCCTTTAGGAATTGTAGAAGTCGGCCCCATTTGTTTCCCTTGCAAGGCTGCTCCTTCTTGTTACCACCCGTGCCATGCAAGCCCCTTAATTTCCATGTGGTTGTTGCTTTCCTCCCTTGCCGTGACTTGCATAACCTTCAACTCCTTTGTACCAGCCCAAACCGTTGTAGCCATGACTTGCTTGACCCAAACTGATTTGGACCATCTTGTAAACCCGTGGCCCCTTAGTTCCAAGGAATGCGTTTTCACTCAGCCCGCTACATTGTGAACCCAGCCTACTCGTAGTCCTCTTACCCATACTGTTCCAGCCCGTGCCCCAAGTAAGTGCCTCCGATGCCAAGCCTTCCCAATCCGTGGCCTCTCTATTGTCTTTGTCAACCCATGCCTTGTAGTCCACCCAATTAGACCGAGCAATAACGACCCCCCCCCCACAAATGACACTTGTTTATCTTTCCACTTATGATAATTTAACCATGCGTCCATGTCATTAATTAGTCTAAAAACAACCCTTATGCACCATGCAATGTGGATTAGTTGAACAACTTCTTCGTTGCTTGAGTAAGCCTCTAAAGTCTCCCTTGCTCCCGCATCAGAAAGTCATCCGACATGGGTACTATTGGAGTACACTTGAAACTGACTGTATTCGGTGGGTGCGACATTGCGACAAATGTCAACGCTTTGCCAATCTACAGCATGTGCCCCCACACGTCCTATACAACTCCACAGCCCCCTGGCCCTTCTCAACATGGGGTATCGACGTCATAGGCCAAATTCACCCGAAGGGATCCAATGGCCACGAATACGTCCTGGTAGCCGTCGATTACTTCACAAAGTGGGTAGAAGCTTCTTCCTACAAGGTATTAAACGCCCGAAAGGTGTCCGATTTCATTAAGGCCAATATCATATACCGATACGGGGTACCTTTCGAGATCATCTCCGACAACGGCTCTCATTTTGAAGGGGACGTGAACCGTCTGCTGGACGAGTTCAAGATCCAGAGACACAAATCCTCCCCCTACCGGCCACAAGCCAATGGTGCTGTTGAAGCAGCCAACAAAACTCTCAAGAATATCATCAGAAAAATGGCTGATACAGGAAGAGACTGGCCAGAAAAATTGCCACTAGCCCTCTGGGGCTACCGTACGTCAGTCCGCACACCCACTGGGGCTACCCCTTATTCTCTGGCATATGGCATGGAAGCGGTACTACCAATAGAGGTGGAAATTCCATCATTGAGAGTTATGATGGAAGCTGATATAGCAGAAGTTGACTGGGTCAAAGGGCGGTACGAAGAACTGGCCCTAATTGATGAACGACGCCTGTTAGCCTTGGAGCATACCCGGGCATATCAAAGGCGTATCGCCCGAGCTTTCAATAAAAAAGTCAAAGGCCGAGATATTCAAGTCGGAGACCTTGTGCTTCGAGAAAAACCCCCTAGTTATGTTGATACTAGGGGAAAATGGAAGTCTCCCTGGATGGGACCATACATCGTTAAGGAGATTCGATCAGGAGGTGCCGTGTTTCTCACAAACCAGGAAGGAGAAGACCTTGTCCAGCCTTTCAACCTCGACAAACTCAAAAGGTATTACGCCTGAGCCATCCTGTCCAGCCAATGCTTCCCTCTCCAGCCCGCTAGGCTGAAAACCCGAAAGGGCAGTCTAGGCAAAAATTAGGGCATATATAAAAATATATATATAAAAAAAAAGCTCGCTAGGCTGAAAACCCGAAAGGGCGGTCTAGGCAAAAATTAGAGCATATGAAATAAATAAATAAAAAAAGAAGAGAGCTCGCTAGGTTGAAAACCCGAAAGGGCGACCTAGGCAAAAGTTAGAGCATAAAAAAAAGAAAATAAAAATAAAAATAAAAAGAAGGGGAGAGGGAAGGCATTATTTGAAGCCATCAGCGTACTATCTCCGGTCTTCAAGACATCAGAGACTCGACTGACAAAAAGAGAAAAACCACGACAAAGCAGCTCACATTAAAACACTAAAATATAAATTTTACAGGTCCTAAGGTGCAACTTAGGAATACTTATTAAGACATCTATATTATACATTATTTGCATTTGTACATATCTATATACTGCCTATACCCCCGTTGTTTTCCCCAGAAACAATCCTTTTCTTGCAGCCATAGCCCCGAGCGGTCCATCAGTGCCTGCGGCGTCCACCGAGCCGGGCCCATATACTCCTTCTGCGAGGCGCAGAAGAAGCTCTAGACTCATCAGCATGAGAGCCACCAGATGTGTCTCCCTCTTCATCATCAGCATCTCCATTCTCTTGAGCTGCCGTACCACTCGGACCCGCTTCATCAGTTCTGAGACCAGCACCCCATACAGGTGGGGGAGGAGGAGCAGCCATCTCTTGTTCCCAGGGGTTGTCCTGTCTGCTTGCCAAGCTTAGCCGCGGAAGCTCACGACCACCAGTTCTCAGAGCCGTACCCCAACCAGTCTGAGGGGGAGGATCAGGCATTTCCTGTTCCCATGGGTTAGGCTGTTGACCAACATCACTCAATCTGCGGGAAGTATTGCTGGGACCCGCAGTATCCGGTCCGGGGCCGTCTCGAGCATCGAGACCATGAACCCGTCGAAATTCCGCTTCCAAAGCCCGAGGAACAACCAATCCTGAACTATCAATGTCCTCGCCTACCTCCAGCAGGCGAACATCCACTCCATTGGTTATATGATGGCCCAGGATATGTCTCAAATCACGCCGAATAGAGCGAGACGGCCCCTCAGCAGCCACCATAACCCATGCCAGATACCCAAGAGATAGAAGCATATAATCCGAATATGGGTATGCTACCTCCAGTCTGTCAGCATCTCTAAGCCACATGTCCTGGATATTGGAACCCAGACGATCATTAGTGAACTCCCTTCCCATGTATATAGGGCGGGAAGTGTCTGGGATCACTTGCTCCCTTCCAAACTGCCGCAAGATCCGGTCGGGCTGGTAAAAAGAAGTCCTATAAAGGCCCAGCATCACCACCTGGCTGTACTCATCTGAGTGACGGAGAAAAAGCCGGATTTCCCAGTGGCGGACGACCCAGATTATATCCATTGAGCCCCGACGATAGAAGTGATGGGTCCAGTCAATATCAGAATAATTAGTCTGGGGAAAATGCCCGCGCATTCCATAAAAGGAGGGATCATAAGCAGCTCCAAGCGGCACGGGAGCCTGGACCCAAAGAAAATGCTCTTCCAGCCACATGTGGATCAGAATAGGACTGCCAGTAGGGAACAATTCATTCCCAAAGAAGAAAAGCCAGTTCGCGAAAGTCTCGCCAAAATCACCGAACAATGTTCACCGGCGATCCCGAGCTCAGAATGCTAAGTCTACGACCCGCCATCTACTAATCCGGTAGACCAACTATCAAATATCTCCCTACTAAGCAGAAAAAGCATTGTTAATCTACGCCGCTGATAGTCCACGTCGTCTTCAATATATTCTGTGAAGGCTCCAGGAAGAACCATCAAGTTAAAAAAGTCCCCATTAATAAAACCTGGAGTAGCCCGGCGGGTAGAATTGAAGAGCTCCCTAATAGCCATGTACGGACGCCTTCTGTAGGCGGGTACCGCGATCTGGCGAGTAGGTGCCACTCCAAGCATAGCACAGAACTCCTCGAAGGTGGGACACATCTCGTTCATGCCAAAATTAAACAAGTGATCCGTAGGAGACCAAAACCTGGCGGCTCCCCTCAACATGTCCCAATTTATTATGACGTTCCGCCAGGATAAAAGGCACCTGAACCCGAAAAGATGTTCAAACAATTCCCTTTCGTCAGATCGCAAAGAAAGGATCCGTAAATCCGAGCATTTTCATAAACCTCAATCTCCAGAGCCGTAGGAATGCGGGCGGCCATTTATAAGAGATGTGAGAATTTTATCGTGGCCGAATGAGGCTATGGCAAGCAATGACAGAGGCTGGTGAATTTAGAAAGAAAGAACGAAATGAATTGGCGAGGAACTGAGCTCATTTCCGCCAGAATTTATACCGCAAACGGAGAAGACGGACAATTCAGCGCACAGTGCCCAAATAGTGACGAAAATAGTGTCTGCATAGGAAAACCATGGTGCCACCAAGAAGCCTCTTGGTGCCGCACCATGGCCTTCATTGGCAGCACCGAAAAGTCCACTGTGTTGATGAAAATTCCGCCCGGTATCCTGGTTTGGTGATCCGACAATCTGCTGCCTCCTGCGTCTGATCGTGGAAGGAAAAGAAAAACCTATAAAGAAGGCTATAACCACGGACTCAACAGCCACAATGCACCGAATAAATAAGAGATTCGGCCATTTTTCCCGTTCCGATATCACCCGAAAAGCCCGCTCTTATCCAAAGGTGTATTCTTAAAAATCCCTTATTTCAGAGTACAGCGTGCCATTACATTTTAGATGTTTGGTATAGTTTTATTTTCTGTGTGAATTTATTTTTGCATGTGTAACATACTGCATCATATACATTATATTGCATTATATCATAATGTTTGTACAGGTTTCTTTTACAAAAACAAAAACAAAAACAAAAATAAAAAAATGCAAAAATAAGAGAAGAAAAAAAGAGATACTAATGTTCGCAGGAATCCAAAGCTAATGTGCTCGGGACGACTGGCTTCTGGGAAAACCACCACCCCGACTCGGGACCTGCGAATCCTCGACCTTCGCCCGGCCGCGCTTGACCCATCATCATCATCATCATCATCATCATCTCGACGTCGGGCCGCCAGCTCCCCTTGCAAGAAAATTCATCAGCCAACTTCTGATATAGCTTGCTGATGCTGAAGAAGCCCCCGCAGCAGTTTCTTGTAAGTAGACACGTTCACCTGGAAAAAAAAATGAAAATGAAAAAAAAAATGTCAGTCTCAAAGAAAAAAAAATGTGCATAAAAAATGTATGTGCATAAAAAAAATATAATATATAATAAAGGAAAGAGACAATAAAGGTGGATGTGTCTACCGAACGAGCTCGCCCGACGCGACGCCTCCGGATCTCGACATCAGGAAGAACCTGCTCTACTAATCCACCGCCCCACTCATACTGAAAAGTAGAAAAAATATCATCGGGCTCCGTAAACATCAGGTTCTCATCGAGACGTGAAGGGGATGACCCAGGCCTGACAGTAGCATCAGAATGACGCCTAGGCACAACAAGAGTAGGAGGAGGGGGATGCAGCTCTAATCTCAGGAAATCCTCGTATGCCATCACATGATAATCTGTCGCGGGAACGAGGTATTTCCCCAAGCATTGAGACCGGTCGGGCAGTCGCTCAGGCTCTATCACCCAAGCAGGAGGCCAAGGAGGCACCACTGGAGCCATTAGAGAAGATTGGTGCTGACGATTCACCCGCTCGCCCATGTACAAAGAATCCACCATGATGGAAACCATCAATATCCGGCAGCGGCTGAGCATCAAAGTAGTATGATAATGACCCTCCGTGCCTTCCTGGAAGAAAATGCACCGAGCCAGATCGAGCCAACAATTCGCTCCAAAGATTCTTCCCCGGTTTTGCAACCACCGCCGCCACTCGGATCAACCCTATTACTGTCAACATACTGGGACATATACGGAGGCTGGTAGACCCGTCGAATGAGGCGCCCCGGCGAAAGTGAAGAATGAAAAGGCCCAGACCTGCAAAAAAAAATAGAGAGAGAAAAAATAAATATGTTGTCGAAAAAAAAAAAAAAAATAAAAAAATAAAAAAAATGATGCATAAGAAAAAAAAATGAATGAATGAAAAAGCAGGAAAAGGCATGTACCTCCCACGCCGGGGCAAACCCATTCAGGGTCGGTGAATCATTTCGGCTGGCTCTGTCCATGGAAGCATATAATTCAGCCAAACCAGCCTGTCCCCAATCATATGAAGGGATCCGATCGAAGTCCGCAAGACAAGCTAAGACGGAGGCTCTCAGGGTGACAGAAGAATTAGCAAAAAGTGATGAGCCGAGAAAGAAAAAGAGAAAAGCTCGGGCCACTCGAGTAATAGCGGCCTCATCATCAGCTGGTACCTGCCCGGCATTATTAAGAAGCCAGTGTCGAACGCTGCTAATATATACCTCATCCGACGATTTGAAGCGAGGCTCGAAGCCCAGAAGGTCTACGATCTCCTCCCTACGATGTCAGAGAGTAAAATCAAGAGCCAGGGTCTCCCCTATGCTGGTAGGGATTCCCGTAATTGCAGCGAAATCGCAAGGGGTCATGGTCGCCTCCCCCCAGCTGAAATGAAAAGTATGGGTGGTGTCCCACCAGAAGTCCCGAAACACGTCAAAGATAGGAAGAAAGCTGGTAAAATGGGTGAAGGAATGCAAGAAGGTGCTGAAGCCTGAGCCCTCTACCAACGATTGCGCAGCTTCGGGTAACATATCAAAAATTATAGCCACATCATTATATGATACCCGAACTCTCTCAAACTTCCTGCGAACCTGAAAGAAAAAAAATGAGGTAAGATCTCTACCCTTATTTCCTTCTTTGTACAGTTCTTTAAGTAAATAATGAACATATCACATACTTCATGATTTTTTTTCTTTTAGCAATAATAAAAAAAATCTCTTGTTCATAACAAAAAAAAAAAAAAAAAGGAAAGAAAGAAAAATAAATAATTCTTTAAATTGTTACATACCATTTTCATACATGTGCATAAATTTACATGTAAATAAACATCATTCTTTTTCAAAAGTTAATAAAAAAAATCATAAAAAAAACAACAAAAACAATTTTTATATGTAATATTCTGCATATAAATAATTAATTTTGCATCTCAAATATCATTAAAAAATGTATATTTAGAACTGCATTTGCCATGAGCATAATAAAATATGAAAAATTCATGCATCATATTATAAGTGTTCTACATTGCATCTGCATCAAATAAAATGATTCATGCATTCATATTGTGTATTTCATTTGTCCAATAAGCTGCCATAGGAGTACGCTAAAAAGAAGATAAAATACCAACAGTCATCAAAATAAATATATTTGTGGTATTTACTATATCCCTGCAGCAGTTGCATGCTTGAAAAATAAATTTAAGGGCATGAAAAATATCTGTTTTGTCCTATTTTTATCCGGAAATATGCCCGAAAAGCGTTTCGGAAAAATTAAAATTGTACTCCGAATATTCCGTTTCGCGATTCTATTGCATGCAAAAATGTGATTTAGTGTAAAACATGCATCATATAGCCTCATTTGCATTTAGAATATAAATCATGCATAGTAGGGTCAAATAGTGACCACTAGTTCAAATCATGCATCGCAAAAATAAATCATAAAAATTGCATACATTATCGCTCAATTACATCATTTAGGCATAAATAGGACATGCATATGCATTACTAATAAAGTCAAAAGTGCTCCAAAAGTCCCAAACAGTGTAGGAATTTAGCAGATCTGAAAAATAGCCAGGAAAATTGCTAGAAAAGAAAAATCTTACAGTGGTCAGAGGAAGATTAGACACGTGGGTGTCCCGATCTCGCAGAAGGTTGCCCCAGTCATCCTTAGAGTACGTATAATTGAGCCGATTTCGAACCAAACTAGGAGGTTCTCTCCTCCTTCCACCAGATTCTGGGCGCATCAGTGCTTTCCCCTTCCTGGATCGCGAAAAAGATGTCATCTGCTAAGTAAAACACTGAAATTGGCGGAAGAAAATCGAGAAAAATAGCAAAAATGAAGAAAAAAAAAAAGAGAAGGCAGTGGCTATGGCGAGCAGCAGAAATGAAAGATGAAGAAAAGAGAAAGAGGAGTAGTGGCTCCTTTCTCACTCACTCTCGTCCATATTAGGAGGAAATAGGAAATTTTCCCTTTTCCCCCTCCAAAGTTTGAAGCAGCAACACTTTGGTCCTCGAAGTTCAAAATTTTCAAGATGGTCCCTGAGCCTAACAGAAAGTTAACGAAGTTAGTCTTGTTAAACAAAATTCGCGACCATTCACCAAAGGACAAAGGAAATAACATCCCCAGCAAATCAAAAGAAAAGAAAAGAAAAGAAAAGAGAAAAAAAAAGAAAAGAAAAGAAAAAGAAGTGAGCAAGAATAAAATTCCCAACATCAGGCCGAACTACGTTTGGTCTGATTCCTTGAAAAAGGATACGTATGCAGCCTATCTTTATAGGTCCGACCATCACAAACAAAAAAAAAAGAATAAATTCCCCTGCAAGAGTGGCAGAAATGTCTGAATCAGCCGAATCCGCGGCAGCCACCCGGGTGCAAAAGGTAAGTCATGTACAGTATTCCTACCCTGACTCTAGAATAATTTCCTTTTTTAGGAAAATTTGAAGAAAAAAAAAACTTTGCTTTGTTTTTCAAAATAAAAAAAAAACTCTCTTTCAAATTGAGTTTTGATTTCAAAAACACAAAAAAAAAAAAAGAGGAACATTTCAAAAACACAAAAAAAGAGGAATATTGAAAAAAAACAGGGAGAACAAAAAAAAGAAAGAGGAAAGAAAAAGAATGTTTTCCACTTCACAATTTTCGAAAATACTTGAAGAATGATCAATTTGTCGTGCTCGGCGACGGATCTTTATCGGTCGAGCACAGTTTTCTGGATATTTGAAAATTTTCGGGTTATGTGTGGAAAGGAGGCGACCGGACATAACTTAGAAAATTCTTCTTAACACGTTTCAACGACAAGGTATTGACCGGTTGAAATGTGGTGGCAGAAAAACATTCAAATCTTCATACCGTATTTGACAACGGTTTCGGACCGGAAAAATACGGCGTTTTCGGAAACACAAAAATCTTTTTCCGGTGTGTTCTCGATCGGGCTCGACCCGACAGACACGACATCCTCACCTTGGTTGTAGTTTAGGGTTTTGGCCTGAACTACGCTTGGTCTGATTTCCTTTAAATAGGGAATACGTAGGCAGCCTACACTAGTAGGTCCGACCATCAGAGCACATTAAATTCACATCTGCTTAAAACTGCGATAACTTTTTATAACCGACTAAAAATATCTAGGTTATAGAGTTTGGATAACATGTTCACTGTGCATTATAACTGCTACCAATTGCATTCTCCCGTTCTTAATTGAACGAAATTGGAGAGTCTATTGTTTATCAACGATGTTCGTCTACTCAGTAAGCCTTAAGGTTACCCGTAGACTCCATCGTTGAGGGGCTCTATAGACACCCCAATTTCGTACCCCTGGTATGTGACTGACATAAAATATGAAGAACTATTAAAACTTAACAAATGTCAGGTTGCAGGAGTCAAAAATGCGAAAGGAAAAATGTGCGAAATGAACCTGGGGGGGTAAAACAAAAGACTCCCTCTCCCGGCGACGAGCGAGACACCGCCGCTCTAAAAGGTAATACCTTTAAGAGCGTATTTTATTTTATTTGTATTTTTTCCCTTTTTATTTATTTTTCAAAAAATTGTTATTTAAATCCGGCGCAATGTAGCCAATATAAGTCGTTGTGCTGCCCGGATTAGATTAGGAAATATTATGTAAAAGAGCCGTTATAATGGCCAAATATTCTTAAATATGTTTGTAATTATTGGAAGGAGACGGCTGCGAGTCCGTAAATAATGTAGCCACGAATGTATCTGTTTAAATTTCCCTTGTCATAATAATACCTTATTTATTTGCTAGATAAATATAACAATGAACATACTTCAGCCAAAAACGTTTTGAGACCGAAAGGGGGAGTTGGGTGCCTAGCACCTTCCCAACTCGTAACTTAGCCCCCGAACCCGCTTTCTAAAATCTCTGGTTTTCTTTTCTGGTTTTCCTTTATTTTTGCCTTAAAATAAAGGTGGCGACTCTAAAACTTTCAGATCCAGTGGGGCCTCGCAACATTCCCTCTTTGCACTTTCCTGTTCTCCCCTAAAAAAGGGAGATACGGGAATGGAGGGGTGATGTATTCTCATATCCTGGTATCCCCTAAACAAGGGATAACTTGATGCGGGAAACCCATAGCTCCCATAGTGATCTGAATGGGCCATAAGGCTATTTTTAATAAATCCATAGTGGGGGCGTCGCAATATCCTTTCTTGCACTTCTCTATTTTCCCCTAAAGAAAACAAGGGAGAATGGGAATGGAAGGGTAATGTATTCCCATATCCTGTTATCCCCGAAATAAGGGATAACTTGACATGGAAAACCATTAGTTCCCATTTTGGATAGAAAATCCACTCAAGGCAACCGAGGCACATTCAAACGTGCTAACATAGACAGCATTCCTCTCGCACTTTGGATTTCGTCTTCCCCTAAACAAGGGAGGGTGGAACGAGAGCAGTGGTGTCCCGCATCCGCACGTACGCGCACCCCTATCCAAGGGCGCGCGGGGCGTGGGGGCACATTCCCGGGAACCTCACAGATAGGCCTTGAGCTTTTGCATGGCCCAGACTAAGCCGATGTAGCTTTTTTCCAGTGCTGAATAGTTTAGCTCGCTTCCTTGCAGCTACTTATGAAGTATATGGCATTTTCAGTGTAGGAATTTTCATTTTCTTGGGCGAGCATAGCCCTTACTGATGTGTTTGTGACGGTCAAATATAGGAGGAGCGGTTTATGTGTATGGGGTGGAGCTAGCACAGGTGGATTGGTAAGATAGACTTTTATTTTTTCAAAGGCTAGCTGGCACTTCTCGTCCCAGACTTGGTCAGTATTTTTCTTTAGGAGTTTGAAGAGGGGCTCACATGTAGAGGTCAGCTGTCTGATGAAGCGGCTGATATACTGCAATCAACCTAGGAAGCCTTTGACTTCCGTTGGAGTTTTTGGCTGCGACATCTCTAGGATGGCTTTGATCTTTGTTGGCTCGATCTCGATGCTCTGCTCGGTCACCATGAATCCCAAGACCTTGCCTTTGGTAACCCCAAATGTGCATTTGGTGGGGTTAAGCTTCATTTGGTGTTTTCTTAACCTTTCGAAGAATTTTCGAAGGTCTTTGATATAGGCACCGTTGGCATCACTGTAGTGCACGATCATGTCGTCAACATAGACCTCCATTTCTTTATGGATCATGTTTTTAATTTGATTGTATCCCAGCATGCCATCGACGAAGGATCTGATTTTGTGAGCAGCAACGGCGTCTACCACAATATCAATATTGGGTAGAGGGAAGTCATCTTTGGGCGACGCCTTGTTGAGGTCGCGGAAGTCAACACAGATCCGAACCTTCCCGTTGGGCTTGAGAACAGTCACTATGTTGGACAGCCAGATCAGGTATTCTACTACCCGAATGAAATTGACGTGCAACTGCTTCATGATTTCTTCTTTGACTTGTAGTGACCATTCTAGATTAATCCGACGGAGCTTTTGCTTGATTGGCCGAGCATCCGGATATATGGGGATCCGGTGTTCGACTATGGCTGTAAAACCCTAAAATGTTGCTTGATTGTTCTATGCATGAATTCATACATTGATAATCATCATAAACATGTTCATTTAGCTCCCGTATATGTTTAGAGTCAATAGCATGATCGTTGACGTCGTTTGAGATGCATGTATGCACTTTTCTTTCGCGAGATGCTTTGAATCTCGGGTTTATGTTTTATGTTGTAACTTCATGGATTATTGTTAAAGGGCATTTAAAACATCATTTACATGCCTTGGATGTTTGTTAGATGCTAGTTGCATCGACGGTTTGGTTGCTAGTTGGATTCTAGCGAAAACCCTTTTCAGTTTCACTTTTCCGGTCGTCGTTCGGGCGAGTTCTGCCTGAGTTCTTGGCCCTGTTTTGATGAGGTTGGAGACTTGAATCCTTTGGTTATAGATTAGAGGATATTAAGGTTGAATAGTAGACCAATTTTGGCTTGGAAGGACTCGAGAACGCACGCGGGAGAGGCCGGGATCGAGCAAGGATTGGACAAAAACCCTAATTGCTGAAAATGGCTTGATGCGGTCGCATCAGCCATACCCCAAGCGACCGCAAGGGTCCTATTCCAGAAAGTCGGGATTTTGGTTCCTGTTGTGTGCTGTCCGAATTGTTTGACCAATTAACCTATTTTTAAGCCACACCTTGACCCAATTACTTAACCTAAACTAATCCTAACATCTATTAGGAGATTTAGGAGTTGATTAGTGGGGTAATTAGTGAGTTAATCCCCCATATAAAACCCCAATCTGCCGCTCATTCTCTCCATATTTCGGCCAGCAGAAACTGTGACTTCCCTCTTCTCTCTTCTTGCGATTTCTGGGAGCACTCAAGGGGCTTGAGAGAGAGAGCTTGAAGAGGAGATTCGTGGGTCTTGAAGGGCTGAGCTTGGAGGCCATTAATGGAGTCTTCTTCTTCCCCATTTCATCTTCAAGGTTGAAGAAAGAGTTGAGGAGAAACATCATCTCTAGGGCACGAATTTGCTGCATTGTTAGGGCTAAGTTTTGGTAAGTTTCTACCTTTCTTCCCCTTCTTTTTAGGCTCCATTGACCCTAGGGAATCAACCATGTGTGCTATGTGGGTCAATGGAAGCCATTGTTAGGGTTTCTAGAAATGTATGAACCCTAGGATTTCAAGTTTATGTTAGAGCTTGATTGGCCTATGTGAGACCATGTCTATGTGAAATTCATGTTCTAAATTGCCTATTGAACTTGATTATGTTGATTTTTCATGAAGATTGATGTTGGTTTGGTTGAGATTCTTGGAGGGTGCCTTGCCCTAATTTTGTTTTAGCTTGCAAATGGATGATGTGAGCTTGATTAATATGTTTTATATGCTTAATAGAGTATACTAAACTTTGCTATATGAATTGATTATGTGTATTGAGCTTGAATGACAAAGATACTTGGAAGGGGATTTTCCCCAAATTGTATTTGGCTTGTTAAAGATGATGGTAAGCCTAATTAGCATGTTATACATGTTTAGTGGAGTTTATTGAACTTAGTTGTGTTGATTATCCATGAGTATTGAAATTGGTTTGGTTGAGATGCTTGGAGGGTGATTTGCCCTAATTTGGTTTTAGCTTGCAATCTAATGATGTTAGCTTGATTAATATGTTTTACAAGCTTAATAGAACATATTGAACCATGTGGTGAATTTTAATCATGAATTGAATGTTATGATTGGTATGATGACTTGGATGATATTATGCACAAGATGGCTAAATTATTCTAAGTTGCATTGTTAATTAGTTTGTTGGGTTTATATGAGTATATTGAACATTGGGATTGTGGTTTTGGGCGATAGTTATGAACATAGGGGTTGATGAAGCCTAAGCTTCTAATCCTTGAATTTTCGGAAAACTTAGATTGAACTCAACGGAGTTAACCTTTGGGTTAGTATGAATCCTAGGAACTATAATTTTAAGTCCTACGGAATTTTGGGTAGAATTCATGGAGGTCGAGCCTCCAAGAAGTTTTGAAGTGTGTGAAGCACACTTGATTATGAGAGCTTATATGATTCTCGGTTATGATGTTTATGCTAGTTGTGGATGAATTGCATGACTAGTTTGATAGTAGAGTGTTTACCTACTTGTTTTGAGCATATGAGTATATATTACTTGTGCTTGGGTTTTAAGTCCAGCTGGCGTCGGTCTGTTGAGTCTTTGGTGGGACGATACATCGTCTTCACGAATTATGGGATTCGTGATCGCGATGTATCGCCGTGCCGGGTTTGCACACACCCCTCCATCGATGGCCACGGTGGGGAAGTAGTTTATCTTAGTTGTAGTAATACACATGACTTTGATAACTATGGAACTCGGCGGAGATCTGTCTCGGGGACGTCGATATCTACGAGAGGATATCGAGGGCACATAAAGGTTTTGCACGTGTTTTTGCAGGAGCGACACGCGCGGAGGAATTTGGGTAATGGTATCATATCCCTTATACATGAATTGTTTCACAAGTGCTTAAGTGAATAACGTGCTTGGTGAATTGGATATGATATGATGTTTGTTTTGGTTTCTTACATGTTATACTTAATAGATAACATATTGATTAATGTTGTAAGCATGTATGCTATCACATGAGTATTATTGGAATGTGGTTTTATGCCAAAGGTATTAATCATTATTGTTAAGTTTGTACGCCTTGACATGAATAGTATGGGAAGGCTATGTTATAACAATAACATGAGTTACTGTTGTTAAGCTAATATGCTTTATCATGAATATTATTCGGATATGGCATTTTGTTAAAAGCAGGAATTATTGTTGTTAAGTTTATATGCCTTCACATGTAACCCATCGGAAGGCTATGTTATATCAATAACAAGAATTATGATCGTTAAGCATATAATTGTCTTGACATGGATTTTAGTGAGATGTTATACTACAATGATAACATGTTTTATTAATGTTGAGCATGGATGCCATAACATGATTTTATATAAAGTTATTTCATGACGATAGCATGATGTAATTTATGATTGAGCATTATGCCATGATAGGAAGTTACGGTTAGTAACTTACTAAGTCTTTGTGACTTACTTTTATTTGTTGGTTGTTTTCCCTAGATCCGAGCCGAGCGTGCGGATCCAAGTAAATCAAGAAGATTGCGTTGACGAAGTATTATTTCTGGCAAGGTTGCTACTTAGATAGTTTATTTGTTTTTGGTGAGGTCGTTGGGAAAGATGAAGTTATGTAAACTTCATGTTGGGGTAGCAACCTAAATGTGAATTGTGTTATTTGTAATTATGTTGTTTAGCTTATTCTTTTGGTAGCCGACAAGTAGAAGTCGTGCTGGATGTTTATTTATGGTTATATCTCCATATGTTTTCTGGTTGTTAGTACTTATAAATGTTAGTACTCATGTTAATGGTAGCCGACTGGTTTTGGTCGCGCTTGGTTAATTGGTGATTATGTTAGCATGTTAAATTGCTAGTTAAATATTATGTTTGTACTCCGGCATGTTTTTAGCCGTTGAGTTGTTAGACTAGAGTCTTAGACTTAGTGTAATGTTGGGTTCCGTAGCCGCCGATGACTTGGTTTATTTTATGCTCTATATTGAATTGCATAACAGGGAGTTTGTTCTACGTGCCCAATGTTGCGGCACGCGAGTCGAATTTTTGGACCGAGAGATTTACTATCTCTTTGGTTGTTTAGTTTGAGCTTGTTAGCTCGGGCACCACTGCTATGTTATATTTTGCTTCCGCGTATGTTTTGAGTTGTCGGTGTATCGCCGTTATGGCCCTACCCATTATTTGCTACTTGTTTGTTGTTATTTGCTTTCTGGCGGCACGACCTTGGGATTTCGTATTGAGATCCGGGTCGGGTCGTCACAATGGCTGGGTCTAGCCCGGGCATATCTTCGTTTGGCCTCAATTGTAGACTCAAAATGTGATAAACAGAGTCGTCATCATTATTTTATGGAAAAAACAAAGAAAAACCAAAAAGTAACCAGATTTGCAAAGGGTTCGAAGGCTATGTTACGAGGTGAGAAGGGGTTAGGCACCCAACTCGCCCTTTTGTTCTCAAAATAGTTTTTGGCTAAAATATGTTTTTTTTATATTTATTTAATAATTGAAATAAAGCATTAAATATACATATTTGCATATAAATTATTACAAACTTACAACAATCTCCTTCCTGGAGTTACAAATACATTTATAAAATTTTGGCCATAATAATGTCTCTTTTTAGTGCTATTTTCTATAGAATTTTGGCCAGCATAACTACTTATTTTTCTTACATCAGACTGATCTAAATAGCACTTTTTTATAATATAAATTTTAAATCGTCTACCTCTTGAAGCGTTGGGGTTCTATCTCGTACCAAGCTCCTTCTCGTAGATTCTATGGTATGCTCGCTCTGTCCTTCAGGGAAATGGAGTCTTTTTGCTGATACTTTGTTGTTGCGGGGATTCAGGTAGTGTAACTGCTCTGATTAGTTGTTTTTCGCCTCGGGATCCGGGCAGCATAACTGCTTGCTTTGCTGTTGTTGTTTGCTTGCTGGCGTAGGTAATCGGGCAGAGTAACTACTTGTTTTTTGCTGATTTGACGTCTGGATTTGGGCAGGGTAACTGTTCTTTTTGGGATTTTTGGACCTGTGGAATAGGGTGGAATCCTAGCAGGGTAACTAGGTTTCACTTTGGCCGTTAAGATTTAGTGTTTAGGGGATATTTAGCGGAGCTTTGGGGCTAGAGGAAGAAATTCCTTCGGCGTTTCGCTTTAACTGCGCGAAGAGAATTCATTGTGTATTGTGTTTACTGCATGTTCACTCTATGTGAATTCTGAAGGTCGGGCACCTCAATTTATGTAATACACCGATTTTTGGTTTGCTTGATTTGCATGCGATGATCGCATTTATTGCCTTATTGATTGTATGATTGGTTTGTGAAAGAGTCTAGATGTGTATGAGTGACCACATTAAGACCAAAATATTATTAAGAGATGCCCTATAGTTGTTGACTTGCTAAAGTCACAAGTCGTAACTTGACGTTAATCGGAATGCGACTCGATTGAGAGTTTACTTGCATTTTGTGTTCGTGACCTCGGTTTGGTCCTAGATCTTTTCATGATGATTATTAACATGTCTAGATGTGCTAGACTTTTATTTGGATGCATTCTTTAAGTCTAGTGATGTTTTGACGCTTCGAAAATAGCAATCGTTCTTATCGTGTAGTGCGAGATTGAGTTGTGTGATCGTCTCGTCTTTTGGGAGTTCTTATTCTCCTATCTGTTGTTTAACATCTGAGAAGCATTCAAGTATATTCAGTATCCTTTTGACTTGTTCATAGTCTTGTGTTCTTGCTCGTTGGTTAGTGGTTTCATTCGTTGTTTCGTTAGCACGTTGTTGTGCCTTGCTTCAGTTTCGCTCCGAATTGTTTCGGGAGTTGTTTGTAGGAGTTCTAGACCTATTTTGAAGGTGGTTTGAACCTTGTTTGGTTTAGCTAAGTGTTTGAGGTCTTTTAGGGTTGAATTATGGGTCATTTTGGAGCTTTAAGGCTTGCGGTTGCATGAGGGAAGGACCTTACCTCCACAAAGTCGACAGAAAAAGTCACCAAGGGAGAAAAGGGGGGATGTGGTCTCATGGTGGGGAGTCCATGCGAGCACATGGCCTTCAAAACAGAAACATGTTGTTTTGATTTATGGAGTGAATGGTAAGGAAAAAGTGGCTGAAGAAAACCCTAACCAATCCAAGGCGGCCAATTCTGGTAAGGCAACATTGTTTGAAGAAAACCCTATTCTATCTAAGGCGGCTGTTTGGAAGCCTAAAGAAATTCCTTCATTGCATGAAGAGCCCCAAGTTATTGACCTTGAAGCCACCAATCATCAACATGCTAGCTCTTCCCATGCAGTCTTTGACAATCCCCATGAACCTTCCAATGTTGATCACCAAGATCCCTCCAATGTTGATCTCAATAAGTCCCAAGCCATATTACCTAACCCATCTCAAACTCTTAAAAATCAGTCTGACCCTATTGCTATTAGTAAAGATAATTCTCATCAGTATGCTAATACCATTCCTCCTAACAGTGATAGCCCTTCCAATAATGTTCCTGACCGGGAAGAAGCCACAAAAGATGGAACATCGGATGAGGTTCCCACAATTTCTCCCAACAGATTTGCCGTCCTTCAAACTTTTGATGATGAAGACCCGACTATCTCTACTAATAATCTGGTGGCTCTTAATCTTTTGCCAGGATCTCCCAAGAAAAAGCCACGTAAGCCCCCTATTGTTCCTTTTACGGATCGCACCACTCATTCTCAGGTTGTAAACAAAACCCAAGCTGGATCTTCTTCCACGTTTTCACATGACGATTAAAATTTTATTTTGGAACCTTTCGGGTGTTGGTAACGACAGTACCATTGTTCGTTTAAAGAAGTTAGTCTTACTACATAAAATCTCTTTCATTGCTATTAGTGAGCCTATGCTTGATTTAGCTAAACTGCCTTTCATTGCAAGAAAGCTCAAGTTTAAATTTTACTTTTGTAATAATGTCGGTTCTATATGGATTCTAGCAAAATATGCCTTTACCTGTAATATTTACTCAGACTCATTGCAGCATCTCACCCTTAGTATAAAGCACTTTTCTTGGGCACATCAAGCATATATTACTGCGGTTTATGCCAAATGCACCTCTTTGGAAAGACAGGAGCTGTGGTCTGATTTAATTGATCTAAGCTCGGGTATTTCTAGTTCGCCGTGGTTGGTTATCGGCGATTTTAATATCATTTTGGCCCCTCATGAAAAAATAGGTGGTTCGGGTTGGGACAGACAAGGAGCTTCTGATTTTCAGACCTGCCTTAATGCTTCTGATTTATCTGACTTAGGTTTTCAAGGAAGTCAGTTCACTTGGTGCAACAATAGAGGCGGTCGAGCTACAATTTTCCAGCGTATTGATCGGGCAGTTTGCAATTCAGTTTGGCTCGACACTTTTTACAGAACTTCAGTTGATCACCTTAATCGGACGTGCTCTGACCATTCGCCTCTTCTCCTCTCCATTATTTCTTCCTCAGACTTTACTCCTTCACAGTTTCGTTTTCTGAATATTTGGGCTTCTCACAGCACTTTTTTGGACACAGTGAAAGTTGCTTGGCAGGTTGAGCAAAAGGGCAGACCAATGGTGATATTTTCTAATAAACACAAGGCTATTAGAGTAGCTCTTAAGGTTTGGAACAAATCTACGTTCGGCAACATCTTTCAAGACATTAAATTTGCTGAAGATGAGGTGTTAAAAAATGAAGTTAAGTATGAGGCTGATAATAGTTTGTCTAATCGTGCTGCCCTTCACCTCGCCCAGGCTAATTTAAAACGCAAATTAATGCTGGAGGAAGAATTCTGGAAACAAAAATCTCATCTTCGATGGTTGAAGGAAGGTGATGGCAACACTAAACTCTTTCATTCTTCAGTTAGGCAAACCCGCAGTAAATTATCGATCCATTGTATCTCAGATGCTCATGGTAATATATTAGATTCAGAAAATGCTATTAAAGAAGCAGCTATAGAGTACTATAAAGACCAGCTTGCTGCTTGTGCTTGTGTCGCGGATGACGGACTTCTTTCCTCTATCCCATCTTTGATCACAGCAAAACAGAATCTTCTTCTTGATGTTCCTCCTTCTATTGAGGAATTAAAAGAAGTCGTTTTCTCTCTTAATGGCGATAGTGCTGCTGGGCCAGACGGATTCTCTGGTAAATTTTATACGATCTGCTGGGACATCATTGCAGCAGATCTCCACATGGTTGTTTCCGAATTTTTCGCTGGTTTTGAGCTTCCCAAGGCTTGGACAAGTACCCTTATTATCACTATTCCAAAAACACATCAGGTTTCATCTTTCAAGGATCTTCGGCCAATTATCCTTTGTAATTTTTGTAACAAAGTAATTACAAAAATCCTTTCTACACGGCTCGCCCAGATCCTCCCTCATATCATATCAGATAACCAAAGTGCCTTTACCGAAGGTCGTCTGATTCAAGATAACCTTCTGCTTGCCCAGGAGCTGTCTCAACAGCTTAAGAAAAAAGTCAATGGGTCTAATGTGATTATCAAGCTGGACATGGCCAAGGCGTTTGATCGGGTGTCATGGATTTACCTTACTCAAGTTCTACGGAATTTTGGATTTAGTGAAACATTCATTGATATGATTTGGCGGGTGATTTCTAATAACTGGTTCTCTGTATCGATTAATGGCTCCTCTGCTGGCTTTTTTCACTCTTCTCGAGGTCTGCGGCAGGGGGATCATATTTCTCCTAGTCTTTTTATTATAGCCGCTGAAGTTCTTAGTCGTGGGCTTAATAAGTTACATTATGATCACCCAAATTATGCTTTTTCTTTCTCTAGCGGGTGTCCTATTGTCTTTCACTTAGCCTTTGCGGACGATATTGTGATTTTTTGTAATGGAAATAAAAATTCTCTCTTCCATCATCGACGTCTCCTTGAGAGTTATGAGCAGTGCTCGGGTCAGTTGATTAATCAAAGTAAGAGCTGTTTTATGGTCTCTAACAGTTTACCGGCTTCTAGATCTGCTTCTATTCAGAGACATATCGGTTTTCACCATAAGCATCTTCCAGTCACTTATTTGGGTTGTCCTCTTTTTGAAGGTAGAAGAAAGAAAAGCCTTTTCGATGCTCTTATTGGAAAAATACAAAACAAGATAACTTCCTAGATGGGGGCCTATCTTTCTCAAGCAGGAAAAGTGACTTTAATCAACTCAGTTCTCCATTCTATAATCATGTATCAAATCGCTATTTTAAGTCCTCCGGCTTCGGTGATCAAGCATATTAATAGAATGCTTTCAAAAAAAATTTGGGGATCAGTTGATAGCAAGCTCAAAGCTCATTGGGTGTCTTGGGATCGTTGCTGCAGGCTAGTCCTTGAAGAGGGCTTAGGTATTCGGGCTATTTCGGATATTATTCAAGCTTTCTCGATCCGTCTTTGGTGGAGGTTCCGATCTTCAAATAGCCTTTGGAGCCGGTTCATTAAGCAGAAATATTGCTCCAATATTCATCCTCTTTTGGCTTTTAATAGAGGATCCCTTACTTGGCGCAGAATGTGGTCGGTTCGGGTTATTGCAGATTCTAAAATCTCTTGGATTGTTGGGCAAGGTAAGTGCTCAATTTGGCTAGATCAATGGTTACCAGAAGGAAGGCTTATCCAGCCTATCAATTCTCGGCTAAGTGCTGTGAATGATCTTTTTGATTCCCCTCCCATTTTTCTGAAGAAGGCCGCCTTGATATTGGCCACGCTGCCTCCTCGGTTTCTGTCATTAAGCATGGTATCTCCATTGGTAATCTTCCAGACTCAGCCCACTGTAACCTCACAGATAACGGCATCTTCTCCCTCTCTTCAGCATGGCAGGTTGCTCATTCTAGCAGGCCTATTATTGCTTCTGCCAAGTTTATTTGGCATAAATATTCTCCTCGTTATATCAGCCTATTCACGTGGAGGCTGTGGCTTCGAAAACTTCCTATTGATGAAAGCATCATAAGTAAAGGAATCCAGTTAGCCTCTCGCTGTTACTGTTGCTCTATGGGCAGTATTGAAACATATTCCCATGTTTTTTTTGATAGTCCTTTGGCTCGTTATCTTTGGAATGAGTATAATAAAAAAGGGGGAATTTCCTTCTCTTCTAATGCTCTTCAGGAATGTTGTTTGAGTTGGTGGCTGGCCAAAGATCATTCTATTCTTCATGCCATCGTTCCTTCGGTGATTCTGTGGGAAATTAGGAAGTACAGGAATTCCAGCTTTCATGAGGGCGTTAAAGCTCCTTTTTGGGCTGTAGAGAACCGGATTAATTATTTGCTACAATCCATTCTATCTAATGTGGGTATGTGTCCAAGGCCTCTTGACTGGAACCCTATCTTTTCTGCTAGATTGGGGTTTGTGTCAACAAAGAGAATTAGAGTTAGTCATTGGCTAAAACCTCCTCCAAATTCCCTTAAGCTGAATACTGATGGTTCTTGTAGAGGTTCATCTGGTTCTTGTTCGGGGGGTGGGGGCATCATTCGCAACAGCCATGGTGATTTGATATTTGCTTTCTCCTCATTTTATGAGACCTCCACCAGCTTTCTTGCGGAGTGTAAGGCTTTAATTCAGGGACTCTCTTGGCTGGCAGCAAATAATATTTCAGGTGCTTTTATTGAGATTGACTCCAAGAATCTCGTGAATTGTTTGTTGGGCTCTATTACCCCTCCTTGGAGAAGTCTGTATCTGATTCGGGCTGGTAAGAAACTTCTTGAGGAGGGCAACCACTCTTTATTCCATATATTTTGTGAGGCTAATTTTTTTTTTTTTTAATTTTAGGAAACAGGGACGGCACCCTGCACAGCTTTATTAATAAACAAAACCATAACAAACATGAGGGGGACAACCAGCCTGGCCCTTATGAACGGGAGGACAAAGGAGCCTAACCTCGAGCAACCAATACAAAATGTCAACTTTTTCTAAAAGTATACAAACCAAGTAAATCATATCTAAAAGTCGATAGAATTTGGCGGGGGAGATGATCTTCATGCAAATAAATCCTACTACTACGATGGTTATAAGCCTCCGCCGCAAGAATATCAGCCACCTTATTCCTTTCCCTGAACACATGATGCAAATCCATATCAACGTTGTATTTCTTGTAGTCCTCCAATTCATACCTGTAGCGCCAAGGGAAAAGACTATCACCTCGGATACCCATCACTGCCACCTTAGAGTCCGTTTCCACAACAGCTGGGAAGAAGCCGCGATCCACACAAGTCTTAAGACCATATCGCAAAGCCTATATCTCCGCAAACATATAGAACCTGTACCGAGAAAATTGGAGAAAGCCAATACCAAATTACCTTCCCTATCTCGAACAATCCCTCCACAAGAACACTCCCCATTTTTGGAAGACCCATCTGTGTTTAGTTTAAAGCCCCTTAAAGGCTTTTCCCATCGCAGCCACTTACCTCTTTTAAAAGGAACAGTAACTATAGGAACCTTTAAAGCCTCTAATTTCTGCTTGCCCAAGAAACCAATAGAAGAGGACGGATGATATACACTGCTCAGATCCGAGATGCGAGAATGAATTCTTTGAAGAATAACGGCAGCTCCCATGGGTTTAGAATCATAAACGGCACAGCAGCGGGCCTTCCAAATCTCCCAGCAGCCAAAGACGAACACACCCAACTCGCAAGCCCCCATCTGATTCCGAATACTATGAGAGGACCAAGAATTAAACAGCTGAATCAGAGAGTCAAGACAAGCCGGAACCTGAAACTCATGAGACATTTTCTTCCAAACCTCCCTAACTACTTCCGAGCTAAGGAACAGGTGGGATAGAGATTCAGCGGCAGAGTTTACAATACAACATACACATTTCGAGACAATAGTGATACCTTTAAATTGAAGCTGCTCATCAACCGGGAGAGCACCATGGAACAACTTCCAGATAAAACCACTAACTTTTGTAGGAATCCACGGCTGCCAAATCTTCGACGCCCAAGGAACGTGAGGTCCCCTCAACCGAATATAATCGTAAAAAACTGAGCTCTCAAAATTGCCCGAACTGGTGAGTTTGAAAATCAAACTATCTTTAATATGTGATTGAATGGAGACCCGCTTAATCTCTGCATGAAACTAAGCAGGAATCAAAGGTAAAAATTCAATAATAAATGGCCAGGCATCTTTGACTCTCAATGTCGCATCTATCGGCCTAGGACCCTCCAAAATCTCACCACACCAATTATCCGTCCAAAACGAGATATCACCGGACCCTATCACCCATTGCACGTTATCTTTGAGAATCTCCATTTGGCGCTTAACTTCCTTCCAGCCTTTAGAAACTAAGGACTGATGATAACGGGCTGCAGACATATATTTTGACTGAACAAAGTTTGTCCATAAACCATTTCCTTGAAGCGCCGACCAAGCCAGCTTTGCATGAAAAGAAGCCATCACATGATCCAACCGACGAATTACCAGCCCACCTTCCGACACAGGTTTACAAATGGTGTCCCAAGCCACCCAATGAAAACTTTTCTCACCCTTAGAACTCCATAAAAAGGAAGCAAAAGCCTTCTCAATCTGATGAAGAACCGATTTTGGAACCTTAATGGCTGCCAAAGTGTATACCGGGATGCTACTGAGCACTGATTTAAGGAGGATTAGCTTGCCCCCAAAAGACAGAAGTTTTGATTTCCAGCCATGAATTTTACTCATTATACGCCCAACCAAGCCTTCAAAATAAATCCTTTTTGACCGGCCTTGAAATAGCGGAACCCCCAAGTATGTAAGCGGAAAGTCTTTATACATACAACCCGACCAATTAGCAATATCTCGTTTCTTACGGTTAGAACAATGTCGATCAATATAGAAACCACTTTTAGCCAAATTTATCATCTGCCCCGAAGCAGCCTCATATTTTCCAATGATCTCACGAAGAGCTTGAATAGAGTGTTTCCCTGCATTACAGAATAGTAACATGTCGTCTGCATACAAAAGATGGGAAATAATAACTCCACCCCGGCTATGTCTGTAAGGTTTAATCTTCCCATCTTGAATGGCCCTAGTTATATTACATGATAAGATCTCTTGCGTCAAAATAAACAGCAGCGGAGAGAGCGGATCCCCCTGGCGGACCCCTCGGGAAGAATTAAAGAAACCAAAATTTTCCCCATTGATTCGCATAGAATACTAGTTATTACTGATGAGACGGTGTATGAGAGAGCAGCTAGTGTTATCGAAGCCAAAGTATTGAAGAGCTCGCAGAAGAAAGTCCCATTCTACCCTGTCGTACGCCTTTGACATATCTACTTTAAAAATCACATTTCCCCCCCTAGTCTTATAATTAAGACGATGGACCAGTTCGTGCGCCAACATGACATTCTCTTGAATATTCCTCCCTTGAATCTTCCCAGTTTGTGAGGCTAATTCAGTGGCAAATTCTCTTGCTAATCTTGGATGTGATCAGTGTATGGATTCCTCTTTCGAGTCTTCAGCTGCTCTTCCTACTCGCATTAAAGTTCTATTTTCGCTGGATAAAACTGATACCCCTTATGTTAGAATTTCTTAGATTTCTTTTTTGCTTGATTTCTTTTCCGAGGTTAGGCTCCTTTGTCCTCCCACTTGTAAGGGCAAGGCTGGTTGTCCCCCTCAAGTTTGTATGATTTTCCATTATATTAATAAAATCTAGCAGGGTACCGTCCCTATTTCATAAAATAAAAAAATAAAAAAAAACCTTACTAAAACATATCCTAATCACTCCCTAAACCTTCCTAAATGATCCTAATCATATCCTAACATGGTTGCACAATTTTAATGGTGTTTAAGTGGGAGTATTAGAGGGGATTAAGGCTTAAAAATCTAGTTACAACTTACCACCACAAGTGGACACTTGTCCCACTATGTTTTTGACCTCAATATCAACCACAACCAACATTTTGACTCCCATTTGCTGCCATCTCTCCGAAAAAATGTGGGGAGCCATTTCCATGGAGACTCCATGAGTTCTTGAAGTTCAAGCTTGGGATTCCTTAGCTCCTCTTCTCCATTATTAAAGCCAAGACCATAGAATTGAAGCTCTTCTCTTCTACTCCACTTCTAACCGATTGGATTTTGGTTTTATTTGGTTATGTAAAGCTTGAAGGTAAGCTACTATACTCCTCCTCTTAAGGATTTTGTGCTCATTGACCCTAAGGAAAACAAAGGGTTTGCTATTTGAAGTCAATGAGTACACATGCATGCTATGTGTGATTTTATTTTGAGTTTTGAAGAGTGAACTTGCTAGAAGCATGAGTAGATTGATTTCTATGTTTAATGAAGTATATTATTAAGCTTCATTTTGTAAGTTGGGACTTTGAGCATGATGGTCATATTATTTCCTAAAAACCTAGGGTTTGACATGATGCTTATGTAGTAAATGGGTTATTGATGATATGAATGAGTTTGAGAATTTCTATGGAATATTATGAATTATTGGAATTACATAGGTTATATTTTTAAAGTTTGGAAGTATGCTTGATGGACTTTTATTTTTTGTTGTGAGCATGAAAAATGAATTATCACTATGGATTACATGATTAAAATATAATGTTTGACTTTTATGGATTGAGTTGAATTTCATGTATATAAGAGTATGTTGTTCAACTCTAATTCATGATTTAAGGTTGTGAGCAAGTTAGATGAATTTACATCTTGGTTATAAGCATGTTAGATGAATTTACATCTTGGTTATGAGCATGTTAGATAAATGTCTATTTTTGATGAAACCATGCTAGATAAAATCCTATCTTGATATGCATGCTTGAAATGTGAAGATTGACTCTAATTAATAAGTGTTGATCTACGAACCATGTTTTGGGGATTTGTTGGGAAGGTATGGATTACGTTAAGTTACACAATGGTGTTAACCTTGAGAACTTAGCCATGATTATTAGCTAATGAATAATAGAAGGGTTATGATGCAATTTAGCTTCTACGCCTTCAAATTTAGAAAGAGTAGAAATGACTGAACGGAGTCGATTATGAGACTAATATGAATATAGTCAATCACATATTAAGATCCTACGGAATTTGGGGTAGTTTTGATGGAGGTTATGCCTCCGAGCGTTTACAAGTGTATGAAGAACACTTGGGTATTAGAGACTTGATATTATTGCTCTAATGTGTTTATGTGCTAGTTAGCATAGAAATGCATAACTATGTGATTTAAAAGTAAATATCTACTTGATTGGATTAGTGCACTATTTGGTACTTTTCCTTGGTTAAGCATTCGAGTATATATTACATGTGCTTACGTTTGAGTCCAGCTGGTGTCTTTTGGTTTGAGTCTTTGGCGGGACGATGCATTGTCTTCACGAATTGTTGGATTCATGATCGCAATGGATTGCCGTGTCGGGTTGCACACACCCCTCCATCGATAGCCACGGTGGGGATGTAGCTGATCATTGTTAGAGTAATAAACCTGACCATGATAGCTTTGGAACTCGAGCAGGGATTGTCTCAGGGACGTCGATACCACGAAAGGGATATCGATGACACATTTGGTTGCACGTGTTTTGCAGGAGCTACACGGCGGATGCAGAAAAGGAATCATCTTCTCTCTTATGTGGTTTATTTTACGAGCACTTATATGAATTGTTGTGTTGCGTAGCTAATAATATGATTTATATGAGATGATTATTACTTGATGAAATGTTATAATAGAAATATAACATGCTAATGAAATGATGATTTTTATGATATGATGTTATACTAGAAATATAACATACTATCCATGATTAGAATAGAAACAATAGTCTTTCATATTAGAATTATTATATAAGTTATTTTAAATGATGAGGTAGGAGACTCATGGTGTAATTGGGTTATGTGGATGATGGTTTGATGATAGGTTAAAATGTGGAAATCACATGCTACACATATTGGAATTGAGAATCATATTGTATTTGATATGGATTGCTTTATGATAATTTATGTAGAACTATGCTCTATGTGGCTATGGATGGAATTTGGATTATATTGAGGATTATACCATGAAATGATATATTATGAATATGACATGAGATGTACATGTTTTATTTGAGCATAATGTCATGCTATGACATTGCATCTTTAGTAGCTTACTAAGTCTTTATGACTTGCTCTGTTTACTTTGTTTTCCTTAGATTCGAACCGAGCTAGTAATTCGAAGGAATCCGCCAAGTCTACGATAGAACGTGTGATTCTTTGAGAAGGTTGCTACTAGTTACATTTTGTAGCTTTGGTTTTGGAAAGGAGGATTAGGTAGTGAAGTTATATAAACTTCGCTATGGGTAGTAAGACTTGTGTTTTATTGGTACTTGTACTTGTTAAAGTATTACTTGGTCTTTTGTGAGCCGACAACTATTAGTCGTGCCTTGTGGATATCATTATATTATTTTGATCCATCTCAAGTATGTATTATATTGTTGTTTATTTTGTACTCCGGCATGTTAGCCGTGGAGTGTGTAGACTAAAGTTGTAGACTTTGTTTAATGTTGGGTTCCGGCTGTAACGTCGTCGATGACTTGGATATATTATTGTTTATAAATTGTAACAGGTGGTTTTGTTGTACGTGTCTAATGTTGCATCGCGCGCTTTGAATTTTCGGGCCGAGAGATTTACTATCTCATAGGTTGTTTTGTATTTCAAAGCTTCTTAGCTCGGGTTTCATTATGTTATTCGCTTCTGCATTTGTTGAGTCGTTGGCGTATCGTTGTTATAGTCTTACCTTTTGCTTGTTAATTGTGCGTTTAGACGACACGACCTTGGGATCTCGTATTGGGATCCGGGTCGAGTCGTCATAATTTATAGGCTGAGTGAGGCTTCCTTCGTGATTAAGTTTTACTTTATGTGTTTCATCGGCTTGTACCGCGTGCTGAGAAGATTGTACCAAAAGCAAATTGTTATAGTGCTGGAAGCACTATTGGGTTCCGTCCATAGTGGGCTTGGGCACGGTGCCTGGGATGCCTATGGGCAGCGCCCAGGGCCTTTTTTCTCCTCTTTTTGGCACTTAGGCCCCCTGTATATCACTGTTTATGCATCTTGTTGTTTCATTTGCATTTTCAACCCTGTAACTTCACATTAGTTAGTCCTTTTAATAGATCTTGATATTTTATGTCATGTTACATACCAAGGGTACGAAATTGGGGTGTCTACACACATATTTACGGTCAATAACGAGACCGGACGTATTCCACGCGCTCAGATGTTTCTTGAGATACGTCATTTTCCCAGCGGACGACGGAGATTTCAAAACGGGATTCTCACAGAACCTTAAGTGTTTGATATGCATGTTGGATTTGATTTGGTTTGAATTTGACTTATGCATATGTTTATTTCTAGAGTCTTTGTTTATATTAGGTTTTACATCTGATTTTAAACTTAGAGGGTGTAGTAATGTTTACAAAAATGATTTTAATGGTTTTAAATAATTCGATAATGTTTATTACATTATTTTAAACTAAGGGGGAGTTTGTGTTATATCAAAATGTTTTTGTATTTGATTTTTAACTAAGGGGGAGTTGATTTATTTTTATAAAAGATAGATGATTCTGATTTTCAAAACTTAAACTTACAATCTAAATATTTATTAGTTTTTGAATTTAGGTGGGAATAATTATGTTTTATCAAAATTATACTTAAAATATTCATAGATTTTTGATTGATTTGTTTTTGTCCAGAAAGGCAAAAAGGAAGAGATTGTTAGAGATTAATTTATTGTTGTTGCATTTTGAATGAATTGTTGAATGAAGCTTCATCGAAGTCTTCATTTATTCTGTCACCAGCATAGTCTTATGTTAATATCTCCAACCGTTTTGTTAAAATCTTTTGAGTGTATATCAGTCTAGGTAGCCTGCGGTGTTTCTGTTATTCAACGTCATATCTGCTTCGTCTAGAGCTTTTCATAAATTTCACTTTGCTAGTGTTTCGAGTTGTATCAGGCTTAACTTTTATTTTACTCGTAGAATATTTTTAGCCATAAGGCTCGATCAATAATTTATTTGCTTATTGATCAAAAGTTATATTTTGTGTTTAGTTTCTCTTTACTTCCCTTTTACTATTTTTATTTTATTTCCGCTACTATCAAAACGTCAATGAACTCTTCATTGAGCAGTTCATTCACAGTTTTCTTTTAAATGTTTTTTTATAAAACTTTTTTTATTCTTGAAAGGATTAAACCGAGGGATTGACCCTCGGCACAATAACGGGCCCCACTTAGAGAGCCACTAGTAACGAAGTTAGAACCACTCGCCCCTAAGATAAACGCGGGTTTCTTTATTGCCGAGCAAATAGACAAACTCGCGGTCTCCAACAGCTTCAGCCTTGGCTGGCCAGAATGACCTTTGATGCCCTCGGCATCGTCACCGAATCGGTCTCTAGTATCCTCAGCCTCGGCAATAATAAACACTTTGTCACAAAACCACTCGGCCTCGGCTTTGGATCAATCAATCATGCACATTCATCCATTTCGATATCACAATCAGCCTTATCACACACATATCACGGCATATTTATTACCACCCCGAAACCTTACTCACACCTTAACGGTGTTTGTTATTTAATTTGTGCAGGTTAAGCAAGAAGGACGAACCAGCGACCGCCACCTCATCCTTACTCACACGTGGACGACAAGACAAGGTCACCACCAAAAAAACGTGATCAGACAAGACAAGGTCACCACCAAAAAAACGTGATCAGTTTGGTTTCGTTGCCGGGAAACGACTTTCTCAATCACAGCGTCCATAGACGAGAAAGGATGGTGAAGTCCAGAAAGCAAGCCTCCAAAAATGTCACCCCCGCTGCATCCACCTGCCCAGAAAAAGAACCTGCCGAGCACAACGAGGGAAGGGACGCAAGGGAGGACTCCGGCGCCTCGGTACCGGGAGTGTCGGCAAGGGACCAAAGAAGGCTCGCTCTGGCCAAACGGCTCTATAACAAAAATAGAGAGGCTGACGCCGACCCCTGAGATGGTCGATTCACTGAGGTCGAGTCTTCCAAAGCCAACGAGGAGGAACCTCGCGGCAAAACGAATAAATCCATGGTCCAGGAAGAGGCCGACCAGGAATACGCGTATTGGGAGCACCAAAAGACCCTGTACACAAAGATACAGGAGGGCGAGACCAAAATGCACGAGCTACGGAAAAAAGCCCGGGCCCCAGAACCCGAGCCCATAATCAATGTGCAAAGTACCCCGGCGCGTTCCAACTCGGTCTGGCAAAGGGTGGAAGCTACGAAAGCCAAAAGAGCAAAATTTACCACCAACGTCAAATCAAGACTTGGCAAGAGGATGGCCGGCGAGGGGTCTAGGACGAGCGTCCATTCTCGCCTAAAATTCCCCCCCGATACAGACAACCGTCAAGTCCACAGCGAGGAAGGAGAGTCCCAGCCCTACGCCCAGTCTTCAACCAACAATGCTTTCTCCATATCCCAATATCCGTCTCGCCAGCTCGCAAAAGAGGCTCGCTTGGGGTCCCCAATAAGAAACACAGCTGAGGAAGAGGTCGAGATACCTCATGCAGACAAGGCAGCCAATGGCATCCCCACCCAAGCCATAGGCTCGGCACAAGGTGACTGACCAATGACGGATGCCGAGATAAGGGCATGGATGGAAAAACTAGAAGCTCGGCAAAGCTCAGGAACCAATACGGCCGTCAAAAAAATAGCAGGGTCGTTCATTAAACAGATAAGAGAGGTGGAAGTGCCCTCGAAAGTGAAGATTCCATACTTTGAAGACTACACTGGCAGCACAACGGCCCTGGACCATGTGTCAGGGTTCGAATTAAAAATGATCATAGTAACCAAACTCGACGACATATGGTGCTTGGTATTCCCCGGAACCCTGAAAAAGCAGGCCCAACAGTGGTAAAACGAGTTAGCACATGACTCTATCACCTGTTGGGATGAGTTTAAAGGGGGCCTTTTTGAAAAAATTCGCTTCGGCAGGTGCTCTCCCAAAAAGCGAGACAGACATGTGCAGCGTGAAACAAGATAGTGGAGAAACTGTGCTCTCATACATGACTCGCTTCAAAGAGGTCCTGGACCAAATTCCAGATATTCCCGACACCTCCGTAAGGATGTGTGCTTTGAGCGATCTTGAGGAGGGAAGCAGAGCTCCTCATGAGACCAAAGGACACAATTGGCGAAATGTTCCTGACAGCCCAAAGGGTGGCTCTGCTGGACGGCGAGCAACCCTCCACCACAACAAGCTCACGAGCGGTCACATCCCTCCGAGCACGGCTATCGCCCACCAGATGCTCGCTAGCAAAGGAAAAGAACAGGGGGAAGCTCAGCAAGATGACGCCCACCCGGCAAAAAGGAGAGAGGATGAAAAAAGCGTCAAATTCACCAGCGAGATTAGGGGGCCGAGACGAGACTTCGAGCTGGAAGACTTCACCCCCCTCAACGCATCTAGGGAACACATCATGGACGTTTTCTTGACAGAGAACAAGATACGTCCCCCCTTCCCCATGAAGTCACCCCTCGACACACGAAACCCCAGAAAAAGATGCAACTTCCACAACGAGATCGGCCATGTCACGGAAGAATGCATACAGCTCAAAAGAGCGATACAGAGAGTGATAAACGAGGGAGATCGAAGGTTCGTGGCAAGAGAGGTTAATCGCGCCGGACCGAGGGCTCAGGAGGCGACAACAGCTTAACAATAGGCCAGTGGTAAATACCATTCGAGAAGAAACCCAAAGTATCACGCAGTTGAAGAATGCAATCAACTGCTTGAACAACTCGGCAAAGAACGTCATGGAAGGGATGGTCGAGCATGAAATGGTCTTCAGGGACACCGAGCTGGCGGTCAATGATTACGCTCGTCAAAACCCGTTGACCCTGCAAATTGGTATACACAACAGCCTCGTCAAACGGGTCTTGATAGATACAGGGGCTGGAAGGGATGTGATGTACTACAAGTGCTTTCTGGCACTAGGACTCGGCGATACCCACCTCACTCCAAGCCGAGTCCAACTGGATGGGTTCACGGGACACAAGGTCACGGCAAAGGGAACCGTGGCCCTCAAAGTTAGCCTCGGAGAGGGAGATACCGCTAGAAGCGAGGAAGTCACTTTCCTAGTCCTCGACCTCCCCTCCCCGTACAACGCCATCCTCGGCGTACCATCTCAAGCCAAATTCCGAATGGTCGCATCAATGACCCATTAGCGGGTCAAGTACATGACCTCATTCGGGGTGGGGGTCCTCAAAAATGATGCTCGCACTACCCTGGAATACCTCATCAATGAGAAGAAAGAGGCAGAGAAGAGATTGAAAAGGCCGGAGGAGGCCGAGGGAAAAGAGGATGAACAAGTTGCCAAACGAGCCCGAGGGCTCGATGGAGAGAGCTCTACCCCGTAGCAATCAAAGCAAGCCAAGGAGGTTGGCCCGCGTCAGGAAGAAGGAGGAACATCGAGCACCGAGATCGAGAAAACTGAGGTCGACAGCCTCGATGTATGAGACCATCCAGTCTTACATCCTATGGAAGATGTAGAGGAAGTTATCATAAACTTCAACTACCCCGACCAAAAGATCAAGGTGGGAATGGAAATAGCGGGCGAGGAGAGAAGAGCTATCATCGAGTTCTTAAGAAACAACACGGACGTCTTCGCATGGAAGGCCGAGGATATGGAGGGCATTGCCGAGGAAGTAGCGGTCCACCAATTGAGCATCGATCCAGCATTTGTACCCATTCAGCAAAAGCCGAGGTATTTCTCTCCGGAAAAACAAGATGCAATTAAGGAGGAAATAGCCAAACTGCTACGAGCCGAGATCATAAGAGAAATCCACTACCCCACGTGGATCGCAAATGTCGTGATGGTCAAAAAGAACAATGGAAAGTGGAGGATGTGCGTTGACTTTACCAACCTGAATGAAGCATGCCCAAAAGACTGGTACCCACTGCCGAGGATAGATCAGTTGGTCGATTCTATCTCGGGCTACAAAATTTTAAGCTTCGTGGACGCCTACTTAGGGTACCACCAAATCAGGATGTGGAAAGAGGACCAAGGGAACACAGCTTTCCGAGCGGCAGGTGCACTCTACTGCTACAATATGATGCCGTTCGGCCTAAAAAATGCAGGGGCCACTTACCAGCGAATGGTAAACAAAGTTTTTGGGGACCAGTTAGGGAGAAACGTGGAGGCCTACATAGACGATATGGTAATTAAGACGAAGGAAACGGGCCACATAGACGACCTCAGAGAAACCTTCGCAAACCTCAGAAGGAATAAAATGAAGCTCAATCCCGCCAAATGTGCCTTCGGCGTAACGGCGGGGAAGTTTTTGGGGTACATGGTGAACGAGCGTGGCATCGAGGCAAATCCCGAGAAAATAAAAGCATTAGCCGAGATGAAGGTCCCAATATGCATCAAACAAGTGCAACAGCTGAATGGGAGAATAGTGGCACTGGGAAGATTCATCTCGAAATCCGCCGAAAAAAGACTCCCCTTCTTCAAAATCTTAGAAAGAGCAAGAAAATTCACATGGGACAAAGAGTGCGACCTCGCCTTTGCCGAGCTCAAAAAACACCCCGGCAGCTTACCCTTGCTCAGCTGCCCCACACCTGGAGAAAGACTCTATGTCTATCTCTCGGTCACGAACACAGCCATAGCATCGGTCCTGTTGCGAGAGGAAGGAGGACTTCAAAAACCCATCTACTATGTGTCCCATTGTTGATTCTTATGTTAGATTTATATCTGTTCAGTTCATTACATTAGTTTTATAATTCAGTGGCTAATCGGGCTGCGTATCGATTAGCGTGGCAACTGTGTATAGAACTTTGCCTAGTATAGTTTTTATAGGACTTTACAGGTTCAGCGGAAGACCTCTTCAAGCTTCACCGAAAGACCTGCTCAAAGCCTACAAACGGCAGACCTTATGTCCACCTGGTCTCTCATGACGTGTCCTATCCAGCAATGACTCATTAGATTAATTCAAACTTATCCTGATCATTGTTTGAATTAATCTAAGACATTCCCTGACACATCAAGCCGCCGAAAGCAACTTTTCGAAAAGCAGGAAGACTTTTCGTCTGAGCGATGGCGAGGAAAAAGCGCATCGTCTCCTACTGCGCAACAACTCTCGAATCGACACCTAAATCGCCCACTTTTTGAAGATCTCAGAAATCATTCTCTACTCTAGATATCTGTGAAGACGAAATTCCTTGACTGATAGCCCCATGCATTTAATGCATTCATAAAAGAGCTGTTGAAGTATTCGTCTTCTCCAACGGATCTTTTGAAGTGCACTCCGCTATAAATCGCCATTAAAGGCGGAGAGATATACAAGCATGAATCGATCGAACACTAAAATGATTGCTCGAAACTCCATAACTCCAAGTCTTACTTCGGTGCAATCAAGAGATCCTCAACGGATCTAGAAGTCCTCGTCAACAACAAGAAGTCGCGTTCATCAACACTTATTGTTTTAACTTCTTGTTGTTTACATTCATTAACTATACTTCTACACGAATTAAATATCTTGTATTTCCAGATATTTTAATTCCCTAGACCCCAAACACAAGTCAATATTTTGTACACGATCCATTAGGGATATTCTTTGTAATTGATCTAGTGGAAAATATAGTGCACTATTTAAATCCAAGGTTGACTGCCTTGGTGGTGGACGTAGCACTCTTTATAGTGTGAACCATCCCAAAATACTTGTGTTATTCTTTACTGTTCGTCTGCTTTTTGAACTGTTTATTACTTTGATTATCTTTATCCGTTTACAGCAGAACCTAAGTAACTTGTAAAAGGTCTACCGGTAGTCCTTATCGGCAGACCTGGAACAACTACCTTGAAGGTCTTCCGCTACTTCTATCTTTTCAATAGATTGCAAGTACCCTTCAAAGAATTTACTTAAAAAGTTTTAAGTGTTTAATAAGCTATTCAACCCCCCCCCCTTCTAGCTTATTATTGTGCCCATTGGGACCCACAATTGGTATCAGAGCCTTACTCTTTGAAAACAAGTTTTCCCGAGATTAAACTCTTGAGAGATACGATAAAATGGCACAAACGCACTACATGTTGCCTACATCTAATGCTAACCACGTCCCAATATTGGAGGAAGGAATTTTGATGTATGGAAGGATAAAGTAATGAGATTTATGAACTCTATTGACAACAGATTATGGCAATGCGTCACTGCAGGTCAACATGTACCAATGAAGCCAAATCTTCTTGCCTCATCATTTGGGAATCTGCGAGAAGTTCCTAAAGAAGAATCGAATGGACATAGGATGATAGCGGTAGAGCTTGCTTGACAAAGCAATCAACATAATCACCGACTCTCTAGACACAAGCACATACCAGTGATTCGATGTACAAGCTGCAAAGAGATGTGGGAAGCTCTTGTGGAATACTTGGAAGGAGACCAAGACACAAGAGATATGAGAAAATATACATACATCCGATGGTTTGATTCTTTCAAAAAGGATCCTAAGGAAACCTTGAGACAAGCATACGATCACTTCAGTGAGGTAATAAATAGTTGCTTTTCTCTTGGTAAAACGTATGACAAAAAGGAAATGAACATGAGGTTTCTAGGCTCTCTAGGTTGCTTATGGCATGTTAAGACCACGGCTATGAAAGAATCCAAGAACTTAAACGAGATGACTCTCCGTAGTCTCTACGCAAGTTTGAAGGTTTATGAACTTGAAGTAAATCAAGCTCTAGAGCAAGACAAAGCAGTTCGAAGCGTGTCCTTGCGACCATGGTCCAAGAAGAAATCCTTTGTTGAAAACAAACCTTCCACTTCTTCTGTGAAAATGATTTTTTATCAGATGAACAATTTGCTATGTTTGTAAAACGTTTTCAAAAATTTGCAAAATATGGAAGGAAGAACACACACCAACAACCTTTTAAGAAAAATGGTGAAAGCTCATCTAAGGAAGAGCTTGTGTGTATAACGTAGAAAACTTGGTCATTTTGCCTCAAAATGTCCTAAGCCAAAATTTGAAGCATACCGAAAACCCTCTTTAGAAAATTTCAAAAACAAAGGGTATGTTGGTGAAGACATAGAAGACAAACAGTTGCTACATGGTTTGAGACCGATTCGAAGAAGAGGAGGAAGATGATTGTGAGCAAGCTAACATATGCTTAATAGCTCATGATTCAGGTCCAACCTATGACTCTGAAAATGAAGTCGAAGTTTCACCTAGTCCCTTGGATAAAAGTGAAATCAACAAAGGATGACTTCCAAGAAGGAAGAACTTCTCAAGGATAATCAAGATATGCTTGAAGAATTTAATTCCTTTAGAGTAGCCTATGTTAAACTTAAAGCGTGAAACTTACTTGAGAAATCTATGATGGCAGTGAGATTCAAACTCTCAATAAAAGCCAACAAGAGAGTATCAAACTAAAGGAAGAAAACAAATTCCTTTGTGACAAAATTGATTGTCTATCTGAGCACATCAAAGGACTTGACCTAGAGAAAATTGCCTTGCAAAAGACAATTGACCCTCAGCCTCCAAGGATGCATTCAAGAAATCCTTTCAAGCCAAAAATCTTGTAATGATAAACCGGCATAGGATATTCGGATGTGCCTCTTTCGACAATCTCTCTTCACATAGAGAAAGGTGAATCTCCGAGGCGCTAATGATATATCTTTCTCTAAGACATTCGAAATATAGGGAAACAAGGCCTTGGTTATTCAAGTGTTCCTTTACGCTTTTCCCCAAAGTTCGAAAGGAAAAGCCAAAATGAGTCGACTCTAATGAGAAACCTGAAAGGTAACGGTAGAGAGTAAAGTCCGCCAAGCAACAACTATGCTAAGGCAAAGTCTGGCTGGCGGTAGACTTACTAAACCTACCTCTGGGTAACTATCAAGTTTGTCTATGAAGCAGGCAAGGCTCAAGCTCCTTTACATTGAAGGTAAACTTAAAGGTATTCTACCAAATCCTCCGAAAAGGTAATCAACGTAAAAGCTAAAGCTAAGTCCGATGGTAACCTACCTAGGAAGATTCAAAAGAAACCAATTAAGTCTACCATCAACAAGCAAGCTGAACCAAGAATGGATGTCAAGAAACGGAATGATCATAATCACTCTTCAGTTAAAGTCACTAACAGTTCTCTATGGAATTTCCATTTATGTCATTCTTGAAATTGCCTAGGCCATCTGGCCCTAGAATGCCTGCTAAGGTTCACTCCAAGATCTGAGAGACCTAGTTCTCTCAAGGTCAAGCAGGTATGGGTTCCAAAAGGTTGCTAATCCTGGACCCAAAAGAAAATAAAGGGGACCTTGTTGCTTTAATTTTTTCGTGAATGCTTCATGGCTATAGAATCGAAAACAAAGACATCGGTACCGGACAGTGGTCGCCAAGACACATATGATCGGGAACAAGTCTTCTTGATGATATATGAAGGGAAAGGACCCCCGTTATTTTCGAAGACAATGCAAGAGGAAAAACAATTGGATATGGCTCAATCACTAGAGGAAGTCTCTCCATCAACAAAGTTTCTCTAGTAAGTGGCTTAAAGCACAATCTGTTGAGCATACCCTAATTTTGCGACAAAGGACTACTATGCCAATCCAACTCCAACCAGTGCCTCATCAAAGACAATGAATCCTGCTCTACAATACTGACCAGCAATAGACAAGGAAACGTCTTTGTCGTGGACTTAAATCTTCTAGGGAGATTCTCAAGCCTTTGCCTAGTAGCCAACAACATTCGTGACAACACCTGGCTATGGCACAAGCTGCCTCGCCACAACTCAACTTCAAGCACCTCTCCAAGCTCTCCAAAAGGCTTGTCGGGCTTGTCAAAGGTCTACCATTTGTCTCGCCGACCATGGTTGTAAAGCTTGCCAACTAGGAAAACTTTCCAAGTCTTCCTTCAAAAGAAAGTCCATGATATCAACAAACGTACCTCTTCAACTTCGCGCATATGGATCTCTTTGGACCAATCACAAACCAAGTATTTCGAGACAAGCATACACTTGTGGTAGTTGACGACTACTCTAGATTCACATGGATTGAAACAATGACATCTAAAGATGAAACGTATGATCTAGTCACTGCTCTTTTCAGAAGACTTCAAACTCAAAATCTTGAAGACATTAGTGACATAAGATCAGAGAATGGCACTGAATTCAAGAACAATGGTGTAGAAAAGTACTGCGATGACCACGGGATCGGCCACAACTCTTCGAACAACAAACAGGCATTTGAAGCAGCAACAACAAAATGGTGTAGGCGAGCGGAAGCATAAGCTAAACGATTGAAGCAACAAAAAAGGGCAGGAAGCTAAACTTGGGCGGTACAGGCGGCGTCAATATGCGCATGTTTTACCAGCACGTATCCTGGTAAACAAGTTTCATAACAAAACTCCATATGAAATATGGAGAGGAAGATCCCCCAACATAGGATTTCTTAAAATCTTCGGCTGTAAATGTTTTATTCTTCATAATGGAAAAGAATATAGAGGAAAATTTGATGGAAAATCAGACGAAGGAATTTTTCTAGGGTATTCCAAACATTCAAAAGCATTTCGCATTTTCAAGTAAAAACTAATTTAAAAATTTTAGAATCAGGCATGTTTCTTTTGATGAATATGACTTGTTAGAGCCTAGAAAGGCTCGAACGATACTAATGATTCTCGATAATGATGAGACAGTACGAATACAACATCTACTTCCACTCCTCATCATAATACGACAACCGCAGACTCCTCAAGTACAGATAACCCTTCACCAGTAGACTCAAACCTAACCTGGGCACCGGTTCCAACTCTTCGCGTTGACCCACAACCCATCTCTTCTGTTTTACCCCAAGCACCTTTACAGATCACTCATCCTTCTTATTCACCAGAAAATGAAGGTTTTGAAAATTCTATCCCTTCTGAATGACATTTTGGTGAATCTCCTTCTCAACCTACTCTAGAATTCTTAAGGGAAGAATCCATCGTAAGTTGATCTTCCTCCAACCATTATTGAAGCAAGAGATCATCCCATTTCTCAAATCATTGGTGATCTAAACACGGAGTTCAGACGAGAAATAAAGTTCGAGAAGAGACTATGTTTGCTTATGCATTTGTATCCAACTCGAGCCAAAGAAGATTGATGAAGCTATCGAAGATCATAACTGATTGAAGCTATGCAAGAAGAGCCGAACCGCTTTGAAAGATGCAAGGTGTGGAGCTTAGTTCAAAGGCCGACCGATCATCCAATATCGGCACCAAATGGGCTTTAAACAAAAAAGATGAAGATGGAAATGTCACCGAAACAAAGCTAGACTAGATGCACAAGGCTACCGACAGAAGAAGGAATTGACTTTGATGAAACTTTGCTCCCTGTTGCTAGACTAGAGCAACCGCACTCTTTCTAGCCTATGCCTCGCTCATGGACTTCAAAGTGTATCGATGGATGTAAAGAGTGCCTTTCCTCAATGGTGATCTTCAAGAAACTGATACGTGAACGCCTCAGATTTGTCATTTCGATAAATCGGATCACATCTTTCGACTCAAGAAAGCTCTCTACGGTTCAAAGCAAGCTCCCGTGAGCTTGGTATGAAACTCTATCCAAGTTCTTAATAGAACAAGGATTCGTGAGAGGAAGGATAGACACTACTTTATTCATCCTCAAGCACAAAGGTCATTCTCTTCTAGTACAAATCTATGTGGACTACATCATCTCTTGGATCAACTAACCAAAGCCTCGTAAAAGATTCGAGAAGCCGATGCAAAGCAAGTTTGAGATGAGCATGACTGGGTGAACTTACCTACTTTCTAGACTACGATACAATGCATTCCGACTAATCTTCATCACCAAACCAAATATGCAAAGGAACTAATCAAGTTCTGGTCTTGATTCACCTAAAGGATTTAACTCCAATGTCTACCGACGCCATCTTGACAAAGATTAGAAGGTAAAGCAAGAGAACATGACCAAGTACCGAGGAATCATAGGTTCACTTCTTTACCTTACCGCCAAGAGACCTTATGTTTACCGTATGTGTTTCATGCAAGATTTCAGCAGATCCAAAGGAGTCACATTTGCTACCGCCAAACGTATCATCGATATGTTTCAAAACAACAAATCTAGGCATCCGTATTCCAACAACAATTTCAATCTAGTTGATACTCGATGCAGATTACAGTCCCGCAGTGAGCGTAAGAAGCACCATGGGACTTGTCAATTCCTGGGAATAGACTTGTCTCATGGTCTTGTAAGAAACAAGGATCGCTTGCAAACTCAACCACGTGAACCTCATATAATGCAAGCAAATTGCTAAGCCAACTACTATGGATGAAGCAAAGAAATAGTGGACTACAACATCAAGACTAAAAATTGTCCAATCATGTGTGACAACGCACGCCAATTTCAGCCTAAAAATCTAGCGATGCACTACAAGACAAAGCACATTGATATCCGTTATCACTTCCTCAAAGATCATGTGGAAAGGTAACATCGCTTGAATATGTTCCAACCGAGCATCAATTGGCCGACATTCTCACAAAACCACCGGATGCCACCATGTTTGCTTATTTAAAGAGAAATCTGGTATGATTTATCCTACCGCTTAATTTCAAAGTTTTGTTAAATGTTTCTTTCATACCTAGACTCGCTTTAGCCGACCGAAGACGTAAGTTCTCCTTTACCGAAGACTTAAAGGTTAGTATTCTTACTTAGTCTATTTTTAAAGAGGTTTCTAAAGCATAAAGTGGGTCAAGGATGTAAAATTCGTACTTAAGAAAATATCTTAAGTTCCCGCTTTTAGCACTAAAATTTTCTCACCTTTAATTAGACCTTGAACTTTCAAGTAACTTTACGAAACCCCTTGAAAATATTTCTCTCTCTTATTCATACTCTCTCGATAACTACTGTGATTCCCAAATCCTTCTTGTTTCTTCTTCTCATCAACAAAGAATGGTATGTTTTTCTCTCTACTCTACTTGAAACTTATCTTTTCTTTTGCATTTCATTTCATAACCTAAAATTGTTTTGAAATACAAACGGTCATTTTCGAAGTTTCTACATTATTCGACATTGTTGTTTTAAAAACCTAGAAAACTAACAATAAGCTTTTGTATTTTCAATTTTTATTCTTTGGAAAACTTCATATACATTTCTGTGTGGATACTCTTAACATTCTAGGGTTTCAAGTTTTCATTTCGAAAATTCCAATAATTTCGAAACCTTGAAATTTCTGCTTGTTTAGTTCTCGAGGTGAAAAAGCCCTAATTTTGTTTGCATTTCTTTAGGCAAAACCTCAAAATCTAAGCGACAATGAAATAAACCGAACCCTAAACCTACATTCCTCCAAGTACGGATGTCAACCTTCCTGATATCCAACCTTTCCCACCTCTCATGACATAATAAAGGGCCTCGACCCAAAAACCGATATTCCGTGGATGTGCATCGACCTTCCGATCGCTCGTCATTTATAGCCGCAAAGCATGCGATGACATGAACGCCCGGGCTCTCTTCCGCCTCAACGACAAGAATTACGATCTTTCCTCGCGTAAGAATTTTATCGTGAGAATGGAACTCATGAGCCCGAATGCTTCCATGAGGATGGATGGGGCCACCAATCTCCATCACCGCCGCCAAGAAAATTTCCACCATCATCGGGCGCACTTTGGTGGACCACTCTGAAGCAACTATCGCCGAGGGCTTTATACTCCCGAAGCAATGAGAGGAGTAGATACCACAGAGAACCTCAAGGAAAATGTTCAAATATGTTCCTCCGGACATCTACTACTCCACCACCTTATTCAACGGGCTTCTTATTCAAAGAGCACATGACATGTTTATGGCTCAACAGATCAATCTTAACCAAGTTGTCGTATCTTCACCTGCCTCAACTGGGGGCCGCTATTTTCAATGAATTAAAGCAAAGGGTGGAGAAATCAAAGAACAACCCTACTCGCAAGCCTCTGTAAGGCCGATCAATCAACTCCTGAGACAATGCAAATGTCAACACTTTCAAGATGAACCTAACCGCTTTTTTCTTCTGTATATGAGAACAAGCGGGCATCGCAGTGGTCTACCTGCCTCCATAGGACAAGCCCCATCGATCTTGGTAACTCGCTCAACATGGAAGCACATGACGCCGCCAGAACCTTCAAAAAAGGCCTCGCAAAGCTTGATGATCAATGGCCACGCCTCTCCATCAAAGCCAAAGATTCTCAGATATACCGCTAAGAGCCAAGATGAAATAAGACAGCCAAGATGCTCCACTAAAAAAGTGAGGTGCCAAATGACCAGACA
>CM028379.1:45656207-45744665 GCA_013146195.2 Codonopsis lanceolata
GTATTGTTCAATGGTTTTATAAAATGGACTCTGCTGAGTCGTCCGTATAAATTCATCCAATAGAGTTTAAACGCTAAATGCATTCTAAACCCTTTTCTAAGTTTTCGTATAGGATACACTAGGCCATTAATCCAAATAACAACCATATTCAAGAATTATCATCAATTCATAATTTATGAGACCTTAGAATCATAATTTCTAAAAGTTATTAGAAGTCAATGGTCAAAGAACAATAGTTATTCCAAATAAGACATAGAACACTTTTATTTCTACGCTTAGGACTAAAACAACAAGATTAACACATCATTCAAAATCTTATAAACTCAAATCATCATCAAACATGGTATAGACATGGTAGGAGCATGATAATCATAAGAAAAAGGGGATAGCATGACATTTCTAGCATACATCATGCGGGAATCAATAGCTTACTTTACACCAAGGAAAAATATGAAATGAACAAAATCTAATCGGATAGAATCGTGCTCCTCGTCGATAGCTTCAATTTGGTGGTCCTGCATTGGCAATCGGAGTTCGAGCTAAAGTTATGAAGGAAACACACACTAATATCCCTCACCATTCACACACACAAGAGCTGGGAGAGAGAGAAGAAATTTAATTTAATGGAGGGTTTAATGGCTGATCGGTGGGAAGCTTATATATGACATGCAAATGTGGGTGAAATGCACAAGTCACATGGACGATGAGTGGAAATCCATACGTCTAATGAAGGATGAATGGGATTAGGCTTAACAAACTTACTTAGGGTCTAATATGAGGGATTAGGGTCATTAAGGATGGGGGTTCAATGGGCTAAATGGGCCACCAAATCATATTGGAGGAAAAATCCCGTTTGGTGAAAAACTGGGCAAAGCAGTCGCATGGTTTGAGACCCATGCGAGTGCATGCACTGTTCATGGCATAATTTCATTTTTTGGTTGCTCTCAGCACTGTCCAGTGAGCCATGGTTCCAAAAACGATGCGAGCGCATGGTTCAGGTCTCAAACATGGTCTAAACATGTCCTAAATGGTCTCAAACTCATGGGCAACCATTCTAAGGTGTAACCCAACTCAAAACAAGTCGGAAACACACCCGAACAACATCTGAAACAAGTTAAAACAAGGCTCGAATCAGTGATGAATGGCCAACGAATCAAACACGAATCAAATACAACTCAAACTAGAACAACTTGGGCATGAACAAGGCTTGTTTAAACATGGTTATGACTTGAATACTTGGCCTAGAACTCAATGAACATCTCGCAAGATGAAACACAAGCAATACAAGCAACGAAGGCAAACACTAAGACTCAAACGAAGCAACAAAGCTTCTAAACTTTCAACCATGCATATTATGATCAAGATGAATGTTATAAGTAATATATACAAGGTAATAGAACTCCAACAAGACTTAGTTAAGTGCTAACATGCTAAGATGAATACTAAAAGCATTAACGACAAAGCATGGAATGCATAGAAGACATTCAAAAGACTATGATTGTAACAAACCTAATGCAAGCATGATATGAACAATGTGAACTCTCTAACATGTTAAGGCGTATGCTAAGAATGTTATAATGATGTTATACAAGTAATGGGTTTGGGTTCTCACAAGTTTAGGTGGGTTGTCTTTGTGAGGGTGTACTTCTTATTGGTCTTGGGTTGCACGATATTTGCCGATAAGAGGGACCCGTGTACCTATTGCATACTTAGATTGGCTTGAGGATCTTCACAATCTAGATACTTATGCATAGCTGGTTCCATGACGTTACTTGAGGTAATAATTATAATTATTTTATACTTTTATGCTGTATTTACTAGTAAAGTTAAGATGTTTTATTTGATACTTTAATCTCTTAAAATGTATGTTTTATTGCTTTTAGGCGTGGATCTACTTGCGGTTTCCATATCTGAGGCCTCCACATAATGTTGATTACAAGTCCAGATACCCGCTTGCACGTAGGTGGATCCCGCATGGGAATCAGGGACGACGCGCTGACCGTTTGTTGGCATCATGTGAGCAGTTAGATAGACTGATGAGCTGTGATGTGAGTATACATATTTTTCTATCAATTTCAACAACTTTTTAATATTAGGTTTTGTATTGAAAGTTTTTGACTTTTTGTTGGTCTATTGTTTTAGGTTGACTGGCTTTCTTACAACTGTAAGGTCAGGGACCAGTTTGCATGGCATCAGATTGCCACGTATCTAGGATGCATATAGATGGGCTATATTGTTGAGCCATACCATCCGTAGTCCTTCGCGCTTCGGGCATGTGCAAACGATTCCGAGGACAGCCATTGCTCCGAACTGCGGCTCTCGAGATAATTCGAAGGCCTTGCCTTTGTGGCTTAGTTTTGCTGGGCATTGGTTGACGTTAGATAGCCATTTCCTATTTGAAGAACGTCTCAATTGGCGTGCCCTACGTGTTTGGGATTGTGATCCTGGTTATTTAGTGGTACCAGAAGCGTTCGCATGTAGTTGTCGAGCCCTGTGGTAGACGATCCAGATACGTTAACACCAATACGATTGACGCCGTTGCAGCCAACTCAGATGACATGATATTGGGAGTTGTGAGGATTATGATTGATCCCACAGTGCGGCGCTGGAGATCTGGTAACTGATCTATACCATATGAGGAGTTGGGCTCATTGCTTGATAGAGTTCACATAGTTATCAACGGTCCGGTGATGACACGGACTGCCTCATAGGAGGCAATAGTGATCTGGACTATGTTTATGTTTTTTTAATGTTATGAATTGTAAAACAGTATTTAGTATTTTTTGTAGTTATGAAATTTTTAGCAAACCTTTCATGAATTTGTGTGGCTTGGCTTTAATGTTATTTTCTTAGCAACATAAAAGAAGCATTAGCAGACGACGAATATCATACATAATTTAAATACACATAACCTAAGCATCATTAAAGAGAGATAATTAGCCAAAATGGCACGTTCAAATACATGTTTTTAATATAATACAATCAAAACTACTCCAAATGTATACTATCAGAACTACTACCAACAACTCTAGCTGAGCCTACAGATTCACTATATGAAAGTTGTCGATTAATATAAAGTAATTTCCACGCATTAGCGCATCGACGAGCAATTACGGTCCGCACTCCACCATTTGCTAAAGGGTAATCACGTAAAAAAACCTACAAATAAATTGAGATGCTGTCAATAAATAATTTAAACAAAATAATATGTCAATGTTATAAAGTAACCACAAATTAGAACAAAGAGTGTATGAGAGAAAGAGAGAGAGAGAGAGAGAGAGTATTATTCAGGATGAAGGATTCAGTAGTGAATGATAACTTCAGGCTACTCGGTATTTATAGTCGAGCAGCACACTTACAATTACAGCAACTTGCATTAACCATTGCAGCATTAACTATTTCGACCAATCCTATATACATCTACCTAGCCTATGCCTGTAAGCTAGTTTTGACTTTCATAACACTCCCCCTTGAATATAGCATTGTCATTTGAATAAGTCTGTCTCGTTAAAAACCTTTAAGCCATGAAACCCAGTAGGAAAAAAATCAGATATAAAGAAAAAAAGTACACAACTTAAATCTGAATTGTGTGCATGGGCTGTCTCTTTAAAAACCTTTTCATGGAAAACCCAGTGGGACAAAACATGATAAAGGGAAAAAGAGTACAACCATATATGCTCCCCCTTGAACTGACAATATTGTGAACATGCTTTCTGAAGGTTGTAGTGGGAAGTGCCTTCGTAAGTAAATCTGCAGCATTATCACTTGATCGAACATATTGGATGCTGACCTCTTTCTTCTTTTCAAGTTCTGAGTGTATAAAAAGAGCTTCGGGGGGATATGTTTGGACCTGTCACTTTTGATGTATCCCTCTTTACTTTGGGCGACACATGCGACATTGTCTTCAAATAATACTGTCGGGTCTTGGTTGACAGGTAGTCCACTGGAATTTTGAATATGCTGAGTCATAGATCGAAGTCATACACACTCTCGACTGGCTTCATGAAGTGCGATCATCTCAGCATGATTTGACGATGTAGCAACTAGCGTTTGCTTTTGACAATGCCAAGAAATTGTAGTACCACCCATCATGAAGACATAGCCGGTCTGTGATCTGGCCTTATGAGGATCAGACAAATAACCTGGATTTGCAAAACCAACCATTTCATCCTTTGATCCTTTGGGATAAAATAATCCCAAATCAATCGTCCCTTGAAGATAACGAAATATGTGCTTGATACCATTTCAGTGTCTCCGTGATGGAGATGAACTATATCTTGCCAATAGATTTGTAGCAAATGCTATATCCGGTCTGGTACAATTAGCAAGGTACATGAAAGCTCCAATAGCACTTAAGTATGATACTTCAGGACCAAGTATCTCTTCATTCTCTTCACAAGGACGAAATGGATCTTTTTCAATATTCAGTGATCTAATAATCATGGGGCTAGTGAGAGGGTTTGCCTTATCCATATAAAAGCGCTTCAAAACCCTTTTTGTGTAATTTGATTGGTGTACAAATTTTCCACTATGCAAGTGTTCTATTTGTAAACCAAGACAATATTTGGTCTGTCCAAGATCTTTCATTTCAAATTCTCCCTTTAGGTAATCAACTGCTTCTTGGATTTCCTTGGGAGTTCCAATGATATTCAGATCATCTACATAGATAGCAATAATAGCAAATCCAACTGTCGTATTCTTTATAAAGACACATGGACATAATTGATCATTCACATATCCGTCTTTTAACAAATGCTCACTTAAGCAATTATACCACATGCGCCCGGATTCCTTCAATCCATACAGTGATCGCTGTAGTTTAATTGCACATAATTATTTGGGCTTTGAGCTCAGTGCTTCAGGAACCTTAATTCCATCAAGAATTCTCATATAAATATCGACATCTAATGACTCGTATAAATAAGCCGTTACAACATCCATGAGATGCATATCTAGATTTTTCGAAATCGATAAGCTGATTAGATATCTTAACGTAATAGCATCCATTACAGGAGAATATGTTTCTTCATAATCAATCCCAGGCCTTTGGGAAAAACCTTGTGCAACAAGGCGAGCCTTGTATCTCACAATCTCATTTTTCTCATTTCGCTTTCGAACAAAAATCCATCTGTATCCAATGGGTTTCACAGCTTTAGGTGTGAGAATGATAGATCTAAATACTTTTCGTTTATTCAACGAATTTAATTCAGCCTTCATGACATCTATCCATTTGATCTTGTCATGCCTCTTTTGACATTCAGATACAAATTTTGGTTCGGGATCTTTAGTCCCGTCATTAATTTCTTGGGATACCGAATAAGAGAATATATCATCAATATTCTCCATTTCATCTTGGTTCCATACTTTTCCATTACACATGTAATTAATGGAAATCTCATGATTATCGTTGCCTGTAGGGCTTACTAGATTTGCATGATCGTGTGTTTCTTCTGGAACAATTTCACTATCGTGTGTTTCTTTTGGAACACTTTCATGTGATTGGGGATTTTCAATCACTTTCTTTTTGCGAGGATTTTTATCCTTTGAACCAATGGGTCGTCCACGCTTCAGGCGTGTCTTAGATTCATTTGCCATTTTATCATTTGGTAGCCCTTTTGGTATTTCAATTCGGGCAGAAGCATTTATAGCAGCTACATGTGACTTTGTCACTCTCTTTGTATCTATAAATGCATCTGGAAATTGATTTGCTACATTTTGTAAATGTATGATCTTTTGAACTTCGAGTTCACGTTGCTTTGTGGGAGGGTCAAGGTGCAATAACGATGATGTGCACCATTTGATCTCTCTTCTCACTTGTTTCCCCTCTTCACCTAAAGGTGGAAACTTGTCTTCATTAAAATGAAAATCGGCAAAGCGTGCCGTAAAAACGTCACTCGTTTTTGGTTCAAGATATTTTATTATAGAAGGAGATTCATACCCAACATATACTCCCAATCTCCTTTGTGGTCCCATCTTTATGCGTTGTGGTGGAGCAATTGGTACATATACTGCACAACCAAAAACTCTTAGATGTGATAGATTCGGCTGTCGCCCGAATGCCAACTGTATTGGGGAGTACTTGTCATATGTACTTGGCCTGAGGCGAATCAGTGCGGCTGAATGTAAAACAGCATGACCCCATATAGAAGTAAGGAGCTTTGTTATCATCATTAATGGTCTGGTAATGAGTTGAATACATTTGATCAATGATTCAGCCAAACCATTTTGTGTATGAACATGAGCTACTGGATGTTCAACATCAATCCCTATTGCCATACAATAAGCATTGAATGCTTGAGATGTAAATTCACTAGCATTATCAAGTCTAACTTTCTTGATCATATAATCTGGGAATTGTGCTCTCAGTTTGATTATTTGTGCAAGGACTTTGGCAAATGCCGTATTGCGAGTTGATAATAGACATACGTACGACCATTTGCTAGAAGCATCAATTAATACCATAAAGTATTGGAATGGTCCACTTGGTGGATGGATAGGTCCACATATATCACCCTGAATTTGTTCCAAAAATGATGGTGATTCATATCCAACTTTAGTTGGTGATGGTCTAATTATCAACTTTCCTTGAGAACAAGCATCACAATGGAGTTCATTAGATTGAAAAATCTTCTGGTTTTTCAATGGATGACCACTAGAATTCTTAATAATTCTACGCATCATTATTGATCCTGGATGCCCCAATCGATCATGCCAAGCTTTAAATGTTTCAGTAAACTTCAGGTTTACTGTAGAATATGATTCATATATTCTTATGATTGTACTATACAATCCAGATGATAGAGATGATAATTTTTCCAATATACACTTGCTTTCAGAAGTGTTTGAGGTAATGCAAAGATATTCATCATTCCCCTTGTTCATAGTCTCAATATGATATCCATTCAGACGAGTGTCTTTGAAACTTAACAAGTTTCTTTGAGACTTAGGAGAGAACAATGCATTATTTATCATGAATTTCGTGCCTCCAGGCATTAGGAAAATTGCTTTGCGAAATCCTTCAATTATTTTGGCATTACCAGATATAGTGTTGACATTAGCCTTGTCAATTTTGAGATAAGAAAAATATTTCTTATCTTTAAGTATGGTATGCGTAGTAGCATGCAAGACATAAATCTCCTCCTTGGATTTTGGATTCAAACATATTTGTGATCTATTTCAATATGAGAGAAAGAAAAATAAGATGAATAAATATGATAACACATTGAATGCAAAATACATATATAAACTTTATTGTGAACTTGCTAGTATACATAGGAAAAATAGATAATATTCCTACATAACATGTTACTTATTTCACAACTTTTATCTCAAACTCGGACCATAGCTTCATTCCTATGTTAATTTATTGTTCATGACCAATATCATCACTAATGTTATTGGTCATGTCGATGTTGGCCATATCACCAAAATCAAAATGATGATCTTCAGGATCATTTTCAAGGAAATTTGTCTCAACATTTTTTCCTTTTTGTAATATCTCATAAAGATCAACTAGATATTTCGCCATTCGGCATGTGCGTGCCCAGTGGCCTGTCATGCCACACCTAAAACATGAACTTTCTTCATTGTTTTGTCGCACATTTTGCCCACTCGAAGAGTTGTTTCTATCATCATCTCTGTTCCACTTCAGGTGGCGAGAGGAGTTTCCATTATATGGATGATGATGATGACGATAGTTATTTCTTCCCCGGCCTCTTCCTCGGCCTTGATTTCAACCATGACCCCGGCCTTGTCCATGATTTTCTTGGCCTCGACCACGACCGCGACCACGACCACTACCACGCCCACGCTCTTGCCTTTCATCATACATAGTCCTATTCGCTTCAGGGAATGAGGCTGAACCAGTTGGACGAGATTCATGATTTTTCATTAGAATCTCATTATTTTGTTCAGCTACTAGAAGGCAATAGATCAATTCAGAGTACCTTTTAAAACCCTTTTCTCGATATTGCTGCTGCAGGAACATATTCGAGGCATGAAATGTGGAGAATGTCTTCTCCAACATATCATATTCAGTGATGGTTTCCCCATATAATTTCAACTGTGAGGTTATTTTATACATCATAGAACTATATTCATTGATGGTTTTAAAATCTTGTAGGCGGATATGAATCCAATTATAGTGTGCTTTTGGGAGAATGACCGTTTTCAAATAGTCATATCTTTCGTTCAAACTTTCCCAAAAGGCGAGTGGATCATTAACCGTGAGGTACTCCATCTTTAGGTCTTCGTGGACGTGGTGTCGTAGGAAAATCATGGCCTGAGCCCAGTGTTGATTACTTATCTATTCATTATTACTTTGTTGGATAGTATTTTCGAGGCTTCTGGCGGCCAGGTGGGTTTCGACATCTATTTTCCAAGACATATAATTTTTTCCAGTTATGTCAAGCCTTTCAAATTCGAGCTTAGCGATGTTTGCCATTTGTGAAGAAAAAACTATAAAAATGAAACATATATATATTAATAAAATTATGACATGAAAATTTTATTCATATGATAATCAGTACATGTTAAAATGTATGTTGAAAGCTATTGTAACTGCTAACAGGACATATATGATACAAAGATAGGTAATAAAAATCTGAAAATCGTTTGGAGGGTATTCAGCAACGAAAACCAATGCGGTGCACACAATAACAAGTATGATAATAATCATCAACATTGGAGGGAACATTTTGTAGAAGAAGATATGGTATTGAGAGTTTGTAAGGAGGTATTAAAAATGTGAGTAATCTATTACGATGTTGCTGTATATATGGAGAAAAAAATTTACCGTTTATGACCGTTAACTAGCCGTTTATTACCGTTGGGGGAGAGAGATAAAATCAGTAAACTAGTCGTTAACTAGCCGTTAGAGGAAAGGGGTAAAAATGTAAAAAATCTGATTTAATAGAATTGCATTTATATTATGAATAAATATAAATCTTATTACGAGCAATAAATTGATCATAAATAAAATAACTTTGCATGAATATTTTTCAGTCAACTTTATACAGCTATTATATAGCATACATATATATTCACGCCACGCTACTCAGCAAGCTTTTCTGTGGGTGTTTGAAAGTTAGTAATAAATATATATGTATATAAAGTTATTCATATATAGAATTGAAATATATGTATATTTATAAATATTCAGTTTATAGCTTGTGGTTATTTCCGCACAAGCATCAACGAACATATATATTATGCGTTAAATAATAAATTATTATTTCTTCATCTCACCATATATTATCGACGGTGGCTCAGCCAACCTTTTCTTAATAATGGTGATATACGATATATATTGAAGTAAACCAGAGACATAAAATAAATAATATATTGATAGAAAATTTTACCGTTTGAGATTGTTAGGAGTAGAACAATCGTGTTGATAACGTGTTATAAAGTAACCACAAATTAGAACAAAGAGTGTATGAGAGAAAGAGAGAGAGAGAGAGAGAGAGAGAGTATTATTCAGCCTGAAGGATTCAGTAGTGAATGATAACTTCAGGCTGCTCGGTATTTATAGCCGAGCAGCACACTTACAATTACAACAACCTGCATTAACCATTTCAGCATTAACTATTCCTACCAATGCTATATACATCTACCTAACCTATGCCTGTAAACTAGTTTTGACTTTCATAATAGTCAACTAATTGTAAATAAGTGAAGTGAAGCAATCGAAAGTGATCAAACCTGAATAAAGTGATCACCGTTTACTCTTCCGATACAAATAATATGTGGATCATTTGGGGGTGCGGTCCTCAATGGTAAGTAAGTGAAGCAATGTTTTTTTTATCTAATACCATGAAAGCAATGTTGTAATACGATGCCACCAAATGACCCATATCATTTGCATCAAACCAATATGCCTTGGGAGCACTAATGTCGTTGTATTGTAGACTCGCGTTCACTTTAGTAACACGATTACGTTCAATTAAGATAGGTGTGTACAACTCCTGTTTTGACATCAACTCCATCGACAAATCTGCTCGAACCCTGCTCCATGACTGAAAGAACACAAAAGCTAGGATTCTCAAGAGAAACCAAAGCAATTTCCAATGTAGCTGTGAATGTAGCTACAATGGGAATGACAATGGTCAAAGAAGAACAAAGCAGCGGAAGACTAAATCAGACAATGAACTGAATGCAAAAGATTACCAAAACAATCTACAAGTTAATACTTGTAGACCTAGCCTCAAGGCCACAAAGATTTCACTAAAAATAATAATCGTTTTTACAAAAACACTTGTGAAATCACACACAAAATATTCTCACAAGACAATGAATCTTGGAAAACAAAAACCCCACATAAAACAGTGTAGATGAAACGTGGGAAGAAAGAAAAACAGCTTCCTAAACTGAAATAGGAAGACAAAACAACTTTTCCAGAATTTCAATGTTACTGCCAATGTTGTAACATTGACTTGAACGAGCTTCAGTGTCCGAAAAGCGGCTTCAATATCTTCTTGCTTCTGCTCACAGATGTATTTCCTTTATTCTCTCTCTGAAGCTCTGTATACAGCACGAATCCTTGCACCTTTATTTATAGTTATGCGATCTCCTACACACACGCAAAACAATCCATCTACTACAAGGAAAATGATTAGTTATTAAGGAAAAATCAACAACTTACCAATTTAATGAGATTTGATTACCAAATATCAAAGAACTCAAGAATCATGGTTAGACTAGGATTTATACAAAGATTTAGCTACCAAAAACAACTCCTAAGATTTAGGTCCAAGAAAACCAAAATCTAATTAAATATTTTGTTACCAAAAATGACTCCTAGACTTTAGGATCAAGAAAACCAAAAATCTTTAGGAAAATTATGTTTCCAAAAATGCAACTAAAGATTTTGTTACAAAAAATCCACCAAAACTTTATGACCAAGAAAGGTGAAAACAAGACCAAAATAGGTCATGCCTATTTTGCCCTTACAATCTCCCCCTTTGTTGAGCCTTTCTGGTCAAATCAAAAGACAAGTGTTTATTCAACACCAATCAAAACATCTAACCTGCATTGGTTAGAAAATCTCATCTCCCCCTAAATTTGTGCAAGATATAAAATCAGAAATCATTTACTAAGCACAAATCAGAACAAATCAGAATATACAAATGATGCAATCACTTACATACAAAACAAACATGAACATTTTGGGATTCATCACCATCACCATAAACACTTGATCTCTCTCCCCCTATTTGACCGGAAAAGGAAGAGGGATAAACCATCTTTTAGGAATTCTAAAATATCAAAGATTTTGAAAAACACAATTAAGTGTTCACCATGATTTGATCACACCACTAGCAATAACTGAGCACATCATATCCAAATTCAAAACTTCTTAATTCCACACAAAAATTAGACAACCACTAAATATTTTTCAACATGGAGAATTTTTGGAAATTGATTTGCACAATTTATTTTAGGACAAAATTTCACCAAGCTGATATCCTTACCAACAATGCATGTCCTAAAATTTTATGCCTAAAAACATGATTACTAAAAGCTAGACAAAAGAAATTAAAAAATAAATGCAATCACACACAAGTGATAAAGACCAGATCAAAGGATGTAATTCCTAATGTAGCTGCATTGGGAGATGCATTCGCCAAAATTGTGATTTTATATTCAATTTTGCATTTTTTTTTATTTTCTCAACCAAATTTCTCTCCCAAGATCATAAATTTTTCACAACAAAAATCTATAGGTACTTTATTTCCCTAGGAATATAGCTCTACTTTATTTCAAGCTATAAAAACATGTGCCACTAGGAACCTTTCACACTATTTACCAAGGGTAGCCACTTTACTTTTCGATCAACCCATGAAATCCGAGGATTCATAGTCCCAAAAGAAAGGTGCCACAACCTTGTTCTTAGGTAGCTCTTTTCCGTTAGGTAGCTTTCACACTTTTTCAATTAAAGGGAGTCAATTTTCTCAAGATCAACCCATGAGAGCCTAAGCTCCATAGTACTTTGACAAATTGTTGCATCCCAAAAATTTCAAAAGGTAGCTCTTTCCTTTGTGGACTTAAGATTTTTCAATTGTCATAATACTTTAGGGAGAGAGTTAGGAGAATCAGAACAATGAAATCACAACAGATTTTGAATGAAATTCCCAAGCAACCACAAGAGGCACATACATGTGAAACAATGATCTGGAGTGCCCTCTAAAGACAAAATGCAAGAATGCCTAATTTTTTTTTAAAACTAAGTGTAAAATCATATGGCACACAAAACACAAGAGGTTTCCAAAGATTGAAAAATCTCTCAAAAACAAGACACTTGGCAAATATATCAGCAAGATGATTTTCAGTTCCAACATGTTCAATGCAAACAATTTACATATTCAACCAAGTCTCTAATAAAGTGGTGTCTTATATCAATGTGTTTTGTTCAAGAATGATGAACTGGGTTTTTGTGCTAAACAAATTGCATAGGTTTTATCAAAATACAAGGTTAACACATCAATGTGTAGCACATAATCTATGATCATTTGGAGCATCCATAAAAGATTTAAGGCTTCTCTCAAAAATATTTTGATAAGTATGCTAATTTGTAGGAATCAACCTTACCTCTTCTCCTTGTGTATATGCCATCATGAATATTACCTATCACTTGAGAGATTGGATGGTTTTTCTGTATGCGGCTGGGAATGTCATGGCTGCAATCAGTCAAATTGGACTGAATTCTCGAATGTTCAGACTGCTTTCAGCAGTTTTGCCCAATGTGACTTCCAATGTAGCTACATTCGGAATCACATTGGGTGTCACATTCTGAATTACATCGGCTGAACTTCCGTGATATGCGGTGTTCTGGCTCGACAAAAGTGTATTTATCGGTTTCGAATATGCTGGTTCTGAAGATTTTGGAGGAGATTCTTCATAGAACCGCTTAGCACCAGGACATATATCAAAGGGTTCACAGTATTTGGACTTGCCTTTGTCATTACTACCCTTAGGAACCCACATCTGTTTAAAAACTTTAGTTTGATTTTTTTGAGGATGAGATTTCAGATGCGACTTCGAATGAGACTTCCAATGTGACTTCCAATGTTGCTGCATTGGCTGTTGCATTGGCTGTTTCATTCGATGTTGCATCTGATTTTTTGCCAAGAAAGCCTGCCTAACATCATCCTCATATATAGCCTTTTTCAGAAAACAAAAAGGTTGTATATGTCCAGGCTTATGATAGAAGTGACAAACAAAGTTTTTCTTTCTTGATTTTGGCTTTTCGAAGAAATCTGCTTTCTGAAAATTCTGAGCAGTCTGTTTAGGTTCAGATGTGCCTTCACCTTCTCTCACAAACCCTTTTGGAACAAAACCAATACCTGCCTTGGATGAGTTACCTGAATTAAGCATCTCATCCATTTTATGTTGACTTGAATTCCATTTGGTGATGGTTTCGTTTGCTTGAATGAGCTGCTCCTTTAACCCTTCGATTTCAACATCCTTTTTTCTTAGCAAACTTTCTAGCCTTATAATGCTATCTTTCTGATCTTCATTGGCCTTTTTCAACAGCTCGTTTGCCTTACCAAGCAATGTAACTTGGTGTGCTCGTTTCTCCTAATCCTTGTATAATTACTTGTACCCTTCCAGCAATTCAGACTCTGAATCTCCACCATCTTTTGGGACTGAAGAGTTAAAACAGTAAAGATCATCACTGTTTCTGTCCACTGCATCTTCTGATGTGACTTCCGATGTAGCTACATTTGGGAGTCACATTGGCCAAAAATCCTGCAAAATCAGATGGAGAGTTGTGTACAGTAGTGAGAGTGATGAGATCACCTGGATCTTCATCATCACTATCACTCAAAGTCGCAGAAAAATTCAAACCCTTCTTTCTCAAAGTATTAGCACATTGATTAGCATAATGCCACCCTTGACAAGCCTTACATTGAATAGAATCAATATTTTTACTTCTAGATGTAGACTGTTTAGCAAAAGGATTGGTAAAAGATTTTTTTAGGGTTTTGAAAAGAACTTTCTTTGGGAGGAAATTTGCTAGGCTCAGTTTTGAAAACTGTTTTGGTGATAGAAGATGGAGATCTGTTTTGCCCCTTTGCTTTCAAAATATTTTTAAACTTTGTTGTTAAAAAATCCATTGACTCTTCACCAAAATCAGATTCCTCAATCTCCTTATGCAATTCAAGAAATTCAGAAGAGATATCAACAATGTAAGGAAAAGCAATACTATCATCGAAGGAGTAGAAGATGATGCACCTTTGCCTTTGTTCTTAATTTGCTCATTGAGGTTTAGCTCAAAATTTTGAAGAATACCAGCTAGTCTTTCAAAACCAATTTTGTCAATATCATGAGCTTCCTCAATAGCACAAATTTTCACATTAAACCTTTCAGGTAAAGTTCGCATCATCTTGCTAACAAGACGATCATTGGTGATAGGATCACCCAAAGCAAGAGCAGAGTTAGATATATCAAGTAATCTAGCATAGTAAGACATAATATCTTCATCTTCATTCATCCTTGTGTTTTCAAATTGAGTGGTAAGCAATCTTAATTTAGAAGCACGAACACTGGAAGGTCCTTCACACAAGGTTTGAAGGGCCTCCCATACATCTTTAGCAGACTCATAGTTGGCTATAACCCTAAAGGTGTTAGCATCAAGAGCTTTGTATATGGCGGACAAGGCTTTAGAATTAAAAGAGGCAATGTTTCTATCATTATTAGACCAATCTGCTTCTTTGGTGATCTTTACATCACCATCATCATCAGTAGTTTTGGGAGGAGTCCAACCATTTAGAACAGCAAGCCACGCTCTCTCATCAATTGATTTGATGAAGATACGCATCTTGACTTTCCAAATAGAATAATTTGCACTAGTCAAAATAGGAGGACGGACAACATTCTCATATTGAGAATCCATCACAGCTACAACCAGAATCAACTCTTAGTGATGTCAAGAGAAGGCTCTGATACCAATTGAAAGAACACAAAAGCTAGGATTCTCAAGAGAAACCAAAGCAATTTCCAATGTAGCTGTGAATGTAGCTACAATGGGAATGACAATGGTCAAAGAAGAACAAAGCAGCGGAAGACTAAATCAGACAATGAACTGAATGCAAAAGATTACCAAAACAATCTACAAGTTAATACTTGTAGACCTAGCCTCAAGGCCACAAAGATTTCACTAAAAATAATAATCGTTTTTACAAAAACACTTGTGATATCACACACAAAATATTCTCACAAGACAATGAATCTTGGAGAACAAAACCCCCACATAAAACAGTATAGATGAAATGTGGGAAGAAAGAAAAACAGCTTCCTAAACTGAAATAGGAAGACAAAACAGCTTTTCCAGAATTTCAATGTTACTGCTAATGTTGTAACATTGACAGCCTTCAGCGAACGAGTGTGCTTCAGTCTGGAAAACAGCTTCAGTATCTTCTTGCTTCTGCTCACAGATGTATTGCCTTTATTCTCTCTCTGAAGCTCTGTATACAGCACGAATCCTTGCACCTTTATTTATAGTTATGCGATCTCCCACACACACACAAAACAGTCCATCTATTACAAGGAAAAGGATTAGTTATTAAGGAAAAATCAACAACTTACCAATTTAATGGGATTTGATTACCAAATATCAAAGAACTCAAGAATCATGGTTAGACTAGGATTTATACAAAGATTTAGTTACCAAAAACAACTCCTAAGATTTAGGTCCAAGAAAACCAAAATCTAATTAAATATTTTGTTACCAAAAATGACTCCTAGACTTTAGGATCAAGAAAACCAAAAATCTTTAGGAAAATTATGTTTCCAAAAATGCAACTAAAGATTTTGTTACCAAAAATCCACCAAAACTTTATGACCAAGAAAGGTGAAAACAAGACCAAAATAGGTCATGCCTATTTTGCCCTTACAATGACTCTTCACTTCTAAACATAAACCCAGCTACGGCACGAAAACCGCAATGACCGTCACCACTGATATTCGTTGTGCCCAATATGAAAGTCCAAAATTCCTTTGGGAATTGCTGAACGTAATTACCACTAGCTTTCCCGGCCCTCGTACGTGGTAGCACAACTTATTGAAAGTTAAAACAGATTAATACTGGAATCTTTTCGTTAAGCTGGGGAACTGTAGTGAACGTGGGAGGTTGCTGCAATGGACCAACCTCGTATAACAATCCTTGATCACAAGGGGAGAAGCTATCTATCATCGACTCCACATGCTCAAACAAACTCGGATCACGCTTGGTTGATTTATCATTTTTTACCTTCACAGGCTTCAGACAACCACGAGTGCGCACTTCATCCTGTGGAACAATCAAGGAGTTCGTTCTCACCTCTTTCACCTCCATCATTCTTTTAATGATTAACAACTTTTCAGACTCAGGAGCGTTCTCATAATATTCACGAATCTCATCATACGTGCTATTGAATCGATTGTCCATATCCAGCTTCACTGAAACTTCAACATTCTCAGGAGTATGTAACATATCTAATTTCCTCCAAAATGAATCAACCTGATCAAGGGGAATTGGACAGTCATTTCTCATATACTCAACAATCTCATGATGACAAGGCAGCCCGCATGTTCTTCGAAGTACACAACCACACTACAACGGGTCTATATAAACTAGACATCAAACCTCGAAGTTGTTGAAATATAACTGATCTATATTTCGGAAGAACGACTGTAAGGCTTTTCGTGAATGACACCTTGATTGCAATGTGAGATGTCTCAATCAGGGTGTGCAATTGTCTCCAACATGTCTCAAAGTCACATTGACTTGATTTCAACTGTCTATTCAAAGCTACATGTTGACTCTCCACCCTGAAATAAGATACAATTAATATTTGTATTGCATGACAAAATTTATAGAAAACAATGAAATATTAAAAACATTTAAATACCTGCTTATTGTGTTATTGTCGAAGTGCATTACATTATTCGTCCAAACCGACACAAATCTTCCCTTGTACGGTCGTATCCATTAAGTTCATGGCGTACTCAACTGCAGCGGGATAATCAATAAAATCCATCTGAAATCGCTTCAGGTATTCTTCATATATTTGCTCATTTTTGCATCCACAAAAAAATTCCAACAGATGGTAAATTGATCCCATTGCACTTTCGTGTGAAAGTATTTCTTACAATTCGCAAGGATGTTTTTGTTGATATGCCATCGACAAAGGAAGTGTTGGGAGGTAGGAAAAGTTACCTCAATTTCATTCATTAACACAAGATCTTTGCCAGTTACTATCACAGTTGGCAAGGAGGATTGATTCATCAAAGCATTCAAAATACCAAGCGCCCAAATGCAGTTATCTTGCAACTCCGACCCCATATACGCAGCTCCAACCAAAAATGTCATATTTATCGACGTGATACCAACAATCTCCAACAAGGGTAACTTATATCTGTTTGTCTTGTAAGTGCAATCCATGAAGAGAACCTTGGGAAAATAATGCAACAACTCAACGCTCATTGGATGAGCCAAGAACAAATCTTGAACAATGTTGGTTTTCTTACATCTCCTATGATGGTAATAATATCCATGCTCCATCAATTTTGCTACAAGTTGCTACATTTGCAATTGACCATCACGCTCGATAATTTTATTCTTGTTACAAGCATTGTAAATAGTCCGTATTGAAAACTTATTAATTTTAAACTTCTCGTGTAAACCTTGCAAAATGTCATCGGGCCTCGAATTGGCATGCGACATGTCAAGAACATAAGCCTTCTCCGGGTCTGATAATCGACCAACAAATGAGTGGCCATGCATGTAAGGGGCCACGGCATGGCTATGTAACCCACATTCAACCTGAAGTTCCCATACTCCTTCACATAATTGTATGCCTTTCAAACAAAATGGACACCCACATTTTTTTGATCAACGTTCTCTCTTGTTATTCTTTGTTACTTTACTCGAATCATCACCCTTTTTTTGACGAGGTTGCCCACCAAGTTCACAACCTAAAGTCAACCAAGGTCCTCTATTTGTCGTACCACTATCAGACCTAGTAATTACTATCACAAGCCCATTCTCCCTTCCGGTTGCACGCACCCAATAAAATAAATCATCCCGGGATGAAAAATATGAGTGATTTACAAACACATTACTGTAATCTATAACAATCTGTTGTTGAAGAGGAATGATCACATCATTTTCAGGACCAACGACACTGTGCTCAGTAGGAAACATGTTTGCTTCTTGAAAAATAAACAAAAAAAAACATGTTAAAAATTCATGATTCTGTACTATTCATGCACTATCTGGCCAGTGTGTGGATGTGGGTTTGTTCGGCCAGGATGAGATAAACAGAAGTGCGAGTGTTCGGCCATGCTGAGATGAACAGAGGTGAGCATGTTCGGCCAGGATGAGATGAACAACAGTTAGAGTGTTCGGCCATGCTGAGATGAACATAAGTGTTGGTGTTCGACCAGAGTGTGGTGAACACCCTTAAGGCTGTTTGGCCAGTGCTGGCCGAACAACCTTAAGGGTATTCATCATACCAGAGCCGAACAACCGTAATACCCAGTTCGATTTTTTTGGGCAAAAAATCAAATTTTAATCGAAGAAAGTGAAAGAAATACTTACATTACCCGACCCCGTGACTTCTTTAAGCTCCTTATAATGTTATTTTTGACAATGTGATTATGTTTTGTGTTGGTTTTGAGAGAGTGTTTTGAAAAAAAAATTAGAAGAATAAAAAGCAATGAGGTCCCGTAAGCTTTTACATGTATTTGTGGTTTTAAGATTTGGGGTATAAATATAAAATAATTGGGTGTAGGGAGTATTATTTGTCTTTTAGTATAGTATTTGCGATTTTGAGATTTGGAGTGTAAATATAAAACAATGGGGTGTAGGGAGTATTATTTGTCTTTTAGTATAAGGGTATTATAGTTATTTCAATGGGGTGTAGAGATTAATTAATGAGGTGTAATGTTTAAAAGGGCTTATTATGTCATTTCACTTAATGACATTTGTGTAATGATTTCAAGTGGGGTGTAGAGATAGGTTTTTGGGGTGTGAATATCCCCACCCAATTGCAAAATCTATATATAAAAACTATGAACCGCGATATATAAAAAACTGTATCGTGATACAAATATCTATTTACTTTAATTTTTCTATTAAAACTTAAATAATGTAAAAACTAATCAATATTAATTGCTATGAACACTAGTTAACAACATTTGTGCACCACGGTGCAAATATATGTAAAATTAATTGATGAAAGAAACTTTGCACCGCGATAAATAAATTTGCACTTTATAAACTTTGCACCGCGACATATAATCTTGCTGTAAAAAATATTTTAAAATGAATCTTTGAATTGTGGTGCAAAAATATGCAAAATTAATTGATAATATAAACTTTTCACCACGATATAAATTTGCACTTTATAAACTTTGCACCGCGATATATAAATTTGACGTAATGCACCTATTGCTCATTAAGGATATCGCAGTCCTTTCGCGTACAAAAGTGATTTTTTTCGGTTTAAAAAATGGTATACTTTAGCGATTAGAAACTTGGAAAAGTGGACCGGCCTAAATTTTACCCTATTTTTTTGCTATATAAATATAAGTTTTTTGATGAAAAGTTATGTGTTGAAACGGTTTGACTCGGTCTGGTCCAACGATTAGGCAACCCAGCCTGTTCCGGTCCGTTTAATTTTGGGTTATAACGGGATACAATTTATTTCGACCCGTTACCCGTTACCCGTTTCGATCTTCCTTATATCCGATCCAACCCACCCAATCGCCAGCCCTAATCTCCAATAACATCCCTCAATCTTGACAATTTCCAGATTTGGGCATCTTTGGATCAAAAAAGAGTGTTCATCAGTAGGCCTTTCAATTTCAACCCATTACCCATGAACCCAACCAATCCAACTCACTAATTACTCGACTCAACCCAACCCATTAATAAAATAAATTTAAATGAGTTATCCAGCTTAACCCATTTAATTTCATGAGTTAAGCTGGGTTGAATCCACTAGAATTTACGCAGTTAAGGAAATTGATTTTGTTCTTCTTTTGGTTCGACTTCGATGTCTTCTCACAATTCAGTGCGCGACACAAAGTAGCAAATCCAATATATATATGCTCCAAGTCGGTTGACCGAAGATTCCAAATCCATTGAGGATTCACTAACAAGGCATGAAATCAATTCCAATTTGGAACGGAAACAAGCTTTCCATCGAGGGTCCCACTATACTTGGATAGGAAACAAATAAGAGAGTAATCACATGTGGGCTACTCCACTAAAGTTCCATGCATCCAAATAGTTCAAGCCACTAGAATAACAGTATTCAACTCAATCTCTTACTCTTATAATAGTGTTTATCAATTCATTCCAAACATAAACTGGAAAGAATATAAAAGAGAGTCCTATTACTAGCAGTGAGCTTAGACCAATTCAACCCAACTAGAACCAGAATCAGAATCAACCCAATATTCATAGTGTAAACCGCCATGACATCTAAGATAACACAATATTTTCTAAGAGTTCTTCACTTTTAGAAACAAAAATAAATTGTGCTGTCGTTATTAGAGCTCTATTTGATAAATTTTTTCTATACTTTGATTAAATTCTTATGGATGATGTTTCATTGTTTAATGTGTTGGGGTATATTTTATTTATCCATAAAAAAATAAAATAAAATAAATAAATCAAAAATCAAAAAAATTTTGAAAAACAAAAAAATCAAAAAGCGTGTTAAAGTGGGTCAACCCAATTTAACCCGACCCATTTACAACACGATCCATCTGACCCATTTAATATTTGGGTTGTGGCAGGTATGACCAATTTCAACCCATTACCCACTCCACTCCAACCCAACCCAATTGACACCCCTATTCATCAGTGTCTAAAAGAGTGTTAAGCTGATCAGAAAGGCAGGACGATATTAATCTGGTTTTTCCGGTGTATGTTAAGGTCAAAGACTGCAAGTAGGCCTGACAATTGGGTGGGTTGGGTTGGGTTATAATGTGTAATGAGTTGAAATATGTCGAAACCCATTAGAACGCAAATGTCAAACAGGTTGAAATGAGTTGGGTCAGAATGAGTCGGGTTGAAACGGGTAACGGGTTAAAGCGGGTTGATCGATGTTTTATTTAATCTTTTTCCTTGCAAGTGGACAAGACTATTATAGAATAGAATTGGAAGCAAGGGTCGAACCCACAGAGACAAGTGATCACGAACAGTACAATTATTGATAGCCAATTATTAACCTAAAGGGGGTTTTTATTGTTTAATTCTACTCTAAACTACTAGTTATAGATGTTTAACTAATTAGGCGTAATAACGAGATATGAAGATCTTATGGTGAGTGGAAATCTAGGATTACGGGTTTCACTTATATCTCCTTTATGTTCAATTCATAATAATGTCATTCAATGTCTTGGGTTCGTTCACTAAAAATAGATATAGTCGTTGAACAATTGGTTCGGCCTCCATCCCATAAAATTCATCCATTCCATATCCTAAGCACGAGGCTGTTAATCTAGTTTGTCACCTAGATTTATGATCTATCTGTCACCTAGATCATGTAAGAACACGGTCCTAACTTATCACTCTCGTGCATCGATAGGTCCAATTTATTGTGTTGGTGAGCGATTATGCGACATATGCACTTGGTCATGCGGTTATCCGCACCTCTAAGCCTTTATTATTTGCGATTACATTCATTTGTTCAAAGCAAAATAATATAGGGGTTGATAAACAACACAATCAACAAGCATTGAATAGACATATATATAAGAATCAAAACATAAATTCGATACAAGTTACCTCCCACCTCCTAGATTATGGATGATTTAGTTCATCATAGACAATGAACAACACATGGAGATGATTGGATACATGATTTGATCTTCAATACTTGAAATTACAAAACCTAACTATGTTATACAATCTAAAACTACCTAAAATCTATGAAAAGAGAGCTTCCAGCCGTCCTCCTTCTGCTTAGGCTCGGCCCGGCTTCTATATATACTCGGGAGTTGTGATTGGATCGAATGTGTGTGAAAATCCGAAAATCAAGCATTACGCCTACCTTGCGGTCGCAAGGTCTTTGGATACTGCTGCGTCCGCAAGGTCTCGATGTCGACTTGGCAATTTCTTTGACTTGAGCCCTTTTCCGTCTTGCCTACCTTGCGGTCGCAAGTGCGAGGCACCTGCGTCCGCAAGGTGTCATTGACATCTTTCATTGTTTCTTCAATTTTCCTTTTTGGCCCTTCTTGAAATTTGCACTTAAAACCCTAGAGTTTCGCGTATTTTCACAATTAACCTGAAACTTACAAAACTCACCGAAAACATATATTAGTACTCAAAAGACTCGTGAAATAGCATAATTTAAGTCATAGAAGTATATAAAATCGACGTATAAAATACATCGATCAAATACCCCCAAACTTGAACTTTGCTCGTCCACGAGTAAACAAATAAACTTATAAATACAAAAGCATATAAATAACAAAAATTAAAATCTTTTTGTGAGGGTGACACTATTTACACTCCTCTATAAACCCACAAACTCAAGGAGACTCTTTCGAGTGACTCGACTATGCAGATAAATACAAAAACAAATAAATACAAAAGCGAATAAAATTTACAAATAAAACAAAACATAAAATCTTTTTGGCTTCATCTCAAGTTATAAGTGTATGGCATGCATGTAATCTCAGTTTGGTGCTCACCACATATATGCAGGCTTAGTCATATAAAACCAACTAGTCTTTTCTTAAAGGCGCTACTACTTTAATTTCTCCGTGTGTGTGTGATCACCGGTCTTAAAGAATATCTTAACTAAAAGCAGTTTTATTAAGCTAAACACCACATTCATATGAAAATCAAAGTTTAATAGAAAATCATGCATTAAGAAGTATGAGATCTACCATCCAAACCCGGTCAGTTACAGACAGAAAGGTCCCAAGGATTTAAAAGACTTATACATCCATCCCATGCACTTCTATGTATGTATACAATGCTCTCCTATCCCAATGACTTGTAATAGCTAAGATTATGCTAACACAGTGAGCTTTAGGGTGAATAATAATGAATACGAAGTGTGTGATCAATTTCATGTTACTCACTTGACAATAAAAACAACATAAGCATTGGCAAGAAGATCATTAGGACTTTATAAGCTTGTAATGTAAGGCCAAGGTGTTGGGGGATTTGATGGAAAGGGATTAGAATTCAAAGTGAGAGAGTAAGACTACCCTTTATCCCTCATACTTCCAAGCAAAAGGAAGTTTTCCCTATTTAGGCTAGGACACCAAAGACCACAAGTGGAGGGGTGCTTTTGTAACTTTTAAGTTTTCTTCTTTCCCCCCCCCCCCAAACTTGTTTTGGGCAATATATTCTTCTAAAAATATCACATCATTCTAAGAATTTTTCTAACATATTTTCTCTTGAAAGCTATGCTTCCATTTGAATCTTTGTTTACACTCTTCTTCTTAGTTTCATTTTTCGATCGACACATAATTTTTTTTTCGACGACGGAAAGAAAGAAGAAAAAATAGCCTAGCGAAAAGAAGTGGTCCTCCTAGAATCAATTTCCCACCCACATCCTACTCTCTCAAAGGGTAGGCTAAAAGTGTATAGGCTTTTAGGGTTAAGTTAATGTGGGTAATAGAAACGATGGCGAATGGGGGTTTAAATAGTGTGCTTAGCACACTCCATTCTTTTTCATTAGGCTCAAAGGGGACACTAGGGATATATTTTAGTATAGGTCAGGGAATATTTAGGCTCTAACGATCCAAAGATGGCCTAAGTCATTTCTTAATGCCAAATGCTCACATAGTATTTAAAGCAAGTAAGACAACACAAAATATCATATCAACTATGGGAATTGGGGTTGAGTGTTTAGCATCACTGGATTTCACATAAGCATTCGCTAAGACAGATGGTAGGGACAATTGAGACTAATATGCAGACACGGTTCGAAAGTGTGCTTGAGATATATAAATGAGAAAAATCCAAGGGATCTAACTAACATGCAATTGACCCTAAGTTACAATTCAATGCAACAATTATGTTCGAATGGCTATGCATCATATTCTTGTGCATATCTTGTTGAAGTGAAATAGGTGTTATAAACTTTATAAAACTATTCTAATCAATCCATAATTATGGTGGTGTGAGTGCATGAAGAATTTGGAGAAAAGTAAAAGTTTCGCAAAATTAAGTAAATTCCAGGGGGATCTACGGACTAACTATGCGGTTCATTGCACTAATCTCCTCATTGACTACGACTAGCATTACCACACCTAAACTCGAGGATGAATATTTTGAATTAAATATATATATATATTTTTTAATATATATATTTTTAAGAAATTGGGAAATTTGGAGGTGATGACAATGACACAATTGATGATGGGTCCCCATAAGAGGAACCCACAGTATCCAAAATAGTGTATTACGGTCAAGGCAACACTTCAGAAAATAAGAAAAAAAAAAGCAGAGGAAAAATAGGGTGAAGAGTTAAATGGTCATCGAGAAAAGAAATTTTCTTTCACCCTAACGACATAGCCCAACTCCATTCCTCGTTAGGCTAGGACTGCTAAGACTTAAAATTTTAAATCCCCCAAACTTAATTTCTATTTTGTCCTCAAAATAAGGGAACATATGAGAGGATTGATGGGTGGTAGGACAAATATCAAAAGGAGATAGCGGGTCCACCTAACGAACGAAGATGGAACTTGGGCCTCGACTCACGGTGAGTCGGGCAGAAATAACGAACGAGGACGAAACTTCGGGGATCGTGCCGGGGAGGGAGTCCATACAAGTTGGACATTACGTCCCGGTGTTGGCCCAATAGAAAAATTCGATGCAGTCGGCACGCATTTGGGCCAGCTGCGACTCATCATATCACTTTGGAGGACAGTTTCCTCCAACTGTTGGAGATCTCCACGAGTGGGTCCTCTCTTCCTCTTCGGGTTCCTCCTCTTGAGGAACCCTCACTCTCAGCTGGCTGGTGATGTTCAAACAAAATGGCCCTAGTAATGGCCGGACCGGACCGGCCTCTCCGCGTGTTTGGGCATTCTCACGTTTGCCCCCTACACAAAGTCGGTAATCAAATGCGGGAAGCGAACCCCGCATTCGTCCTACCTCTAATAAGGGTCTTGATTTGGCCGTTGATCAAGCGGCCAACATCAATGGACCCACCGATCATAATGGTGTAGGTCAAGGCAGCCCTCTCCCAATTCACCGTGTTTTGGTGACTTGAGGGCATGAGGCGTCATAAACAAATTTATACACGGGCTTGGCCGTGTCTTGGAGAAGGACTCTCTCATGGTGCGTGGTCCAAATGGTGGATTACGGCTATAGGACCACTCCACACCGGGGAGAGCAATGGCGGCATTGACCACCTCGGCAGGGGATCGGGGGTTGAGGTGTGTGCTATAGTTATCGGCACCAACCGCAAAGTTGGAGGTGCCGAAATGGGTGTTAATGCTTTGGGCCGAAAAGTCAACTATTGTGCCCCTAACATAAACAGTGTCTAGCACACCACCATCCATGCCAATGTTGCCATTGGCGTAGAATTGTCGGACAATAGGGACTACGACGTCCCTTGGCGGAGAATCTAACAAAACCCCACCTACGAGCTATCGGATTGGGACGGATACCAAAGTCTTGACCTTGAATCCCTTTCGGGCACCAAGGACTTGGAGAGTTTGTTAGTGTACCTCTCGATGCCTCGTAGGACACGAATCGGGTTATGTCAAAATTATGCTCTTCCTCTGGCGGAGATGATGAAGCACGAATTTCTACGCCTACGGAACATTTTGTTTGAAATAAAATTTTAAAAACTAAAAAGTTTAACTGTTAAAATATGTTTTAAAATTTTAAAACTAAATTTTATTCTAAAGCATGCAAAAATTATATCTACGTTAAAAATTTTCTAGCACCCTAGCATGCAAATATTTTACGTATGAAATTAAAGAGGGTGTTAGGGTTACTTGTTTGCAGCCTTAATTGAGTGAATGCGGCCGGAGTGGAGTTTGATCTTCGGCGGCAATTGGAGGTTTCTTCCTTCTTCTCCTTCAAAAGCTTCAACTTGATGGAGTGTAATGGTGGATGGGGGAGATGGAAGATGAAGAGTTTTGAGGAGGAGGAGAGAGATCTTGAAGATAGGGAATTATGGAAGATCTTGAATTTGAAGATCCGAATTTGAAGAGGTTGGCTGCTCTTTGCTTGAGAGAGAAGAGAAGTTTACGTGTGATTTTAGAAGAAAACACGGCGGTCTTTATAAAGAGGGACCTTGCGGTCGCAAGTACGCCACACTGCGTCGCAAGGTCGGCGATCAAAGCGGTTACGTTTCATTGCATTCCCCATGACGATGGATCATCACGAGATTCGCATTCTTGGGGACCTTGCGGTCGCAGGTCCTTCACACCTGCGTCCGCAAGGTGGGCGAAGTCTTCCATCTTGTTTTCTTTCCTATCTTTTCAACGGTTTGCGGTTTAGCCCTTAGTTAACTTCCGTTATGTCTTGGATATTTCTGTATGCAAAATCTAAACAAAAATTCTAAACTAAAATTATTAGTAACATATAAATACAACACTAAGATGTTTTTCTCCCCCAAACTTGAATTTTGGCATATTTAATTTAAAATTAAATGTCCAAAAATAAAATTTAATGGAGAAAAGCATATTTAAACTAACTATATAACTAAATAAAATTCAACATAGTGGGTTGCCTCCCACTTAGCGCCTTTGTTTAACGTCTTTAGCTCGACCAAACGCAAGCCTAATCTCTTGGTGGTTCATTGTCGGCCAAGCGGATTAACTCAATTGTTCGTTCAAGCGACATTGGCTCAAAATATGGCTTGAGTCGGTGTCCATTCACTTTAAACACTTCATTATTTTTGGGGTTTTGTATATCAACAGCCCCATGAGGATAAATTCGTACTATTCTAAAGGGACCAGACCATTTGGATTTTAACTTTCCTGGGAATAACCTTAACCTAGAGTTAAACAGTAATACTTTCATACCTGGATGAAGCATTTTGTTGGCTAATCCCATGTCATGATACTTTTTGGTCTTTTCCTTATACGTTTTCGTATTCTCATACGAATTTAGTCTATGTTCTTCTAACTCATTTAAGCTGAAACAATCTTTCTTCTCCGGCCAATGTTAAATCTAAATTCAATTCTTTAATTGCCCAATAGGCTTTATGCTCAATCTCAAGCGGTAAATGGCAAGCTTTGCCATATACCATTCTATATGGACTCATTCCTATGGGTGTCTTAAAAGCGATTCGGTATGCCCATAAAGCATCCTTGAGTTTAGATTCCCAATCTTTACGATTAGGCCTAACGGTCTTTTCTAATCGCTTTTATTTGCCTATTGCTTACTTCTACTTGTCAGGATGTTTGTGGATGATAAGGTGTAGCTAACCTGTGAGTTACACCATGCTTTCTAAGAACATTATTTAACAACTTATTGGTAAAATGAGTTCCTTGGTCACTTATTATGGCCTTAGGGACTCCATATCTAGCAAATAAATCTTCTACAAACTTGACTCTTGTTTTTCCATCATTAGTCTTGGTTGCTCTTGCTTCTATCCATTTAGAAACATAATCAACTGCTACTAGAATATACTCGCAATTATTGGACACAGGAAAGGGACCCATAAAATCAATACCCCAAACATCAAAAATTTCAACTACTAAATTAACATGTAAGGGCATCTCGTTTCTCTTTCCTATACCACCTGTTCTTTGACATTTGTCACATGTTACGTAAAAGCAGTTCACAATCTCTAAAAGCAGTAGGCCAATACTGGACTGATTGCAAAATTTTTCGGCGGTTTATTACCACTAAAATGACCTCCACAAGAATATCCATGGCAAAATTCCATGATACCTTGTTGGTCTTTTTCTGGAATACATCTTCTTATTAAAGAATCAGAACAAATTTTGTATAAATGAGGAGCTTCCCAAAAATAATTTTTAGTTTCCGCCAAAAATTTCTTCTTTTCGTAATGATCAAAATTCGGATTAATGATATCGGACACATAGTAGTTGACAAAATCGGCATACCAAGGGTCGAGAATCTTTAATGGCTAAGGAGTTGTTCATCGGGGAAAATTGTCATTTATGGGGACAGGATCATCAAGAAATTGACGTTCAAGCAAGGGTGAAAATTCTAACCTAGACAAGTGGTCGGCTACAACATTCTCGGTTCCCTTTTTATCCTTGATAGTTATGTCAAATTCTTGTAACAATAACATCCATCTAATTAATCTTGGTTTAGCATCCTTCTTACTTAACAGATATTTCAATGCAGAATGATCAGAAAAGATTATCACCTTTGATCCTAGCAGATATGATCTAAATTTTTCTAAAGCATATACTCTTGCTAAAAATTCCTTTTCGGTAGTGGTATAATTCAATTGAGCATCATTTAGAGTTCTACTAGCATAATGGATCACATGAGGCTTTCTATCTACCCTTTGTCCTAACACGGCTCCAATTGCAAAATCGATGCATCACACATGATTTCAAAAGGAAGTGACCAATCGGGCCGGATAAAATTAGGCGATAGTTAACTTTTCTTTTAATAAATTAAAAGCTTCTAAACATTCTTTATCAAAAATAAATTATGTATCTTTTGCTAGCAAATTACATAGAGGTTTACAGATTTTGGAAAAATCTTTTATAAATCTTCGGTAAAAACCAGCATGGCCAAGAAAACTTCGAACTCCTTTAACTGAAGTGGGAGGGGGTAGTTGTGAAATAACTTCGATTTTAGCTTTGTCAACTTCAATGCCTTTATTTGAAACAACATGCCCTAAGACAATTCCATGTTTTACCATGAAGTGACTTTTCTCCCAACTTAAAGTTAAATTAGTTTCGCGACATCTTTTAGGACGGATGTAAGGTTTTCTAAACAATGATCAAAAGAATTTCCAAAAGCGAAAAATCGTCCATGAAAACTTCTACGCATCTTTCAACTAAATCGAAATATAGATATCATGCATCTTTGAAAAGTAGGCGGTGCATTACACAATCCAAAAGGCATTCTCCTAAAAGCAAAAGTACCAAAGGGACATGTAAAGTTGTTTTCTCTTGGTCTTCGGGTGCAACAGGGATCTGATTATACCCAGAAAAACCATCAAGAAAGCAATAATATTCATGACCGGCTAATCTTTCAAGAATTTGGTCAATAAATGGCAAAGGAAAGTGATCTTTCCTAGTTGCCGCATTTAATTTCCGCAAATCGATACACATTCTATAACCAGTTATAGTCCTTGTAGGGACTAATTCATCTTTCTCATTTTTAACAACAGTAATTCCTGACTTTTTAGGAACTACTTGAACAGGACTAACCCATTTACTATCTGATATAGGGTAAATTATACCCGCATCTAAAAGCTTAAGAACTTCTTTCCTAACAGCTTCTTCCATGTGTGGGTTAAGTCTTCTTTGTCTTTCTCTTGAAGGTTTACTACCTTCTTCTAAATGTATTTTATGCATGCACATAGAGGGACTAATTCCTTTTAAGTCGGCTAAAGACCATCCTAAAGCTTCTCTATGTGTCCATAAAACTTTTAACAAACTTGCTTCTTGTTTTTTCGTTAAGTAAATTTGCTATAATAACGAGGCAAAGTGTTACCTTCCCTAAAAATGCATATTTTAAGTGGGATGGTAATGGCTTTAATTCTTCGACTTTGGGAGAATTAATGGAAGGCATAAATTCAGAATTTTCTACTTTAATAGTTTCTTTTATTTTAGCCTCATTATTCTCTTCTTGCTTTTCTTCCTTAATATCTTCTATCTCAATTTCTTCAAAGAGAGATTTTAGAATCTCTACTTCATCATCTTTGATTTCATAACTTTCTTCTACTACTTTCTCAAACTCATCAGAATTATTTTCTATTTTTATTTCTTTTTCTTCTATCTTTTTACTAGCTTCTAACTTTTCTTTCTCTAATCTTTCCTCTTCTTCTATTTCTCTTTCAATTTCCTCAATGTCAATTTTTATGGGAGGGATAGGGCTATCATCGTAGACAATAAATCTATCTCTCTCATAATCTTCCTCTTCTTCAAAAGTTTCGGTTGATAATTTCTCAATCTCATCTATTGAAAAGCAGGCACCTATGTCACTAGGTCTATTCATAGCATCAAACACAGAAATTTCAACTGTTTCACCTAGGACTGACATTGTGAGTTTACCATTTTTCACATTAATCATTGTATTGGCGGTTGCCATAAATGGTCGCCTAACAATATTGGGACTTCATTATTGGTGCATATCTTCCTTTCCATCTCTAGAACCACAAAGTCAAGCGGTATGATTAATTTATCAACTTTGAACTAGGATATCTTCCACTATACCCAAAGGATATTTAACTGAGCGATCAGCTAATTGCAATTGCATATTAGTGGGTTTTAGTTCTCCTAAACCTAATTGTTTATAGACCGCGAAAGGCATCAAATTAATACTTGCTCCTAAATCTAGCATTGCTTTCATCTTTTTAGAGCTTCCCAAGGAGACTTGGATATTAAAACTACCAGGGTCTTTCAACTTAGGTGGTAATTCGGGTTGTAAAACAGAACTTACGTTTTCAGAAACAACAATCTTTTCATTGTTTTCAAACTTGTGTTTCTTAGAGTGAAGATCTTTGAAAAACTTTGCATAAGTTGGAATATTTTTAATAACATTAAGCAAAGGTAAATTAACATTTACTTTGGATAACATATTATAAATTTCCGAAAATTGTTTGTCCATTCGGTTTTTCATAAGTCTTCTTGGAAACGGAATTGGAGGAACATAGGGTGGTGGAGCCACATAAGGTTCCTCTTCTTCTTGATCTAACTCTTTTTCAACTTCAATTGTATTATCTTTATTTTGAATTTCTTCTTCTTTTTCTTGTTCCTTATTTGGAACCTCTACTTCTACTTCTTTTTCTTTTTCTACCTCTTGATTACTTAAATCATTATTTTCTTTATTACTATCACTATCTTTTTCGATTACTTTTTCAGAATTTTCTACTGTAGCAGGCATATTAGAAGAAGGATCAGAATCACTTACCTCTTCACCTATCACCTTACCGCGCAAGGCGGTGATTGACTTAGCTTGCTTCGGTTTGACTAGGGAACTTCCCTTCTTCTCTTTTATCTGCTCCAGAACTTTCAATGTGTTTCTTTAAATTTTCAATTTCTTCAAGCATGTACTTCATCAAAGCTGCTTGTCCTTTACTAGCTACTTCTTGCTTGGGAACTTCTTCAATTCTCAACTGATTTTGATTTGGCAACTGTGGAGGTTGTGGTGGTTGAGGTTGGAATTGTTGAGGTTGCAAAGGCTTATTTCCTCCCCAAGAAAAGTTAGGATGATTCCTCCAACCAGGATTATATGTATTTGAATAGGGATCATTCCTTGGCCTTTGAGGGTACATATTCATAGCATTAGCCTGTTCAGAATACATAGCACTTGACGGACAAAAATTAGTAGCATGAGAATATAATCCACATAAAGCACATGCTTCTTGAATTTGCCAATTTTCAAATTGAGCTTGTGTATTTGAATTATCTTGCAATTGATATAGGCTCCTATTTTTACCTCTAGCACTTTTGTTGGGAATTAATACTTAGCATCTCAAATAATTCTTCTAATGCTTACGGTGTCATTCTATTAATAGAACCACCACTGCACTATCAACCATAGTTTGTAAGCTGGCGAAAGACCATGATAAAATTGAAGCACTAACACATGTTGAGCCAAATTATGATGAGGACACATAATAAGCGATTTTTAAATCTATCCCATGACTCATGGAATGTTTCACAGTTCATTTTGGAATGACATGATTTGTTTTCTATACTCGTAAGAGATGCATGTTTGTAAAATTTGCTCATAAACAAATCATATAATTGTGCCCAAGTAAAAACACTATTTGGTGTTAGGTTCATAAACCATCTCTTTGCCAATTCTTTTAATGCATTGGGAAAATATTTCATTTTAATTTGATCTTCAGTCAACCCTCCTAAAGGAAAACTACTCATCATGTATTCATATTCTCTTAAGAAACTGAATGGATCTTCATGGGGCATCCCATGAAAAGATGGTATGGCATTAAAATAATGTCCTTTTAACTCAAAATTCCTAACAGCATCTGGCAAGACTAGACATGATGTCACAACATATAGTGAAGGTCTACTAAAGTCATTAATAGTTCTTTGATTTACCACTACTTCCATATTTCTTCTTGCAGGCTCTTCTTATCTTTGATTCCTATTGACTGGGTCAACTAGGTTTTCAGGATTACGAATATTGTTATTTTCTTCCATTGTAGGATCAAACAGAGGATCCTCTTGATTCAAGTGGTCTTGATTATCAGGCTCAAAAGCTAGATTTTCAAAATATCTTTGGTATCTTTTAACAATATTTATATCTTGATCTAAGTCTATCAATTTAGGATTTAAAGATCTACGACCTTGCATAAAAATTAAAGTAATTTAAAAACAACTAACTATTAAAATAAAATAAAATCTTTTTGTATTTTTTTTTTTTTATGAAAACTGAAAATTAAACTAAAAACTAAATTAAATTAAAAACTACGCTACCAACAAACTAACTACGTAAACTAGCTTGTCCCCGACAACGGCGCCAAAAACTTGATCGATGTTTTATTTAATCTTTTTCCTTGCAAGTGGACAAGACTATTATAGAATAGAATTGGAGGCAAGGGTCGAACCCACAGAGACAAGTGATCACGAACAGTACAATTATTGATAGCAAATTATTAACCTAAAGGGGGTTTTTATTGTTTAATTCTACTCTAAACTACTAGTTATAGATGTTTAACTAATTAGACAAGAATAACGAGATATGAAGATCTTATGGTGAGTGGAAATCTAGGATTCTGGGTTTCACTTATATCTCCTTTATGTTCAATTCATAATAATGTCATTCAATGTCTTGGGTTCGTTCACTAAAAATAGATATAGTCTGTTGAACAATTGGTTCAGCCTCCATCCCCGCAAAATTCATCCATTCCATATCCTAAGCACAAGAACTGTTAATCTAGCTGTCACCTAGATTTATGATCTATCTGTCACCTAGATCATGTAAGAACCTGGTCCTAACTTATCACTCTCGTGCATCGATAGGTCCAATTTATTGTGTTGGTGAGCCGATTACGACATATGCACTTGGTCATGCAGTTATCCGCACCTCTAAGCCTTTATTATTTGCGATTACATTCATTTGTTCAAAGCAAAATAATATAGGGGTTGATAAACAACACAATCAACAAGCATTGAATAGACATATATATAAGAATCAAAACATAAATTCGATACAAGTTACCTCCCACCTCCTAGATTATGGATGATTTAGTTCATCATAGACAATGAACAGCACATGGAGATGATTGGATACATGATCTGATCTTCAATACTTGAAATTACAAAACCTAACTATGTTATACAATCTAAAACTACCTAAAATCTATGAAAAGAGAGCTTCCAGCCGTCCTCCTTCTGCATAGGCTCGGCCCCTGGCTTCTATATATACTCGGGAGTTGTGATCGGATTGAATGACTGTGTGAAAATCCGAAAATCAAGCATTCTGCCTACCTTGCGGTCGCAAGGTGCTGGATACCTTGCGTCCGCAAGGTCTCCAGTATGTCCGACCTTGGCAATCCTGACTTGAGCCCTTTTCTACCCGTATTGCCTACCTTGCGGTCGCAAGGTCTGATGCACCTTGCGTCCGCAAGGTGTCCAGATTGTACAGCTTTCATTGTTTCTTCAATTTTCCTTTTTGGCCATTCTTGAAATTTGCACTTAAAACCCTGGAGTTTCGCGTATTTTCACAATTAACCTGAAACTTATAAAACTCACCGAAAACATATGTTAGTACTCAAAAGACTCGTGAAATAGCATAATTTAAGTCATAGAAGTATATAAAATCGACGTATAAAATACATCGATTACGGGTCAACCCGTTTCAACCCAAAATATTTCCCCCAAACAAACATAAATTTATAGCATAAAAAGTCGCGGGTCGAAATGGGTAACGACTCGACCTGTTTTAACCCGACCCGACATGTTAATATTATTGGGTCGAAACGGGTTACCTGCTTCAACCAAAAAATATTAATGGGTTTGGTTGAATTGGGTAATTAGTAGATTGAGTTGGATTGGATGAATTAGTGGATAATGAATTACAATTACCAGACCTAGTTTGCAAGTTTGGGGTCACTATTAAGGCAGAATACTATCTACCTACTTATTGACCGAACCCCCTCCAAATTCTTCAAGTTTGGATGCAACTTTTAAAAAACCAACATGGTCTAAAATCTCGAGATCACTAATTTTCACTGACACCAAAGATGACCTGCAATTTTCTGCAATAAGTTGGATTTCCTAGCCGAAAAATGGTCTCGGTTACCAAAAAGGTGGCTAGAGATTAAATTCTCAAGCAAAAAGGTCTTCATTGCGAGGAACATGGATGTCCTAGCCAAAAATTAGTGTTTAGTAGGCTTGTCAATTACAACTTAAAATCTGTTAATCCACCGAACTCGATTTAAAAATTACTGAATATAATCCGATCTGTTAATTTTTTGGGTTGAAAAGGGTACCCATATCGACCCGTTTTTTTGTCATATAAATGTAAGTTTTTTTTAATGGAAAATTATGGGTCGAAATGGATCGACCCGTTCCGACTCATTACCCATTGTTACCCAGCCCATTTTGATTCAATTCATTTCGACCTGTTTATTTTTGGGTTATAACGAGTCGCGACCTATTTCGATCCGTTTCAAACCAATCATTACCCGACCTAATCCACCTAATCGCCAGCCCTAGTGTTTGGTGATAAATTCTGATTTTCTCGTGTGCAACTATAATTTGGCGTTACTAGCAACAAAATAATTTTCTAGTGGAAAGGAAGTATCATTTAGTCCATTCATTTCCTGCTTGAGCTAATTTTTTTTAGCGACCATGACTTTGGCAAAGTTGCTAAAAAAACTATTTTTTTGGAAAAAGAGAAGAGATCTTCTCAATGTAGTTATTGATATTTTCAAGGTCGAGGAACGGAACTTCTTGGCGAAAATTGTCTTGACTTCTTCCGGTGAACTCAATTAAACTTGGAACAAAATCATAATTGAAGGATATACAACAAATTCGTTATCTTAGAGGGATCATGAGTTACCTCGTGCGAATTCGATTCTTGAGCGAAGTGAAAGACTTTCGGCTTGAGCCACGATTTTCGTATGTCACGAATTTTAATCCTTCAAATCTAGATTGATATCACGTAGCACGAATAACAACCTCTTATTTACCCCGCAAATCAAAGCCTCTTGAGGGTTAGGCTAGAGTGAATATTTGGTGTGATAGAATATATGAGAGAGAGGAGGCGACCAACTTTATAGAAGCTGTTGCTTCTATTTGTGTTTTATCCCCTTAGTTGTCCTATTTATATTATTGTACAAAAAATCCTATTTATTATAGGTGAAGTTAAGTCAATCCCGAACTCCTTTGGATTAGGAAACTAACTTACCATAATAATATAACGTATAGTTCATATGAGCGGAAGTAAATAATCGGGCCACGAACCCAATTACTAACATCTCCGACTCGTACATATGAGCTCACCCCTCTTACCACATTATATCATCAAAACCAGTTAAACACTACCTCTTTATACTGGAAGTGAAGCGTGCGGTCTGACGAGAAAAATAAAGAGTGGAACACCATTCCAAATCACTATCTGACCAACATAGAACGTCCTTATTAGAAAACAAAACTCATCTCTTCCCCATACCATATATATATATATTCACATTAATTTAAGCATCCTCAATCCCTCGAGAGTGATGCTTAAACTTCAACATGTTTGTGTATCAAGATCAATCTCTTGAACCATATGTTTAATATATGGATCACCATGACATTGAGACACAAAAATAGAGATGTATATCATACTATATTCCTTAGACCCTCATACCAATCATTCTTGATTAACAACCTTCCCAACAATACTCCGTAGGGTTGTATATGCATAGCTCGTTGGCCAACATGCCAAAGTAGCATCATCAACGTCTAAGTTCATGATATAGTTCTAAGTCACATAGTGTAGACACCCCAATTTCGTACCTCTGGTATGGTACATGACATGAAATATCAAGACATGTTAAAACTTAACAAATGTCAAGTTACATGGTTTAAAAATGTAAAAGGAAAAACATGATGCGCAAAACAGTGAAATGTAGGGGGCAAAGTGTCAAAAAGGACCCCAAAAAGAGGCCCAGGTACACCCACATGCAAAGCAGGCGCGGCGCCTAGAGCCTATATGGGTGGTGCCCAATAGTGCTTTAGGCACTATAGCATTTTGCCTCCGGTACACTCTCATGCACGCGGTACAAGCCAATGAAGCACATAAAGAAAAATCAAAATGCCAGGGGAGTCCCCACTCCCACTTATAAATAGAGGTGCTCGGCTTCAGTGAATGGACACAGTTCACAGACGAAAACACACTCATCGCACACAGTTCACACACCGCTTTCAGTTTACACAGTAAGCGATTGTGAGAAAGAGAGAGTTCCCCTCCTCCAAAAAGCCTCAAAGCTCTGTCAAATGTTCTCCAAACTTAAATCCAACCGGTCAAAGTGAACCTTAGCCTCCCAGTTAGGATTCCTGTTGGTCCACAATAATGCTCAAATAGGCTAGAGGGGGGGGGGTGAATAGCCTATAATGCCAATTTAAAAACTTTTGTTTTGGATATACATAAAGCGTAGTTTGGTAGGCAAACACAATTTATCAAGTTGAGTATGTCTACCGGTAGAGGCTATCGGTAGACTTACTCGAAGCAGAAGTAATATCTCTGTCGATAAACTGTTTAATCAAATCAAAAGCCTGATAAAAGATTTGTATAGCGGAAAGTAAAGAGGCTATGATTTGGAGAAGTCTTAAGTGGCTGTACACGAATATATGTTCAGAACAACATCACACTTATTACTTCTGTCAAATGCAGGTTTAGGAGATCAAGTAGAGAATGAGTTTTCTAAAGATAAATCATTTATAAGAACCTCATAGATATTTAAGGACTAAGAGATAAAGCATTAGTAAGAACATATGAATTTATTCAAAGATAAATTACATATTACATCAGCCTAAATAATCTATGTACAGTTTCTGGCTTTGTCTTCTTTAAGTCTCAATTCTTACTTAATTATCCATTCAAGGATCTTTTATCCATTCAAGGATCTTTAAGCTTGCAAAGGACAATAGGAGACGAAACCAAGAAACTGTTTTGAGAAGAAGAGGATTTTCAAGGTCGTTCATATATAAAAAATATATCTGAACGATTGAGTGCTAAGAACTCATCCTCCCATGATGATTGATAATTGCACAATCAACAAAATTTGTATTGGGATACAAATCTGAAGATATGAATGCAATATCTACAGACAGCTCTTCATTTTCCTCAGACCTTGTCTAACATCGATCTTCAGATCTTGATCTCTGCCTATTGAAGTTTCTGATCAATCTCTTCTCTTTTCCAAGCTTTTCTTCCTAGCAATCCACCGAAGGTGTCTTGCTAAGAGCTGGATGAGCTTACTGCAATCTGTTGTAGAAATCAGAGATGTGTTGGTGAAGACGATCTCTTTGATGATTTCTTTTCTATGAAGTTCTTGAGTAGATTGAGTTACTCGTTGCTCACAGTGTATCGTTTGATGATCTTAGATGTAGCTCACACTATCACTTTTTTCACTTCTCCTTTTTCGTAGAGCAAGAAAGAGGGTTTATATAGGCGAGAAGCAATATGATCGTTGAGAGATGAAGACACGAAGATTTCTATCCATTGAAGATGTAGTGGTTGATGAATATCGAATAGAGATATTTGTCCATAAGATCTTTGACTGTTTGGAGTAGAAATTTAGTCCTGTAGATCTTGGAACTCGTTGTCTGTCAGACTATGTTGATAGGTCTTTGAAGAGTAGGTCTGATGTCTGTTGCACTGTCAGGTGGTCTGTTCAATAAAGTAATTGCTTTTTGACTTTAACAGACTACTTGAGTGAGAGAAAGTCTTGTATCTTTGAGTATGTCAGGCTTTTTGAGGCACAAACATATTTATCTTGATTTGAGCAGCTTCTTTGACTTTTCTCTGTAGCACGTGCAGATTTTAAAGTCTGCCGTTGGAAAGCTTCGAGCCAGTGGAAACAAGTCTTCCGATAGAGGAGAACTGATGTCTGCCGGTACGAGCATTTTATCTTGTAGCATGTCTGCCGTTGAAGGCTTTTGACATAACTGGAAGTCTTCCGGTGCTACGTGCATTCTGAAGTGCTGGTCTGTCTTGATCATCATATAGGAAGGTAGGACTAGATCAGGTCACAACTAAGACCTATGTGAAATCATACAAGTTGCCACGCTAACCGGTACGCAGACCTTTTAGCCACTTGTGATGTTTTCACTTGTAATTGGGGCAAGCAAATCAATATATATATAGAATATGCAAGGTGATAATTAAATTATCAAGAAGCATATTCCAATAATCAACAATCTCCTCGTATTTGCTTGGAACCATTACAAAATGACATATACAAAGCACTAAATCATTTATCAGACATAGTAATAGCATGTCCACAATGAATGATCATTTTATCTCAAGACATGTTCTATGTTTGATAATTACATGTAAGCGATGGCTTTGGTATAGTCTACTATTGCTATTATAGACTCGATAAATCAAAGTACTGAACAGGTAATACAATAGTAAAAACAATTTAGATCACTTTAGAGTTTGAAAGAGTTTTGGACAGGATCTAAAAGGTTTTAAAATTTCTTACTTGCTCATAAATTTATATAAACTGAAAGCTTGTTTTGGCAAGTAAGAGGGCAAGTAAGAGTAACAAATCCTTAAGTAAATGTATGTATTTGAAGAGTTTAATAAGGATTGCTTGTAATACCAATTTTTTTGAAAATAAAATTTTTGGAAAATCAATTTTTGAAAACTAATACTAATTTCTTGAAAAATCAGTTTTTTGAAAACAAATATCAATTTTCTGAAAAATCAAAAAAAAATTTAAAAAAACTTTTTATTTCTGTTGAAAGTAAAGGATCTCTGTTGAAGGTAAGACTCAACAGAAGGTTTTAGTTTTAAACAAGGTTTTCAACAGAAGTGCCACAAAGGCTGAGCATGATCCACAAAGAATCAGCTTAGGGTGAAATGTCACATTTGTTGGTGTGTGTGTTCATTTGAGATTTAGTTAAGCCAATTCTCCTTCTTATGAAAGGAAGGTTATCACTCTTTCTCCTTGAGTTATATGTCTGATACCAAGTATACAAGTATATGTATATGTCATATAACTCTCCTCCTTAATGGTTGCAAGCACTTAAGAATAAGAATTGAAGGACAGTTGCAAGCAAATAATAAAGAAGGATAACGGAAGAGATACATTATGGTAGAGTAGATAGCTAGAGAAAAGACACTAAATATCGGAAGAAGCTACTTAATAAGTTCTGAAAAGTACAATCTAGTTTGAATCTCCAAAACTACCAGTGCTAGAATCTAGGGAATAGTTTCTATCCTGACCAGAAAAGCTTCGATTGCCGAATAATTCTCTAGTGATCAGCAATTCTCCCGTGATTGGAAGGCGTTCGTCCTCTTGAACCGTGGAAAGAATGGTGTGGTAGGAGCATAGGAAATAACTGATTATCCTAGAGTACTTGAGAATACCAGATCCATTCACTTGTCTTCGTTGAAAAGATCGACAGATGAGAGAGAAGACTACTTCAGACCAGTTGATGACATGAGAGTCAAGAACGGCAATGGTGAAGTTCCGAAATCTTCTAGTGTCGCTTCCTGAGCCAGGTTCATGAAATAGAAGGCATTGGCTCAGTATCTTTCCAACACACAGTACACGTCCAAGGGATAGTTCAAAATGTCCCATGTACCGTAGTCATTTCGAGATTGGTGGCCAGTACGGGGCAACCATGATTCGTTGAGAACAGAATCACTGATGGAGTCAGGGCCAGCAGAGGGAAGGCTGAAGACTCTAGAAAGGCTGTCGGCATTGAGGACAAGATCAGTACCTCGAATGCGACCGTGGAGACCTATACCATCTCTTGACAGATGCATCCTTGAGTAGAATTCGTTGACCAATTGAAGGCTGTAGAATTCTTCGCGAAAGCAGAGGATGAAGACGAGTCCAGAACTGTGGGAAAGATCTAAAATCTTTGCTCCAACAGTATTGTCAAGGAGAAATTGTTCTCCTTGAATCGTTCGACCAAGAATGTAGGATTGACGGCCTACTATGGTGACGAAGGAGGATTCAGGGGGACCGATAGGGCGAGAGACGCTGTTCGAAGAAGAGGCGGCCATGAAGAATTTCTTAAAAAATACACCGATAATAATCGTTTTAGATTGATTGAGAAACGATGAAGATAAAAAAAAGTATATATATTCAGTACTTTCTGAGATTGGGCATGAGGAACACACTGTTCAAGAACCGTCATTTGATAGTCCTCAATAAAGCTGTTATTGATTGAAATGAGAACCGGCGAAGTAATCATTTCAAAGCTTAATTGTGAGTGGACGTTTTTATGAGAGAGGCGGCGATTCATGATTGCGATAATTAAGTCTTCTAGGGAATATGTATTTGGACAGATTAGAGACTTAAAATCGAGGATTTCAATACCAAGAAAGATTCAATTGACAGCTTAGGGTATTGAAAAGAAGATGTGTTGATATCGATGAGCGAAAATAAAGTTCGGTAATTCATAAAAATAAATTTAGGAAATATGATAGGTTTTAAATATTCCTGATATCCTAATAGATAATTTATGGGGCATTCTGAATTATCTACACAATCCTCAGCAATCTCCCAAATCTACAGAATTTTGGAACAGAAATTTTCAAAAATATTTTGGAAGAATTATTTCGAAAATGTTTTTGCAAAACAGTAGAGATTTTTGTGTTCTTTGTTTACTAGAAGAAATTTATGGAGCTTTCTGAGTCATCCACACAGTCTTCAGCAATCTTCCAATTCTTTTAGTCATTCTAGAACAAAGTTGTTTTGAAAATCATTTTCGGAAAGATTTTTGAAATGTTATTTTGAAAAACAATCAATCATTCCTAAATGTTTTATGTCAAAGATATCATTACACTAGGTAGATCAGCAGCAAGAGATCTGAAACCAATTTTGTTGATTAGTTTCAGTAGTGTGAAGTGTGCTGATACAAGAGTGTGAACGGCAGAGAAGGAGGTCTACAGTTAAGGTTTTGACCAGTAGACATTGAGGTCTACCGATGCAACTGATAAATTTTTAAGGAAGTATGCAACAGTAAAGAAAGTCTGCTGATACCAATTTAAAAGGTTTAAGCGAGGTTATCAGTGTTTTCAACACATGAAAGAAGATAGCTATGAATAGCTTATATATAGAGTTGAATATTGTGTTCAAGAAGGGTGGAAGTTTACTGACATTTGAGAGCTGAAGGAAGTCAATCAATTGTTTGAGGATATAAATTGATTGTATGAAGGATACCAATTTATGAAAGATATCAATCATTGAAAGATGATCAGTAAACTCGATGTTGAGGTATGCCGTTGTCGAACGAATGAATGACAGAGGAATCGGCATAGATAATGGTCTGCTAATGAAGGAGATTAGCAGGGATTAAGTCTGTTAGGATAGAAAGAATTAATAGGTCGTGCAGACAAAGCATTTTGCTGTATAAGGATGGAACAGCAGATTTTGAGGTCTGCTGATACCAATTGAAAGAAGAGTATTACAACAACCATTTCCTTTAGAATGCCTTGGCTTCTGGAAGGATAAACTATAAGCTTCATCGGCAAAGAGAACGAAATAAAAATGGAGGGAGAGCAAGAAGATTCTTATAAATTTTGAAGCAACAAAAGCAGTAACAGTGATATCGGAACTAGAATGATACCAAGGTCTGCAGTTGGCTCCTCCTCACTAGTAGAATATGCGCTTCGATCTCTTGGAGTATGCAGAGAGTATAAAAGAGATTTTCTGCAGATTTTCCTTTTTGCCTTGGCAGCTGTTAGGAGATTCAGTTGCTTCATCGGCAAAGATTAACTGGTGACCATGCAACTTCATAATAGAATCTTATTGAATGATAAGAGCATTTGAAAGCAAAAATGGAAGATACCAGCCAATTCAGTCAAAGAACTTGAATCACAAAGAAGCATGTAGCTCAAACTTAGTTAGGCTGACGGTACAGATACAGAAATGACTTTTGCTTCGAGGTCAACAGCTAAGATGATGATGACTAATCCTTTAAGGGAAAGGAAGTCATCTTTGTTCAAGACAAGAGAGACAAGAAAGAGTTTAGAGCAAAGTTGTCATTGAACAGAGGAAGCAGTAGAGAGGAATAGAATTTGAGGATACTACTTATTTCCACGAAAGGTCGTTGTTACAACGGCAGAGATAAGGTCTATCGTTAAAACTAGAGAGACCAGAAATTATGGAGGGGAATTAGGATTCATCAGAACATCATGGGTTGAGATGAGATCTAAAATTCCTGGTGAGGTAATTGCAAGATATGCAGTAACTTTAGAGAAATCCAAAACTTAAAATTTAACCATATTCCAACACCATTTCTTCAGATACTAAATGTTGAATGCCAGATGTTGAATAGGAAATTTTATGAGTAAGGATTGGTTTGCTGTTGGGTTAACATCAGAGTTATATTTGCTGTATTGAATTTGGAACAACATACACTACAAGAAAAAAAATGTATTTGGGAAGGCCAAAAACTGTCCCAAATACTACCAAAACCGTCCCAAAAAGTATTTGGGACGGTTTTGACTCCCTCCCAAATACAAGGGTGCCAAATACATTTGTCTCGACCCAAAACCGTCCCAAATAGTATTAGGCACGAAAAAGGTGACGGTTGTGCATGTTTGTCCCATATGACATGTATTTGGGACGGTTTGCAATGACCCGACCCAAATAGGTATTTGGCACGGTTTTCTTTGCCTTCCCAAAAACCATTTGGCACGGCTGTTGTTGCCTTCCCAAAAACCATTTGGCACGATTTTGCTTTGGCTCACCCAATTCCATTAGGCACACATTTTCACCTTCCCAAATCTATTTGGCACTGTTTTACTTTTTTTTTTCATATCAATATCACATTAAACCTGGCCACCATTCAATTTTTTCAATAAGAATAGATAGTTTACCCACCATTTGCTGCCTTATAATACTCAATCTTAACATTACCATACAAATAATCAAAAAGAAAGCAATTGCATTTGATTGATTTGATCAATATAAATATCTCACAATAACCATAGAATTCAAATCATGGACTACAAACCAATAAACATGTATCTAACACGTATCCCAATCGAAACATTCAAAATCAAAATGATTCAAGAAAGTGGACTAGAAAATTTTATCAACAATCTTTCAAAAACAAAAAGTCCCAATGTTCTCGTAGAAATAACTAGCTCAATTTGTCCATCAGAGTTGATTCAAGCCTACAATAAAAATCATTCAATTAGCATAAATCACACATAAAAAGGAACTACTAAATGATAGAGTGCACACAAAATAAGTGTATTGGGTTTGTGTTGAGGATCATACCATGAAATAAAATATTATGAGTATGACATGAGATGTGCATGTTTTATTTGAGCATAATGCCATGCCATGACATTGCATCTTTAGTAGCTTACTAAGTCTTTATGACTTACTCGTTTACTTTGTTTTCCTTAGATTCGAGCCAAGCTAATGATTTGAAGGAATCCGCCGAGTCTACGATAGAAGTGTGATTCTTGTGAAGGTTGCTACTACTATATTTTGTAGCCTTGGTTTATTGGAAAGGAAGTTTGGGAAGTGAAGTTATATAGACTTCACTATGGGTAGTAAAGCTTGTGGTTTTATTGGTACTTGTACTTATTAAATTATTAGTACTTGGTCTTTTGTGAGCCGAAAAATGTTAGTAGATCCACGTTTATTTAAGTACATATTTATTCCATCTCGAGTTTGTTTATATTGTTGGTTATGTTGTGCTCCGGCATGTTTAGCCGTAGAGTGTGTAGACTAGAGTTGTAGACTTAGTTAATGTTGGATTCCGGTTGTAACGTCGCCAATGACTTGAATTTATTATTTTATATAAAATTGTAACATGTGGTTTTTTTGTACGTGTCCAATGTTGCGTCACGTGCTTTGAATTTTTGGGTCGAGAGATTTACTATCTCTTGGGTTGTTTTATATTTCGGAGCTTGTTAGCTCGGGTTCCATTATGTTATTCGCTTCCGCATTTGTTGAGTCGTTGGCGTATCACTGTTATAGCCTTACCCTTGCTTGTTAATTGTGTGTTCTGATGGCACGACCTTGGAGTCTCGGATTGGGATCCGGGTCGGGTCGTCACAACACGACAATTGTTACACACGAACCGCACGACCTCAACTCAACTATCGATCTGTTGTGCACTGCTACCCGGACTCAACGCGACTAATGAAATCTGCACACTAGAAAATAAAGTATGGAGTGAGTCATAAAAACCTAGTACGCTACTACCAACAACACTATGACATAATATGAAACATTGTTATTAATAAACATGTCATCGCGTTACTACGACGAAGACCCATGAAGACGTTTTGTATGATTTACTTACTCTACAAGATAACCCTCCGTTTTCACTTACTAGACCATCCAAACGAGCCAGGGTGGAATTCACTGTTCATAAACAAATCAAATTCATTAGAATAAACTTTCATAAACATTCTCAACTACAAGTATGCATATTGATATATGCACACATCAAGCACATCATATGAACATCATACATAAGAATGTATATTTATACATACACATCAAGTACTTCATATAATCCTCATATATAAGTATGTATTATCTCTATATACATATCAAATTTTCCACATAAGCATCATGTATAAGTGCATATCTATATATATACACATCAAGTCTTTCAATAACATTAACCAACACAACCATGGTCAATAAGATCTCATGTTCAACTAACACTTTGTTGTCACATAAGTGCTCATAGTAAGCCACATAAAGAATAGAGAAGGTACCAAATCACTGTCGTCGTATTGCTCCTGCAATCACAACTGTTAATCATATCGTGCCAGTGATACCCCAAATAGTGGTGTCAAAATGTTGGGCGGTATCACCTCAAGGGCAGCCCTTTCCTGGTCATATAGTTCTAGTCAATGCACCATATGGTTACACATGTGTGGACTAGGGAACTACATCCCCACTGTGGCCCACAGTGAAGGGGTGTGTGAACCGTATTCGCTACGTCGATACATAGCAATCATGAATCCCATAAGTCGTGAAGACGATGCACCGTCCCACCTTCAACGTAAAATTCAAAAATGTTAGCTGGACTTATATGCAATGCACAAGTAGATGTTTACTTGAAAATGCTCAAGTAGATATAATGATCTACTAAACTCATACGATTATGCACATTGTTGCCATAAGCACAAAACCACATTAGGAGCTCAATTGAGTCTCTAAATCACAACTGTCAAGTATGCACACATAAATCAATCAAAGCTCCAAAAGCTAGTGACTAGTCAAATGGATTATAAATGTCGTAGTATCTCACCACGATCCTAGTAAGGTTCAATTGTTCCTTAACACGACTCCGTTGAGTCCTTACTACAGTTTCATCCAAATAGGGTATAAATGCTATATGCATTTCTAACCCGTTTCTATGTTCTCGTTTTAGGCATAGATAGGTTCTTATTCTATTTAGGAACCTAGTTCAAAAATCACTTAGTCAAGTATCATAGGGAAGCTTAAGTTGATTAATATCAATTCAAGCCCTAGTTCAAATCAAGTTCATAATTCCACCTATTAGTGAAACTCTAGCTTGATCATATTTAGGCACACCACAATTCAACAAGTTCACAATTCAAGCATCATTGAAAACTTAAGGCATTCAAGACAATAAACGAGTTTCAAGTCTAAATATACAATATGCTTATTAAGTCATATTTTCAAACAATCATAGAAAATCATATTCTAGCATGAAAAAAAAGCTAAGTTATTAACTTAACAATTAATAAATCACACATTCCCTGAGAGTACTTTATAGTCCAGGACTTACCAATACAAGAATATGACCTTAAAGGCTCCTTTTAGAATGGTCATTCATTCTATACTCTAAAATCCACTAAAGTTCATGTATCATACACAATCCAACCTTATCAAGTTCAATTATTGTGATCCATACATATTTAGAAACTAGACATTTTAAGGTATTAATTATCATTTTGAATCATTCGATTCAAATATATAATCATCAATTTATGATTATTCCCAAGACAAGTTAATTTCCAGATTCTTTGTTATAACTCATTCTGCACAGCTAACTTGTAAGCACAACCATAAATTTCTCACAACTCAAATTGAGGTGGTTATGACTTAGTATGAAACTAGACTCTTTAAACTATATTTTAGAATTTTAAATTACTCCATTAGGACTTGTATTCATAAAAATACAGCCCCTCCAAGTTCATGTTAAAAATCTGATTTTCTGTTATGACTTATTTTGCATGTCTAACATACAAAATTCACCAAATATTCCTCATTTCTCCAAATGACACAAAATTTGCATCCCCTGAAACTAGACTATTTGAGCTAGATTTTACCGTTTTAAAACACTCCATTTGGATTTTTATTCATCAGTTTATAATCACTTCAAGATCGTGTTACTAACCAGTTTCTATGTTACCACTCCCACTGTCGCAGCAATGATTCGTGACTCGTGAAAAATACTTCCTCAACTACAAATTATATCAAAATTTATAGAGAGTTACCTAAAATGTATAGGTATAACATAATTCATTTTTTAAGAAAATTCCCTTCAGTGGATTTGTATCAGTATTTTTCAGAATTTCACTCAAAACAGAGACTGAATTTGTATAGTTTGTTTCTCAACAAATTCATGAATAACACTTGTTCCAAATCAAGACATGAACAACTTTAAAACTCAACACAAGACCAAATACTCAAGTTTATGTTCAAGACCCAAAATTTATAGATTTTGAAAGTGGATCAAAAGATGTTTTTGACATGATAGAAGTCTTCCCTAACATGACATAGACAACTTTAATGAAGCTATCATGCAAAGCAACCTAGCATACATAATATATTGGAATTGGAAGCTTACCTAAGCCTAGAAAAGGCTGAAGAAAATGAAAGAAAAGCAAGGATTAATAGTCTCCTCGTCGATAGCTATGATTGGGTGGTCTCGAATCTCAAATCGAGTGGCCGGATCTCCGGGAAATGAAGAAATACACACTAATCTCACCTTGGAACTCCCTCACAAGCTTTACAACAATGGTGGTTGTAAATATCAAGGATGTAAGAGGTGTAATGAGTGGAGGATATCAGATATTTCAAGGCACCAAGGTTAGGAAGTGAGTGGATTACATGTGTCAAGTGTTAAGTGTGTAAGACTGATTTTGGTTTCCAGATTGTATAGGAAAGAGGGTGTTAATATCCTCGAGCAATTAAGCTCTTTCCTTAAGACAAAAAAGCTGACCCGTTATGAGACTGGACGGGATAATCAGTATGTCTCCCAGGTTTCAGGATACTTACGTGATTGAAGAGGGCAGTCCTCCGTTCTTCAGTCACCGGCGAATCAAGAGCACGCTGCTGTAATCTCTGTATAGGGGGCAGAAAGGTTGTAAAACGAGCAGAATTTCGATTACTGAAAACTCAGTTTTTGGTTGTATTTAAGTGGTAGTTGGGGATGACGGTTGGGAGCGGTTGAAGGCGGCGGCGCGCGCGCGTGTGTTTGGACCTACACCTAGGTAGGTCTTCCCTCCTACACAAAAGTGTAGTGGCCCAAGGGCCTGAAAGTAAAGCCTCAAAGCTCTACCTTATAAGGTAGAGCTTATTTCATTTTGTTCCCAATGTGGGATTCCCACATATACACTTACATAACTCACTTATTCAAGTTTTATGGAAACAAGTTTCCAACATCAAGCTATGATAAGTCAATTTTTAAGTGAGATTAAGTCCCTAATTGAAGACTTAGTACTAAAATTTTCACTTAGGCTTAATCCACTCTAGTCTAATTAAGGTCTTATGGTCAGGTTTGGTGGAATTTATTAAGGGTATCCAAGTAAATACAATAAACAAGACAAAACTCAAATTTATGGAAATACCGAGAATAAGTTATTCAGTCCACTTTAAAAATGTGCCTATACTGAAATACAAGTCCAAAAATTACACAAGACATATGGTTAGAAAGATCTCGAAGTCTAGTTTCTAACGCATCAAATGGATCTGAATTCCGAGTTTTCTATTAAAAACTATGGCCAAATTACTACAGGCCTATCATAGCCTACGAAAATGCACAAGTTTTAATGAAAATTAAACACGAACGTTTGCAAGCGTTAACACGATAAACCAAAATAATACCAAGTTAATCCCCAAGGCCCCCCTAGTCATCCAAGGCCAAAACTAGGGTCAAAATAATAATAACCGAGTAATACGACCATAAACACAGCGGTACGAACTCGCACGACAACACGATAACTAAAATTGCGAATCGCGGAATCAAACTTATGACGATAATTACTATGAACGTCGTGGCCACATGTAAACTTACATGATTATTATGAATGTAAATACCTCCAAGCAAGAACATGAAGACCTAGGATCTCTTAAAGGTTACAAGCAAGAACAAAGTACGTAAATGTTCTACCGAATCAAATACTTAAGGATTCGGGGTTTTACAAAGGAGGCATGTCATGCTCAAACACCGTACGAACCTTAGTCTAGCCACCCTACTACCATTTAAGATCTCACATTCAAATTGTTTCTTGGGATATAAAGTCGACCTTCATAAAAGGTCTCATCTTGGCCGTATGCCAATTTGCCAATGCAATAAATGTCACCCCCTTCGTAGGTACCAAAGACTTTTACTATCTCAACTTGCTCGCCCACCTAGCGACAAGGTGAATTACCTGTGTGAGTGGGCCAATTCAATATGCACGACATCTTTTCAATCAAAATATATATGCTACACAATTTCATATTAAACCATCCAATTAACATAAAAGGAATTATATAAAACTGCAATTTATTCAAACGTAATGAAAATAATAATCAATGTCAACAAAAGTGTTCTCAAATAAAATATCAAATCCTACGAAGCCCTAGACCCAGCATCTGATGTTGAAAGATCTCTCTAGCTAGAGGCTTAGTCATAGGGCTAGCCAACATGCTTCTAGTAGGAATAAATTCCAAAACAACTTTTCTTTTTGCAACCATGTCTCTAGTGAAATGGTACTTGGTATTGATGTGTTTCGTTTATCTATGATACTTGAGATCTTTAGTGCCACTCTATCACAAACAATGACCACACGACGATCCACATGGGTCATAATGTAGTACCCCGATTTTCGGTTAGTTTGAATTGCATGCAATGCTTGCATTTCTTTCCTTGTTGATGGCTTGTTTGGTTTGTGAGAGAGTCTAAATGTGCATGACATACCACATTAATACCAAAACACTATTAAGAGATTCCATATAGTTGTTGACTTGCTAAAGTCACAAGTCGTAACTCGATGATAGTCGGAATGCGACGCGATTGAGAGTTTGCTTGCGTTTTGTGTTCCTGACATCGATTTGGTCCTATATCTTTACATGATGATTTATTAACATGTTTAGATGCGTTAGACTTATATTTGGATGCATTCCTTAAGTCTTGTGGGGTTTTGACGCTTCGAGGATAGCAATCGTCCTTATCGCATAGTTTGAGATTGAGCCATGTGATCGTCTCGTCTTTCGAGAGTTCTTTTATCCTATCTATTGTTTAACATCTGAGAGGCATTCAGGCCTATTAAATAGCCTTTTGAAATGTTTATAATCTTGTGTTGTTGCCCATCGGTTTGTGGTTTCATTTGTCGTTTCGTTAGCGAGTTGTTGAATCTTGCTTCGGTTTCGCTCCGAGTTGTTTCGGGAGTTGTTTGTGGGAGTCTAGACCTACCTTGTAGGTGGTTTGAGACTTGTTTGGTTTAGCTAAGTGTTTGAGGTCTTTAAGGGTTGAATTATAGGTCATTTTGAAGCTTTAAGGCTTGCGGTTGCATGCGGGAAGGACCGTACCCGAACAAGGTTGCAGAAAATGGATGGCTAGGCTAGTAAGGAGCGATGCGGCTGCTTTGGAAGATCACCATGCGAGCGCATGGTGCTACGAACAGATTGGTCCCTGTTTTGTATTTTTTATGTGTAATTTATATCCTACCCTTACTAAACATCCTCTAAACCCTTCCTAACCTCTCATACTTAGTCCTAATCATGTCCTAACATGTTTGGGGAGTTAATTAACGTTGGATTAGTGGTTGATTACTCCTAAAATTCACTAATTGCACCAAGGAATTTCCTATTGTGCCCTCTTTATTTGTGGAGGTATAAATACCCAAGACCATTAAGGAATTCAAAAAATTCCCTCATTCTTTCCCTTTTATTTCATACGTATAGAGAGAGAGAGAGAGTGTGTGGAGACCATGGGGGCTTTGAGCCCTAGCTTCTTCTTCCTCCAATCCATGAAGATCCAACCGTCGGATTGCCTCTAAACTTTGGATTCTTGAAGCCCTCGACGAGTAGAACAACTTCACCGATCCGATTTTGATTCTTTGGAGTTTTCATTCAAGTCAGGTAAGCTACTATACTCATCCTTCTATGAATTTTGTACTCATTGACCCTAAGGAAAACAAAAGGCTTGCTATTTGAGGTCAATGAGTACACATGCATGCTTTGTGTGATTTTATTTTGAATTTTTGGTGAGTGAACTTGCTAGAAGCATAAGTAGGTTGATTTCTATGTTTAATGAAGTATGTTATTAAGCTTCATTATATGAGTTTGGGACTTAAGCATGGTGGTCATATTTTTCCTAAAAAAAATTCTAGGGTTTGATTTGATGATTATGTGGTAATTGAGTTATTGATGATATGAATAATTTTGGGAGTTTTTGTGGAATATTATGAAATATTAGAATTACATATGTTATGTGTTTAAAGTTTGGAAGTATACTTGATGGACTTCTATTTTTGGCTGTGAGCATAAAAAATGAATTATCACTATGGTTACATGATTAAAATGTAATGTTTAACTTTCATGGGTTGAGTTGACTTTCATGTATATAAGAATATGTTGTTCAACTCTATTTCATGAATTTAAGGTCGTGAGCATGCTATATGAATATATATCTTGGTTATGAGCATGTTATATAAATGTCTATCTTTGGTGAAAGCATGCTAGATAAAATTTTATCTTGAGGTACATGCTTGAAATATGATGATTAATTATATTTAACAAGTGTTGATCTATGAACCATGCTTGGGGATTTTGGTTGGGAAGGAAAAGATTATTTTGGGTTACACAATGTTGTTAACCTTGAGAACTTAGCCATGAATATTTGCTAATGAATAATAGGAAGGTTATGTTGCCAATAGCTTCTATGTCTTCAAATTTTGAAAGAGTAGAAATGACTCAACGGAGTCGATTATGAGACTAATATGACTATAGTGAATCGCATATTAAGATCCTACGGATTTTGGGATAGTTTTGATGGAGGTTAAGCCTCCGAGCATTTACAAATGTATGAAGAACACTTGGGTATTAGAGACTTAATATTATTTCTCTAATGTGTTTATGTGATAGTTAGTATAGAAATCCATAATTATGTGATTTAAAAGTAAATATCTACTTGATTGGAATTAGTACGGTGTGTTGTACTTTTCCTTTGGTTGAGCATGCGAGTATATATTACCTGTGTCGTGTTTGAGTCCAGCTGGCGTCTTTTGGTTTGAGTTTTTGGTGGGACGATGCATTGTCTTCGCGAATTGTGAGATCCGTGATCGCAATGGATAACAAAAATCAAGAAAATGTGCTGCTAATTCGTACTGCTACAGTACCGCGCTACAGTGCTCGCGCTGCGCGCGTCCAACTTGCGACGGCTCCAGTTTGAACACTGTTTGATGAAATGACGCGATTTCTTCTCCTGCCACTCTGTAAATGTCCAAAGTAAAAGCCTTAAAAACTCCAAACCAAACAAAAATTTTCTCAGGGGTTCCTCGATCAAAACAATTCAGCCGCGTACCTAAATCGGTCCGTAACTGCTGTACAACGGACGAAACTACGCAGGACAACCCAACAATTGAAACAACGAACGAACAAGCATACATACTTGTTTTAAAACATTTTATAAGCCTAATGAAGTGTCTCAAACACATACCCAAGGTAAAACCAAAATTAAGTGCGACCAAAGTACCAAAGGCGATACATTAACGATACGCGAATTGCGAAATCAAACTTATGACGACGACTATACTTTGAACGTCGTGACCACCTATAGACTTTATAAGCATGATTATAAGGATATAAAATTTATTCAAGCAAGTTCACGAAGATCTAGGATATCTCAAAGGCTGTAAACAATAATTAAGGAAGATAACACTCTACCGAGTCGAGTTCCCAACAATGCTAAATCGCGCAATAGAGACTCTAACACGCCAACGAGCGTAAATCGAACATCCCAAGGGTATCGGCCTTACCTTAGCCTAGCCACGCATAAGAAATCTTCCACGTTAAGGCTTATCATATTGGCCAGACAATCACGTAAAGTTCCGGGGCGTTACATTCTCTCCCTCTAAAAAGAATTCGACCTCGAATTCTGAGTTTCGTAATTCAACTCCTAGGTCGACATCTCGATCTAATGACAAACCTAGACATCAAACCCGATGTCCTACGCTTCGAAAATAACGCTCAAGGCTAAACTATCACAACTCGGTAACTAAGTCGCGACCATAAACCAATAACGCATAACTCCCCGGTTAGAATCATATCATCCCCGGTTACAAGTATACCATGAGGTTTTACTACTTTTAGCAACCCATCCCAAGCAAGTTATTATTGCTTTGCTAACTATAATCAGATACCATTCTCATAATTTATTATACCGAAACTATTTGTTTCAAGATATAGCACATAAATACATGTCAATTAACACATTGCCACCAATACAAGAATTGCCTATATAGCAAAACACAATCAAGGAGAGAGGTGCTTTCACTCCAGCACTCCCAAACCAGGCATCTATAACATGCAAGCTCATCATACCCGCGATTGATCTAATCTTTGTTAAACACACAAGAGCACATATTTGCATCAACAAGAAATTCATTTTATTTCGCATTCGTTCCGTTTGGTTATAGGTTCAGTCAATTCTTTAACCTATCCCTCCATTCTAGTCCAACGACGAATACCTCTTGATAACCAATTCAGGGTACCTGCTGAATTAGCTTCAAGAGTTTCCGTCGTGAAGGATGCGAAGGGTTCATGCATCAAAAGCATCCTTTAAAATTCGGTCTCATGCACATGGATATAACAAATAGACATGACAATAATTCTCATGCACTCTAGCATGCAATTCTACTATGCAAGCATACAAAGCACGTTGTCCTCATTATTAATGCACAATTATTCATAATATGCATTTCATAATATCGTATATAAACATAACCTTCAGACTGACATGCAACGCGTGATTACTTATTTGTATCTCTCGCCTCTTACGTAATCTAGTCATTGCTAGGTATGACGCAATAATTATTAATTAACTCGTGACAGCCTATCGGTCTGCCACAACTTATCTCGCCCAAAACTCAAATCTCTGATCGGGCATCTCCCCCGATCTCAACATAACCTAATATCTAATATTCTTTGTGTGACTACCCTTTTAGTATGCCACATCGCAAAATCAGAAAACAAAATCGTAAGTTCTCTCACGATAGAACTAACGTATATAACCACGAAGCTACCGCATCTACGACTACGGGGTTTCCCACTTCGTAAGGCACGAGATATTCTTAACAATTACGGAGGCTCAACTACTCCGTTCTACACACAACTGCCGGTGAATCCTAACCCTAAGGTTCACCACGACGATCACTAACCGGACCGATAATCTAACTCCTCCGACCTCTCCTGATGGAGTAAGGACACAGAAAATTGGGCTCTAACGCCCCGCAGTACACACACTGGGTGTAATCATCAACCTAATAACAGAATAACAGGGACATAGTTCCCTTGATTACAAACCTTACTCTCATGGCGTTCTCATCTGTGCTAGACTTGGCTTTCTGGCACAAGTCTTACAATGAATACTTATCAAGGCATCAATACAAAACACTCAGCGGAAACAACTCGACAATAAACCCAACCCTGACATGGCCAAGGATCCTATCCTGGCGAACAGCTAACCAATAGCTCTGATACCAAATGAAAGGACCCGACCCGAACCTCAACACGAAATCCCAAGGTCAGCCTCTAAAAGAAGTTAAACAAACCGACAAGTACATACTATACATGTTGGCACAAGTAAAGCAGTCGAGCTACACAAGCTCTGACGAGGAAGTATAGCCGTAACGGCTAGGCAGAACAAGAAATTTAAAATTGCGGAAGCAAAATAATAACAACACGCCCGAGCTATCAAGCTTAAAGCTAAATACAACCAAAGAGATGGTAAATCTCTTGGTCCCAAAAATTAGAACCGCGTGACGCAACAATGCGCACGGGCAATAAACCATCGGCAACACAATGCCGGCGAAACAACAAGAACCCAACCTGATATACAAATAAATATAATCCTCAATGGTTGTACAAGCCAGGGACAACAACAATGATTAACCAAAGGCCCCGAGGCTACTGCATACCGGGAAGACAACTAAATGAATACTAAGAATTAAAATACACAAGCTCGACGAAACATGTCGGCTACAAAATACAACCAAAAAATTACCCAAATGTTCTACCCGACCGTAAAATCTATATGACTTTACATAAAATCGACCTCACAAGAATAACGTACATAAAGGAAGTAACTATGCTATAAATAATGGGACTCCGCGAGGTATAACTCGGAAGAGTCGGCTGCGACAAGTGAACCATACGATCTAACTCGAACCACACGAACACGCGATCTCATCTTAGTCTACCGATCCACTATGCACTGCTACAATCACGATCTACTCAGCCTCTTCGTGGCTAACGAACAACTGCAACTAAACAAAGTACGGGTGAGTCATAATGACCCAGTACGCTACTATAAATAACATATTATTATGCACGGTTATTAAATAATCATGACATAATGTTAAATAGTAATAATCCATGAACATGTATCACAATGGTTTCAATACTTCATAATTTCCCTTTCTATCATTTCTGGATTCTAAAACCTTCATGCTGTATAATGATATTCAAGTAAATGCATAAACCATAATTAACCTATTTCTTTCCTTTCAAAAATCATTTATGCAACAGTATGATGATCATGAGCATACATATAAATCTCAACATAAATTAGAGTTTACTACTCTAATCTAAACAAACCCATTGAACGAAGGTACATTTCCTTGATTCTCTTCTGTCACGCTGCTCCTCTATAAATCACGTGCACAATCACATGTGCTCCCGATACCGGTTCCTTGGTATCGTCGGCCTTGAGACCACCTCTCAAGTGCCATAGCTTCCAAGGTCATGCTTTCCTACTATGAACAATGGATACTACTTCCCCACCGCGCAGTGAGGCGCAGTGGGACCCTTAGTCTCGATACGACGACCGCAATCACGAGTCCCATAACTCGTGAAGACGATGTGTCGTCCCATCATTGACTAACCACACTAAAACCCGATAAGGCCTCAATACCCGATGACCTCATCAAAACCAAACTCAACAAGGCTCCAATATCCGATCACCCTGTCATGTCAAGCAGGGTTAGTATTCCTACTTAAACAATATACCTTACACATACAGGAAGGTAATTTAATATCACATACGAGCATGTAATTGCAAGTATAACACACATAGCAAGACTAATCATTTAGCCTGTTAACCATATACCATATCAAGTTCTTCATTTTTCTCAAGTATAACATCACAAGTTCGGATCGAGTTCCCAATCGATCCAATCAAGTAGGGTTCACACTCTACTAGTATATGACCAACAAAAATATTCATGTCATAAATAAATACTCACATACACTGAGGTAATTCATCAATTTTCACCTCAAACAAGAAATTAAGACTAGTCATTTAGTCTAAGAACAATCCTTACTTATGGAGGTCTACCATAATCCCCAAAATAAACATGCCAAGGTCGTAATTACTTGACCTTACACCATAAGTCAAACTTTATATTTAGTTCAAAACAATTACTTGTTGACGTCTTTAAAGACCCTTAATTTAAACCCGTCAAGACTACTAAGTAGCCTTACGTTAAATTCCAAAACAAGACTATACCTCAAGTCTTACCCTTAATTTCATGTCGGACATCTATTAGTCCTTATCTCTCATAGTGTATACATCTAAACACTCATACCCATGCTCAAAGCGTAACATGACTATCATTAGTCGACGCTCACAAGTGCCCACTAAGTACACTTAGTAACATCTCTACTGGCATGGTTGTCCATCCGTCGATTCACCGTCATGCCAAACATAAAGACTCTAAAGTAGTCTTCTAGTAATCCGTGCCCTATTATGCACACCCAAAATGACTCTCATAACTCAACTAAATAGTTTACTAGTTTAGTTAAGGTTCTCAAAAGCATTCATTCCCAAAGACTTATCAAGTTTAGGTGTCATTGATACACTTACAATATGACCCCCACGGTCAACCCAACCGAGACCAACCTGTCTCAAATCCCGTAGGATTCAAACACTTCTTACTCACGTGTTAACCAAATCTTTAATCGACTCCTTTGAGTCTAATTCAAACAATTTGTACTCAAGTCGTTCCCCAACCTCAGTCATCACAATACCCTCTTAATATAATTGAGACGACATCCAATGTCTGACCAAAACCCAACCAACTTAAGTGTGTTTATTAAAGGAATTAACTCATGGCTCGAGACTAATATCTAGTCTTAAATCACCGAGTGTCCAAGGGGTACACTCCCTACATTCCCAACGAACGGTTGTCTAACCACATTCTTAAATCTCTCACAATTAATTTGAGGTTGTAACTCGACCTTCAAACACAACCACACATATAATTCTTTTAATAAGGACTCTATCAATTCACATTCTACACATTTGACATAGAATGATTGTTAAACTACATTCTTAAGCCTTCTATAAACACCCAAAGTCATGATTCGACCTCAATTAAGTCAACGCACTATCGTGCCTCGACCAAAGACCCAAACAAGTCTCCGCCCACAATTAATTACCCAAACTATATAAAACCCATTGACTAACAATAAATTCACACTAATGTCATTCAAGGAATTCAATTGGAGTCCTAAACCATCAATCATCACAAAGCACCCATTTGGTCTCACCCGACCAAAACTCGAGATCTTAAACGTAAGTCCCGACGAACACGAAAAGTCGTAGGAATTTATCCTAGGGCTCAAAATAGCATCTTAAACATATATTGGACTCAATTGAGTCAAAATACAAATTACCAAAATTTAGGCAAGGCACAATTTCGATTTCAACTTCATCCGGTTTCTAAACCCAATAATTAACAATTTCATATCCAATCCTTTCAATGAACCCAATAAACTCAAACAAATCCATCCCCACATGTTCACTAATCAAAACCCATCATAAGCATGTCATCTAGACATGTATTAACACAATAAATCAAGGGGAATACATCTCTAACATCCTAGCATCAACATGGGCTAGAGAGAGAAAGAAGGGGATTTAGTAACGTACCTTAATCGTGGCTCAAACAACAAAAGGAACGAAAACAAACCGGATGAAAAGAATCCATTCGTCGAGGGCTTCGAAATGGCGTATTCGGCTCGACGATCGGTTGGCCGGAACTCCGGGAATCGCCGGAAAACCTCCATGAACACACCTCACTTTCTCTCTCTATTCTCTAATGGTGGATGCACAAATGAGGAGAGGGAAGGGGAAAAATCTGATCATAAGGGAGTGAGGGAGACCAAAATGCCCTCAATTGGGTGGCCAAGGGTGAAGGAGGGAGGTTAGTTGGGGGTAGGATGGACATTTCACAACAAAAATCAAGAAAAACTGCTGCAAACTCGTCTGCTACAGTACCGCGCTACAAGGCCCAACTTGCGACGGCTCCAGCTTGAACACCGCTCGACTAAACGACACGATTTTTTCTCCTGCCACTCTGTAAATGTCCTAAGTAAAAGCCTTAAAAATCTCAAACCAAACAAAAATCTTCTCGGGGTTCCTCGATCAAAACAATTCAGCACGATCGAAATTGGTCCAGAATCGCCGCGTATAACGGACGAAACTACGCAGGACAACCCAACGATTGAAACAACGAACGAACAAGCATACATACTTATTTTAAAACATGTTAGAAGCCTAATGAAGTGTCTCAAACACGTACCCAATGTAAAACCAAAATTAAATGCGACCAAAGTATCAAAGGCGATACGTTAACGATACGCGAATTGCGAAATCAAACTTATGACGATGACTATACTTTGAACGTCGTGACCACATGTAAACTTTATAAACATGATTATAAGGATATAAAATTTATTCAAACAAGTACACGAAGACCTAGGATATCTCAAAGGCCGTAAACAATAATTAAGGAAGATAACACCCTACCGAGTCAAGTTCTCAACAATACTAAATCACGCAATAGAGACTCTAACACGCTAACGAGCGTAAATCGAACATCCCAAGGGTTTCGGCCTTACCTTAGCCTACCCAGGTATAAGATGTCTTCCACGTTAAGGCTTATCATATTGGCCAAACGATCACGTAAAGTTCCGGGGCGTTACACCTTGATTAACTCTCTGAGGTGTTACTTGCCCTCCAATATTATCATTACTCTTAATAGCTCTCGAGGTTCTCTTTTGAGCATACTCCTCGAAGTCCAACTCCATCGCATAAGCACGATCCACAAAGATCTCGGTACTCCGTGAGCTGTAAGGGAATAAGCTGCCTACGATACTTCATCTTTAGGCCTTTTACAAACCGGTGGGTCTTCTTAGCCTCATCTGGCACTAAGTAACCACAGTAACGAGCCAACTTTGTGAACTTCGCTGAATACTGAGCCATAGTCATATCTCCTTGTTCTAGCGCAATAAATTCCATTTCTCTTCTTTCCCGAACTATTGCCGGAATAAACTGTGCCCTAAACTCCATTATGAAATTTTCCCACACTTGAGGCACTCCATAGTGTCTCCATCTATCTCGTAACACATGCCACCAATGGTCAGCCGCACCACTCAACGTAAACACTGCTAGGGTCACCATCTCTTTTGACGTACAACTCATAACTTCAAAGATCTTTTCCACGCTTTCTAACCAATGCTCGGCTTTAGAAGCATCGGGCACCCCATCGAAGCCCTCAGGTTCCAACTTCAAGAATCTCCCAAGTATAGTGGAATCATCTTCCCTTCTAAACATTCGTTGAGGAGTTACACGCGGATCATTAACGTTTTCCCCTCTCTCATAACCACGAGCGGTACTCAAACGAGGTCTGCTGGAACTAGCTCCACCCCAAGCTCCTGAATGCCTCTCAGATGATGAACAACAGATAGGAGAAATAAGTTCCCGAAAGACGAGACGATCGCCTGGCTAAATCTCAAGCTATGCGAAAAGGAGAATTGTTATTCTCGAGGCGTCAAAACTTCACGAGACTTATGGAATGCATCCAATTAGAAGTCTAACACATCTAAACATGTTATTTAATCATCATGTAAAGATCTAGGACCAAATCGAGGTCAGGAACACAAAACCCGAATAAACTCTCAATCGCGTCGTATTTCGACTATCGTCGGGTTACAACTTTTGACTTTAGCAAGTCAACAACTATATGACATATCTTAAAAGTGTTTTGGTCTTAATGTGATCTCTCATACACATTTAGACTCTCTCACAAACCAAACGAGCAATCAATCAAAGAAGAAATGCGAGCATTGCACGCAATTCAAGCTAACCGAGAATCGGGATCTTACAACTCTCCTCCTCGGGCAATCTTTACAAACATGATCGCCGCCACAAACAAAGCATTTTCCTGTTGTACCCCAGCACCTATCCTCGGTGTGTCCTGTTTTCTTACAAAAGTTACATGTCAACTCGTCACCTCGTCGTCTCCATCTAGAGGTAAAAGTATCAATCCTAATAATCTCTGAGGTTCTCTCTCGAGCATGATCCTCGATATCTAACTCCATCGCATACGCACGATCCACAGCCGCTTGGTAATCCATAAGCTGTAATGGAATAAGCTGTCTAGGATATTTCGTCCTAAGGCCTTTCACGAACCGCTGAGTCTTCCTAGTCTCATCTCGTACCAAGTAACTACAGTAACGAGCCAACTCCGCAAACTTTGTTGAATACTGTAAAACCCTAGTTTTTTGCTTGCTTGTTTATTGCATGAGATCATACATTCATAATCATTATTAGTATGTTAACTTAGCTCACACATATGTTTAAAGTCGATAGCATGTTCATTGACGTCGTTCGAGATACTCGTTTGCACCTTTCCTTCACGAGAAGCTTTGAAACTCGGGTTTGTATTTTATGTTGTAAACACATGGTTAAATGTTAGAGACCACTCATACCATCATTACCACGCTTTAGATGTTGGTTGAATGCTAGTTGCATCATTGGTTTGATTGCTAGTTTGATTCTAGGGTTAACCCTTCTCCGTTTGACCTTTTCGGGTGTCGTTTGGGAGTGTTCCTTGTGAGTTCTTAGCCATGTTTGAGTGAGGTTTGAAGCTTGATTACTTTGGTTATTGATTGGAGGTCTTTTAGAGTGAATTCTAGACTCTTTTTGGTTCGGGAGGACTTGAGGTTGCATGCGGGAGGGTCCGAGGCCGAGCAAGGAAGCAAGGAAAAGTCGGAAGGAGGAATTCTGTATGATGCGCTCGCATCAAAAGGGGCAAAGCGACTGCAAGGGGTCCTGTGACAGATTACGGGATTTTCTTGATATTCAACAATTTGCCTAACTAAACCCCACCCAAACCCAACCTAACCCACCCTAAACAACCCTAGTTCGTCCTAACTATCTTCTCTTGCATGCTTGACAAGTTTTGAGAGTTTTGAATGCATGTACAACACTTGGCAAAGAAAGACCTCCAACATGCACAAACATGCATTGGACACTTCCTCCCACCCCACTTCATCCATTGAGTGACCAAATACCTCCACTAAGCTATCCTAATCAGTCATTCTCTTCCAATTTCGTGGCTGATCAGTTTATACAAGTTATAGAGAGTTTCTTGAAGGTTCTTGGGTGTTCAACAATGGTGGCCAAGTCTTGAGGAAGCCATTTCCAAAACCGAACCATAGAAGCGAAGAGGAGGGCAAGGAGAACATATACCCACCTTTGCATGGACGTTTTGTACAACTTGTAGGGCTTATTTAAGGTGAGTTACAACATGTCTTCTTATTTATTTTAGCCTCATTGACCCTAGGGAAAACAATCTTGCTATATGAGGTCAATGAGAGCACTTAGGACTTTGTAGAGATGCCATGTTCTAGTATATGCTATATGATGAATTTTTGTTGTATGAACATATTATAAACTTATTATAAACCATGATTATGATGTCATTTATGTGTAGTAATGTATGATAAATCATTCTACCTTGTTGTTTAAGTGTTGGGAGCATATTGGATGAGATAGTTAGGCTTGTAGAGATGTCATGTTCTCGTATGTGCTAAATGATGCATTTTAGGTTATATAAACAGATTATGATCAGATTGTAAATCATGATTTTGATGTTATTTAGGTGTGATAAAGTATGATAAATCATTCCATCTTGTTGTTTAAGCATTTGGAGCATGTTTGATGAAATAATTAGTTTTGTAGAGATGCTATGTTCTCGTATATGCTAAATGTTACATTTTTGGTTGTATGATCAGATTATAAACAAATTATAAATCATGTTTATGATGTTATTTATGTGTGATAATGCATGATAAATCACTCTACTTTGTTGTTTAAGTGTTGGGAGTATGCTTGATGAAATGGTAAGGTGATCGCTTATGCTTCGAGGAAGTTGTCTCCGTATGAGCAGAATTATCCCACGCATGACCTTGAGTTGGCAGCGGTCATATTTGCTTTGCACAAATGGAAGCATTATTTGTATGGGTCGAAGTTCAAAATTTTCACGTATCACAAGAGTTTGAAGTACTTGTTCTCACAGAAGGAGTTGAGTATGAGACAAAGGAGGTGGATGGAGAAGTTGAAAGACCATGATTGTACGATACTTTATCATCCCGGGAAGGCGAACGTGGTTGCCGACGCCTTGAGTAGGAAAGTTCATTTGTTGTGTTTGATGATTCGGGAATGGAAGATGTTGGAGGATGTCATGGAGTGTTGTTTGCTAATGTCCGGGCTATTCCAGTTTTATTGGAAAGGATTAAGGAGACTCAAAGGAAGGATCCGGGATTAGCGAAGATCATTGATGGTTTGAGTAAGAATGAGACGCCGAAGTTTGAAATGAATCAAGAAGGGATTTTGACTTTCAAGGGAAGAACTTGTGTACCTTCAGTTGAGGATGTGAAACGACTTGTGTTAGATGAAGCTCACAAGGCAAGATATACTATCCATCCGGGGAGTACGAAGATGTATAGGGATTTGAAGAAGCAGTTTTGGTGGAATGGCATGAAGCGCCAAATTACGGATTATGTATCGAGGTGTTTGACTTGTCAACAGGTGAAGGCGGAACATCAAAGGCCCGCGGGATTGTTGTAGCCGTTAGATATTCCGGAGTGGAAGTGGGAGTACGTTACGATGGATTTTGTTTCGGGGTTTCCACGTACACGTAGAGGGTTTGATGCCGTTTGGGTTGTTGTAGATCGGTTAACGAAGTCAGCTCATTTTATACCGATTGCGATGACTTATTCCTTGAGTCAGTTGGCGGCATTGTATGTGCAGGAGATTGTGAGACTGCATGGGGTTCCGGTTAGCATTGTTTCAGACAGGGATCCGAGATTTACTTCGAGGTTTTGGCAGGCTTTACAGGAAGCCATGGGGACCAAGTTGAATTTCAGTCCAGCTTTTCACCCTCAGACAGACGGACAGTCTGAGAGAACGATACAGATACTTGAGGATATGTTACGGGCTTGTACGGTGGACTTTAAGGGAAGTTGGGATTCACACCTTCCATTGGCGGAGTTTGCATACAACAACAGTTACCAATCGAGCATTGGGATGGCACCGTACGAGGCACTTTACGGACGGAAGTGCAGATCTCCTATTTGTTGGGATGAAGTTGGCGAAGCAAAGCTATGGGGTTTGGAGATTGTGCAACAGTCGGCTGAGAGTGTGAAGTTGATTCGGGATAGATTGCTTACGGCTCAGAGTCGACAGAAGAGTTATGCGGATAATCGGAGGAGAGATTTGGAGTTCCAAGTTGGAGATTATGTGTTTCTTAAAGTATCGCCGAGAAGGGGTACTAAGAGATTTGGGAAGAAAGGAAAGCTATCACCGAGGTTCGTTGGACCTTTTGAGATTTTGGAGCGAGTTGGGAGTTTGGCTTATAGGGTGGCTTTACCGCCATCATTGTCGGACATTCATAATGTGTTTCACGTATCTATGCTTCGGAAGTACCTTAAGGATGATTCGCATGTTCTTTCGTATGAGGAGATTTCATTTCAGCTTGATTTGTCGTATGTTGAGCAACCGGTGAAGATTCTCAACACCAAGGAGCAAGTATTTTGGAACAAGACGATTCCATTGGTTAAGGTTCTTTGGAAGAATCATGAGATCGAGGAAGCGACTTGGGAGACCGAGTTGGAGATGCGCGAGAAGTACCCTCGTTTGTTTGAAGATCACGGTAAGAATTTAGGGGCTAAATTCCTTTTAGCAGGGAAGAATGTAAAACCCTAGTTTATTGCTTGCTTGTTTATTGCATGAGATCATACATTCATAATCATCATTAGTATGTTAACGTAGCTCACTCATATGTTTAAAGTCGATAGCATGTTCATTGACGTCGTTCGAGATACTCGTTTGCACCTTTCCTTCACGAGATGCTTTGAAACTCGGGTTTGTATTTTATGTTGTAAACACATGGTTAAATGTTAGAGACCACTCATAACATCATTAACACGCTTTAGATGTTGGTTGAATGCTAGTTGCTTCGTCGGTTTGATTGCTAGTTTGATTCTAGGGTTAACCCTTCTCCGTTTGACCTTTTCGGGTGTCGTTCGGGAATGTTCCTTGTGAGTTCTTAGCCATGTTTGAGTGAGGTTTGAAGCTTGATTACTTTGGTTATTGATTGGAGGTCTTTTAGAGTGAATTCTAGAAACTTTTTGGCTCGGGAGGACTTGAGGTTGCATGCGGGAGGGTCCGAGGCCGAGCAAGGAAGCAAGCAAAAGTCGGAAGGAGGAATTCTGTATGATGCCCTCGCATCAAAAGGGGCAAAGCGACCGCAAGGGGTCCTGTGACAGATTACGGGATTTTCTTGATATTCAACAATTTGCCTAACTAAACCCCACCCAAACTCAACCTAACCCACCCTAAACCACCCTAGTTCGTCCTAACTATCCTCTCTTGCATGCTTGACAAGTTTTGAGAGTTTTGAATGCATGTACAACACTTGACAAAGAAAGACCTCCAACATGCACAAACATGCATTGGACACTTCCTCCCACCCCACTTCAGCCATTAATTGACCAAATACCTCCACTAAGCTATCCTAATCAGTCATTCTCTTCCAATTTCGTGGCTGATCAGTTTATACAAGTTATAGAGAGTTTTTTGAAGGTTCTTGGGTGTTCAACAATGGTGGCCAAGTCTTGAGGAAGCCATTTCCAAAACCGAACCATAGAAGCGAAGAGGAGGGCAAGGAGAACACATACCCACCTTTGCATGGACGTTTTGTACAACTTGTAGGGCTTATTTAAGGTGAGTTACAACATCTCTTCTTATTTATTTTAGCCTCATTGAACCTAGGGAAAACAATCTTGCTATATGAGGTCAATGAGGGCACTTAAGACTTTGTAGAGATGCCATGTTCTAGTATATGCTATATGATGAATTTTGGTTGTATGAACAAATTATAAACTTATTATAAACCATGATTATGATGTCATTTATGTGTAGTAATTTATGATAAATCATTCTACCTTGTTGTTTAAGTGGTGGGAGCATATTGGATGAGATAGTTAGGCTTGTGGAGATGCCATGTTCTCGTATGTGCTAAATGATGCATTTTAGGTTATATAAACAAATTATGATCAGATTGTAAATTATGATTTTGATGTTATTTAGGTGTGATAAAGTATGATAAATCATTCCATCTTGTTGTTTAAGCATTGGGAGCATGTTTGATAAAATAATTAGGCTTGTAGAGATGCTATGTTCTCGTATATGCTAAATGTTACATTTTTGGTTGTATGATCAGATTATAAACAGATTATAAATCATGTTTATGATGTTATTTATGTGTGATAATGTATGATAAATCACTCTACCTTGTTGTTTAAGTGTTGGGAGTATGTTTGATGAAATGGTTAGGCTTGTAGAGATGCCATGTTTCACTATATGCTAGATGATGAAATTTTGGTTAGATGAACCTATTGTAAAGTATGATTATGATGATATTCATGTGTAGAGATATATGATGAAATATGCTATCTTGTTTGTTTAAGTGTTGGGAGCATATTTGATAAAATGATTAGATTCATATTTGATGAAATGGCAAGAATAAATGTATATGCCTAGTTTGTGACTTTGATTCTATGTTTCATACTTAATTGTTTGATTGGGGTTTTATGGGTTTAATGACCTTAGTAACCTATTTAATTACGTTAGTATGGACATAGGAGAGTATTGAGGCCAATGGCTTCTATACCCTAATTTTGAAAGATCGATTATGACTCAACGGAGTTGACCATTGGGTTAGTATGACATTAAGGAGTAATATGCCTAAGTCCTATGAATTTTGGGGTAGTATTAATGGAGGTTAAGCCTCCAAGCATTTTAAAGTGTATGAAGAACACTTGATGATTAGAGTCTTGATTTTATCTCTAATGTGATTGTGTGCTAGTTGTGAATTAAAAGCATGACTAGATGATTGTAGAGTATGTAAAACCCTAGTTTATTGCTAGCTTGTTTATTGCATGAGAACATACATTCATAATCATCATTAGTATGTTAACTTAGATCACTCATATGTTTAAAGTCGATAGCATGTTCATTGACGTCGTTCGAGATGCTCGTATGCACCTTTCCTTCACGAGTTGCTTTGAAACTCGGGTTTGTGTTTTATGTTGTAAACACATTGATAAATGTTAGAAACCATTCTTAACATCATTAACACGCTTTAGATGTTGGTTGAATGCTAGTTGCATTGTCGGTTTGATTGCTAGTTTGATTCGAGCGTTAACCCTTCTCCGTTTGACCTTTTCGCTTGTTGTTCGGGAGTGTTTTTCCTAAGTTCTTAGCCATGTTTGATTGAGGTTTGATCATTGATTTGCTTTGGTTATGTTTTAGAGGACTTTAAGGTTGAATTCTAGACCATTTCGTGCATTGGAGGACTTGAGGGTGCAAGAGGGAGACACCTAGAACTTGCAAGGGGGCGAAACGAAAATTCTATGGATACCAGAGTGATGCGCTCGCATCACTCTAGCATGAAGCGACCGCAAGGGGTCTGTTGGCAGACTTATGGGAATTTCTGATTATCTCACCAATTGGCCAACCAAACCCCACCCAAACCCAACCTAACCCACCCTAAACCACCCTAGTTCGCCCCACCTAGCCTCTATTGCATGCTTGACAAGTTTTGAGAGTTTTGAATGCATGTACAACACTTTGCAAAGAAAGACCTCCAACATGCACAACCATGTATTGGACACTTCCTCCCACCCCACTTCAGCCATTGTGTGACCAAATACCTCCACTAAGCTATCCTAATAAGTCATTCTCTCCCAAATTCGTGGCTGATCATTTCTCTAAGGTTAGAGAGGAGTTCTTGAAGGTTCTTGAGTGTTCATCAATGGTGACCAAGTCTTGAGGAAGCCATTTCCAAAACCCAACCATAGAAGTGAAGAGGAGGGCAAGGAGAACACATACCCACCTTTGCATAGAAGTTTTGTACCACTTGTAGGGCTTGTTTAAGGTAAGTTACAACATCTCTTCTTATTTATTTTAGCCTCATTGACCCTAGGGAAAACAATCTTGCTATATGAGGTCAATGGGAGCTCTTAGGACTTTGTAGAGATGCCATGTTCTAGCATATGCTATATGATGAATTTTGGTTGTATGAACAGATTATAAACATATTATAAATCATGATTTTGATGTCATTTAGGTGTAGTAATGTATGATAAGCCATTCTACCTTGTTGTTTAAGTGTTGGGAGCATATTGGATGAGATAGTTAGGCTTGTAGAGATGCCATGTTCTCGTATATGCTAAATGATGCATTTTAGGTTGTATAAACAGATTATGATCAGATTGTAAATCATGATTTTGATGTTATTTAGGTGTGATAAAGTATGATAAATCATTCCATCTTGTTGTTTAAGCATTGGGAGCATGTTTGATGAAATAGTTTGGCTTGTAAAGATGCCATGTTCTCGTATATGCTAAATGATGCATTTTAGGTTGTATAAACAGATTATGATCAGGTTGTAAATCATGATTTTGATGTTATTTAGGTGTGATAATGTATGATAAATCATTCCATCTTGTTGATTAAGCATTGGGAGCATGTTTGATGAAATAGTTAGGCTTGTAGAGATGTCATGTTCTCGTATATGCTAAATGTTACATTTTTGGTTGTATGATCAGATTATAAACAGGTTATAAACCATGTTTTGGATGTTATTTATGTGTGGTAATGTATGATAAATCACCCTACTTTGTTGTTTAAGTGTTGGGTGCATATTTGATGAAATGACAAGAATGTATATGTCTAGTTTGTGACTTTGATTCTATGTTTCATACTTGATTGTTTGATTGGGGTTTTATGGGTTTAATGACCTTTGTAACCAATTTAATTACGTTATTATAGACATAGGAGAGTATTGAGGCCAATGGCTTCTATACCCTAATTTTGAAAGATTGATTATGACTCAACGGTGTTGACCATTGTGTTAGTATGACATTAAGGATTAATATGCCTAAGTCCTACGAATTTTGGGGTAGTATTAATGGAGGTTAAGCCTCCAAGCATTTTAAAGTGTATGAAGAACACTTGATGATTAGAGTCTTGATTTTATCTCTAATGTGATTATGTGCTAGTTGTGAATTAAAAGCATGACTAGATGATTGTAGAGTACATGCCTACTTATTTGAGCATATGAATATGAATTACGCAGTGCTTGAAGTTTGAGTCCATTGAGTCGGTTTGTTGAGTCTTTGGGTGGGACGATGATCATCTTCACGAATTGTGAGATTCGTGATTTTGATGGATCGCCACGGATTGCACACACCCTCTATCGATGGCCACGGTAGGGAAGTAGTTGATCTAGTTGTAGTATGGAAACATGACTTTGATAACTATCGAACTCGAAGCGGGAAATGTCTCGGGGACGTCGATATCCACGAAAGGGATATCGAGGACACATAAAGGTTTTGCACGTGTTTTTGCAGGAGCGACACGGCGGAGGAAAAAGGGTAACGGTATCACATCCCTTTTGTATGAATTGACTCAGGAGTGCTTATATGTGAATAATGTGCTAAGTGAATATGATATGATATGAAATGATGGTTGAATGAATTAATGAAATGTTATACTTGTTGATAACATGATACTCGAAATTGTTAAGTAGGAGTACCTTGACATGATTATTTATGAAATGTATATTATGCAATAACATGAATTATTATTGTTGAGCATGATGCCATGACAGGAAGTTATGTTAGTAACTTGCTAAGTCTTTATGACTTACTCCTATTTGTTTTGATTGTTTTCCCTAGATCCGAGCCGTGCAAGTGGTTCGAAGTGATTATCAAGTTGCGTTGGTGAAGCTTTGGCGAGGTTGCTACCTTGTAAATTTTAGTACCTTTTCTTTTGGCAAGGACGACGGGAACATAAAGTTATATAAACTTTATGTGGGGTAGCAAGACTTGATGTGTTTGTTTATTAGTACTTAATGTTTTGAGAGCCGATATATGTTAGTCGTGCCTTGTGTATTTATGATGATCATGCTTTAGTTGTTTTAACCATGTATTGGTTCGTTTATTATGTTTGTTATCCGGCATGTTTTAGCCGTTAAGCATGTTAGACTAGAGTTGTAGACATAGTTTAATATTGGGTTCCGGCCGTAGCGTCGCCGATGACTTGATATATAATTGCTATAAATTGTTATATGTGTCTATTGTTGCGTCACATGATTTTATTTTTGGACCAAGAGATTCATTATCTCTAAGGTTGTGTTAGTTTGAGCTTGTTAGCTCGGGCGCCACTGTTTAATTATTATACGCTTCGGAATGTGTTAAAGTTTATGGCGTACCATCGTTATGGCCTTACCCACTATTTGCTACTTGTTTTTGTTACGTGCCTTTTCTAGACGGCACGACCTCGGGGTCTCGTCTTAGGATCCGGGTCGGGTCGGCACAGAGTACATGCCTACTTATTTGAGCATATGAATATGAATTACGTGTGCTTGAAGTTTGAGTCCAGCTGGAGTCGGTTTGTTGAGTCTTTGGGGTGGGACGATGTATCATCTTCACGAATTGTGAGATTCGTCATTTTGATGGATCGTCGTGCCGGATTGCACACACCCTCTATCGATTTCCACGGTAGGGAAGTAGTTTATCTCAGTTGTAGTATGGAAACATGACTTTGATAACTATCGGAACTCGAGCGGGGAAATGTCTCGGGGACGTCGATATCCACGAAAGGGATATCGAGGACACATAAATGTTTTGCACGTGTTTTTGCAGGAGCGACACGGCGGAAAAAGGGTAACGGTATCATATCCCTTTTTATATGAATTGACTCACGAGTGCTATATGTGAATAATGTGCTACGTGAATATGATATGATATGAAATGATGATTGAATGAATTAATGAAATGTTATACTTGTTGATAACATGATACTCGAAATTGTTAAGTATGGATATCTTGACATGATTATTTATGAAATGTATATTATTCCAATAGCATGAATTATTATTGTTGAGCATGATGCCATGACAGGAAGTTATGTTAGTAACTTGCTAAGTCTTTATGACTTACTCCTATTTGTTTTGATTGTTTTCCCTAGATCCGAGTCGAGCGAGCGGTTCGAAGTAGTTATCAAGTTGCGTTGGTGAAGCTTTGACGAGGTTGCTACCTTGTAATTTTAGTACCTTTTCTTTTGGCAAGGACGATGGGAACATAAAGTTATATAAACTTTATGTGGGGTAGCAAGACTTTAAATGTGTGATATTTGAACTTATGTTAATTAGTACTTAATGTTTTGAGAGCCGACATGTGTTAGTCGTGCCTTATGTATTTATGTTGATTATGCTTTAGTTGTTTTAACCATGTATTGGTTTGTTTAATATGTTTATTATCCGGCATGTTTCTAGCCGTCAAGCATGTTAGACTAGAGTTGTAGACTTAGTTTAATGTTGGGTTCCGGCCATAACATTGCCGATGACTTGGTATATAATTGCTATAAATTGTTATATGTGCCTATTGTTGCGTCACATGATTTTATTTTTTGACCAAGAGATTCATTATCTCTAAGGTTGTGTTAGTTTGAGCTTGTTAGCTCGGGCGCCACTGTTTAATTATAATACACTTCCGCATGTGTTAATGTTTTTGGCGTATCGCCGTTATGGCCTTACTATTTGCTATTTGTTTTTGTTATGTGCCTTTTTGGAAACGGCACGACCTCGGGGTCTTGTCTTGGGATCCGGGTCGGGTCGCCACAAATACTGAGCCACGGTCATATCACCTTGTTCTAACGATAGGAATTCCATCTCTCGTCTTTCCCGAATTACTGCCGGAATTAACTGTACCATAAACTTCATGACAAAGTTCTCCCCTCACTCGTTGCCATGAGCTATACCCGAACCAGGTCTACTAGAACTAGCTCCACGCCAAGTTCCTGACATAATACGCCTACAAAGAACACTCAGCGTTAATAACTCAACAATAAACCCAACCCAAACTAGGCCAAGGAACCTATCCTGGCGAAATAGCTAACCTATAGCTCTGATAGCAAGTGTAACAACCCGACCCGGACTCCAATGCGAAGTCCCAATCCCAAGGTCGTGCCGTCAAGACAAGCTAAAACACAGACAAGCATCCGGTAATCATAATGGTGTCAGTCAAAAGATGAGCCATCAAGCTCGAAACAGGAAGGTAAAGCCATAACAACGATACGGAGTAATAAAAACCAACGAATGCGGAAGCGAATCATAAGTGGAACCCAAGCCTTTAATCCTAAACAAAGGAACGTAAGGCTGAGAGATAACTATCTCTCGACAAATCTACGACGCGCATGACGCAATATTGTGCACGGGCAACAAACCATCGGCAACCAAAGGCCGGCAAAGCAACAAGATCCCAACCTGATAAACAACCACTCAACGGCTATAACATGCCGGAGGGACAAATCATCTAAAAGAATAAGCGATTAAATACTAGACAACTAAACCAAAAGCTCGGAATTAAACTTGATGGAGATAACTTCCACAAAACTAGAATATGCAAGCTAAAACCTTGCTCGGGAAGACAACAGAATAAACTTCGAAATAAAAACAACAACTCGACCAAACAAGTCGGCTCCCAAAATAAAACGATCATAAAATACTAACATAATCTACCCAAGTAAAGTCTACATAACTTTACATTCGTGTCTCACAAATACATAATAGCAATAATAATAAAATCTCCAAGCTTAAAGCCCGGAAGACCACCTGCTAGAAATCACTATCCGAAGCCGCCAAGCGCACTAACGGAATCACCACACACACTAAGGAAAACAAACACACGGAGTGAGTCATAATGACCCAGTAAGCTACTAAATGCAACTGTATGACATAGCATGGCATGGCATAATGCATAAGCATATAGAGGAATCATGGTATCATATTAGTATACCAACAATGAACATATGCTAAGTCATCAAAGTACATAAACTTCGTAAACCACATGACACATTATCTTTCATATAAGTGCTTATAGTAAGCCACATAAGGGATAGAAAAGATACCCAAATAGTGCCGTTTTGCTGCTCCTGTAATACACATTAATAACCGGGTTGTACCATCGATGCTCGTGATTACATCGACATACTGAGCGACTACACCTCAGGGGCAGCCCTTTCTTAGTCTAGCTTAGCATAATCTACTCGCTTTATTGGTTACGAGATGGGCTAACTTTCCCATTGGGGCCAATAGTGGAGGGTGTGTGGGTTCCCAGGTACGGCGATCCATAGCGAATACGAATCTTACGATTCGTATAGGCGATGTATCGTCCTACCCTGACATAAAAACCAATCCAAATATTGCCAGCTGGACTTACATGCAATGCACAAGTAGATATTTACTCGCATGCTCAAACAAGAACCAAGACCGTCAAAAGCGGACTTATCAAATCAAGTAGGTCATAAAGCTCTACACACCAATTTAACAATACACATATTTGCACATACTTAACAAATCCAACTAACTTATCAGTTTAGTCCAAGAACCACATATTGAGGTATTCATAATCCTCAAGTCACCACCCAATCAAACGTAGCATATAAGCTCAAGAAATCACAATAAGAGTTCTACTATAGCCCTCTACTCGGGAGTAAACCAAGACTATTATTTAGTCTAAGAACAACCACAAATCAAGACTTAGTGATTAGTCTATTCATAAAAGCATAACAGACTCAACCATAGCCCTAACCGTCGTATATAATTAACATCCTCAAAACCAATCTCAAGGGTACCAAAACCAACCCGTAGTCATAACCTCGCAAGTGCTTTCATGTGCACGCGACCAAATTCCCTAAGAGAGAACTCATTCAATAATCATTTCTTAAAGATATTCGAGATCATAGGTTGGTCTCTAATGCTCCGTGCTCTAACAAGCAAGCTCTAAATAAATCCCCAATAAGCCTCTAAATCGTGGGTGTCACAAACGGGACACAATTCGAGATGCTCGGGTGATCACAATCAAAACCAACCAAACCCGAACATCGTAGGATTTCAACCTAAGTCTCACTAACATCTTATTGAACCTATAACGACTCCATTGGGTCTTAATATCGCATTTCATTAAATACATATTTCATACATCCCCAAATTAACACACCATTCAAATTATAACAAAATTTCCCAAAAAATAATCCGGGCTTGATTCCCAAGCCTAAAAATCCAAGAACTCATCATAATCATAGTCAAACGAAACCCAAATGTCGTAGGACTTCAACCCGAGTTCATTAACACATTATTGAACGTATTACGACTCCCTTAAGTCTAAATACTAAGTTTCATTATCCACACACTTCATCAATCTCAACATTTACACCCGCTTCAATTAACAACAATTTCTCCAATAATTCGGGCTTGATTCTCAAGCCCTAAAATTGATAACAAAACCCAACATAAATCACATAATTTCAATTAGATGATCCTATTCATGATATCTAGTGAGTTCACACATCCAAAGCCCCAATCATAGGCATACCTCCATAATAAACCCAAATAACATGTGGACATGGTTTCTAGCATGCTCATAATCCTAGAAACACAAGATGAAGAGTAATCATATACTTCAACAATCATAGAAGTCATTCTACAAATGCTCCTAACAAGTTCATACTTCCAAAAATCCCTAAAATAGGCACACAAAACATATCAAGTGTTCATTGCCCTCAAATAACACATAGATTGTTTTCCCTAGGGGCCAATGAACCAAAATCAAAAGAGAGTAACTTACCTAGCTTGAGTGAAAACTCAAGAGAATCAAAATCCGAACGGTGAAGTTGTTCCACTCGTCGAGGACATCAAGAATCCGAAGTTTGGCGGCAATCGGACGGTCGGATCTTCGTAGATCGGAGGAAGAATAGCTAGGGCTCAAAGCTTCAAGTCTCCAACACTCTCTCCCTGAATACGTCTGATTTAGAAGGAGGAAAATGAAGAGGTTTGGCTGAATTTGTGAAGGGTTAGTGTATTTATAACTCCACAAACAATAAGGGCACAAAGGGAAATTCCTAGGTACAATTAATGATTGTTAGTTGTAATCAATCCTTAATCAAACCTTAATCCACTCCCCAAACATGTTAGGACATGATTAGGACTTAGATTAGACTAATAAGGCTCTAATACAAGTGGTTAAAGTCACTAATGATAGAGGTTTAGTAAGGGTACAATCGTAATCAACCAAAGTTGCAGAAAATCCTCGTTTTGCTAGAAATTGCCTCTGTTCGGTTGTGGAGGCTGAACCTCCTTCATAATGTTCGGTTCTTGGGGCCGAACAATTCCCAAGATGTTCGGTTCGCATGGTGGAACAATTCCTCAGGCCATACGTTAGGTCAAACAGGTCCAGATTTGCACGTATAACGCATATAAGGCATAAACAACTCAAAGAAGCAATGGAATGAGTACCAAGGGTCTTAAAACAATGATAAAAGTCTCTCAAGGTCTTGGCTAAGTCTAAAAGATCAAAGCCCAAGAAAGAACAAGCCAAACTAGAGCATGCAAGGCAATAGGCATTCGATACATCAATTATGGCTCGATCAAGGAATGGAATCAAGTCAAACATGTTATGGATACTACCAGAATGTTAAATACACCTTCTAATCATGTTAAACAAGTATAGAGGAAAAGTTATACAAGTAGGTTTCGGGTTCTCACAAGGCAAGCACACAACGCTCATGCAAGAATCTGGGGTGTTACAATCACGCGACTCAATCCCCGAACTACGCGATAGAGACGAATGCTATCTCCAAAGCTTCCAAATCATCAATAGACTTAAGGAACACCTCCAACTTGAAGTCTAATACATCTAAACATGTTCATAAATCATCATGTAGAGGTCTAGGATCAAACCGAGGTCTCGAACGCAAAACACAAGAAAACTCTCAATCGCGTCGCATTCCGACTATTGTCGAGTCACGACTTGTGACTTTAGCAAGTCAACCTGTGGGTCCCAATGAGCACAATAATAAGCTAGAAGGGGGGGGGTTGAATAGCTTATTAGACACTTAAAAACTTTTAAGTAAATTCCTTGAAAGTTACTTGCACTCTATAGAAAAGAATCAAGTAGCAGAAGACCTTCAAAAGATAGTTCCAGGTCTGCCGATAAGGACTACCGGTAGACCTTATACAGTTTACTTAAGTTTAGCTGAAAACGGATAAGTATAAACAATGAAACTAAGCAGTTCAAGTATCAGAGAAACAGTAAGGAATAACACAAGTATTTTGGGATGGTTCACACTATAATGAGTGCTACGTCCACCACCAAGGCAGTCAACCTTGGATTTAAATTGTGCACTATGTTTTCCACTTAGATCAATTACAAAGAATATCCCTAATGGATCGTGTACAAAATATTGACTTGTGTTTGGGTCTAGGGAATTAAATATCTGTAAATACAGGATATTTAATTCGTGCAGAAGTATAGTTAATGGAAGTTAACAACAAGAAGATTAAAGCAATAAGTGTTGATGAACAACTTCTTGTTGTTGGCGGACTTCTAGATTGTTAAGGATCTATTGAATGCACTCTTTGAAGGACTTGGAGTTATGAAGTTTGAGCAATCCTTTAAGTGTTCGATTGATTACATGCAGTTGTCTCGTTCATCTTCAATGGCATTAATGATTTACGAGATCTTCAAAAGGTGGGCGATTTGGTGTCGGAGAGATTGCAGCGAAAGTAGGGGACAGGCTTTTCACCTTTCCTTGTTCAGATGAAAAGTCTTCCTGCTTTTCAGAAAGTTGCTTTCGGCGGCTTGACATGTCAGAGAATGTCTTGGATTAATTCAAATAACATATTGGAATAAGTTTGAATTAATCCAATAAATCTTTGCTGGATAGGACACGTCGTACAAGAGTATGTGGACACGAGGTCTACCGATCTTAAGCTTTGAGTAGGTCTTCCGGTGAAGTTGTGAAGAGGTCTTCCGCTGAAACTGAAAAATTCCTATAAAAACTATACAATGCAAAGTTCTATACACAGTTGCCACGCTAATCAATACACAGCCCGATTAGCCACTGAAGTATAAAACTAATGTAATGTATTGAGCAGATATAAATCTAACATAAGAATCAACAATCTCCTCCTATTTATATCTGGTCATCATTACTACAAATGAGGGTTTTTTAAAACAGACTTTTTGATAGATAATAACATGTCTGAGAAATTTTATATATTAAGTAACGGCAGACATGCCTCTATTAAACAGAATAACACCTCAGATGTAAGGGGATAATCTAAGTTCAAACAAGAATAAGAAAATCATAGAACAGCACACAGATTAGCAACAGTTCAAATAAATTTAAACTGATTGTTTAAATTCTAATTAGATAAATAAATAAAGCAACAAGAATTTAAACAATATAATTTTTGTAAAAGCAAGTAATCATCTGTATTTATAAACAAGATGTTTGCATTCAACAGGGTTTTCAAAAATAAGATAAATACAAAGGAAAGGGAAGAAAAGATACAAAAACTACCAAAATCTTTTCCCTTTGCCTTTGTCTGCAGCCTCCTTTTCTCTTCTTTCTCGCTCGAGCTTTTCCAATCTATGTTGGTATTCGTCATCTGCATCAGTTGGAGGTCTGGTGGAACGAGAACGGTAGTCCAGTTCTTCACGAAGACGATTGTTCTCTTCCATCAGCATTCTGTTGATAGACCTCATTTGCTTCTCCTCCGTGATGGCCAGATCACGATCACGGTTAGCATTCATGACGTTGTGAGCAGAGTTGCGAGCGAGGTTGTTGGGCTCTAGAAGAGGAGGACGACCGTGGCCGAGATGGAGAGTGATGGCATGGAATAGCTCGTAGAAAATGGAGGACACGATACGGACACCTTCGTCTCATTGAGCTTCTATGTTGATCTTGGCATCAGTGAAGTCGTGCTGCATCTGCCCAAATCGAGTCCATACATCCTCTTGAAACTGTCAAAGAGTAGCGGCAGTCCGGTCGTTGGCCTTGGATGCAGCAGTGGCTATTTCGGCGGTAGCGGTAGAGATGGTTGTAAGCTCGCCTAGCCTCTGGTAGATGGCATGCAGCCGGGACAAAATTTCATCATTGGCAGGCGGATGAGAACTAGTAGCTTGGCCAATGTGAATGGTGCTGGCAGAGGTAGAGTCTGCAGGCCGTATGGTCTGTTGGGGAGGAGGAGTGATGGAGGCGAAAGAGGATGAGTCTTGGGTAGGTATGGTGTTGGTGGAGGAGGATATGGTTATAGGGGGAGGTGGAGGAGGGATTGGTGGGGAATCAATCTCAATGTCAGTGTCAGAATTGTCACTGACATGGGATGATTTAGGAAAGGGGTCGGTAGAGAACCAGAAGGAAGGGGCAGGGTAGAAGAGGGATTTTGGTTTTTGAAGGGAAGGTTGAGAAGGTTGAGGAGGTTGATGGGTAGGGGAATAGATGCACTCTTAAAGCTCGAAGAGGAACCTGGCAGCAGCAGAGTCTAAGGGCTGGGTGGGAGGGATTGGTATTGGCTGTGGTGTGGTTGATGAAGATGGTTGGGATTTGGGAGGTGAGGAAGGTGTAGATGGGTCAGGTGAGTAGTTGAAGGGTGAAGGAGGAGGAGGAGTTGGGGTTCTGGCTTAGAAGGAATAGATGAAGGGTTGACAGGTAAGGTTTGGGCGTCGGTAGTTGGTTGGGCGTCGGTAGATGGTATAGATGAAGGGTTGACAGTTGAGGGTTGGGCGTCGGTAGAGGTAGTTGGTTGGCTGGCGGTGGAGGGTTTGGGACCGGTAGCTCTCCTTTTCTTCCTCAGCGGCTGAATAGGAGACTCAGCTGCTTCATCGGTAGAGGTTCGAGGGACTGCTGGTGGCTGGTCTTCAAGGGTTTTACGAAGTCTCCTTCGTTTTGGTTTGGGAGTGGGTGCAGGAGTTGGTGAGGGTGATTGGCTGGATTGGGTAGGTGGCTGAGAGGATGGCTTGGCTTGGGTAGATGGAGGAGAAGAATGGCTGGATTGGCCTGGTGCCTTCTTCTTTTGGCCTTCCTTCATCTCTCTCCTTATCCACTTGGCCTGCTCCTCTTCAGTTGGAGTTGCCTCTTCCGGCCTTGTCTTCTTTGCTTTGCCCTTGGCTGCCATCTTGGTCCGTAGCAGCTACTCTGCCTCATCAGCCAAGTCTTTGGCCTTTTGATGGAGGGACGCAGCCATTTGATCACCAAATTTTTTAGAAACCTTCTTGAATGGTCTGCTGGCAGCTTCATGTGCTTCCATGTTGAAGCGGGTGACCAAGATAGGCATGGGCTTGGCCACTTTTTCAAGGTAGCGGTGGTAGACCCATACGCAGCAGTCGCTTGTTCTCGTATTCAGTATACTTACTGAAAAACGAGGCTGTGAGTTGCTTCTCCTTGGCCACAGCAATCAATTCATCTTCCTTTAGGGAAGAGTTGACATTTGCATCATCCCTTAAAAGGGCATTGTTCAGCCTAACGAAGGGGCGTTTGCAAGTGGGGTTGTTCTTTGCTTTCTCCACCCACTGCTTTAGCTCATCAAAGATGATGACCCCCCAGTTGAGTTTGAGCTGAAGAAATACGCCGTTGGTTAATTTGATTTGCTGGGCCGTAAACATATCATGAGCTCCACTCTTGAATAGGAGCCCCTTGTCTATAAGATGGCTGGTGTAGTAGACGTCAAGAGGGAACAGATTTCAGAGCATTTTCCCTTGAGGCTCCATTAGGGTATCTACTCCCCTCATGGCTTCCCAGGCATGCATAGCCTCAGCCATAGTTACTGCAAGAGCTCCTCCGTAATGTACGCCGATGATAGTGGAGATTGTCTTGGCGGTAATGGAGATGGGACGGCCTCAAATCCATCCTCGAAGAGCAGTCTTGTTCATGAGCTCCATTCTTTGATAGAATTCTTCTGCCAGAAGATTGCTATAATTTATGTCGTTGAGGCAGAAGAGGGGTAGAATTCCAGAGGCGTCCATGTCCTCGCAAGCTTTGACGCCGGCAGCTTTGGAGTTGATTGACAGAAGGTCAATGCACATTCCAGGAATGTATAGCTTAGGGTCCAGAGGTATTATAATGTCATGAGCGGCGGGAAAGGTGGAGAATCCCGGAATGTTGATGTCCAAACTGGGAGGAATCTCGGTTTCCGGATTCAAACCCTTTCCGCTGTCGCGCTTTGATTTTGAAGTTCTTGCCTGAAAGAAAAGCAAAATAAAAATTAGGGCTTTTCATCTAGACAACTAAATAAGTAGGAATTTCAAAGTTTTCTAAAATAATTGAAATTTTCGAAGAGAAAACTTGAAACCCTAGTATGTTTAGAGTAACCACACTCGAGAAAAGTATAACAGAAGTTTTCATAAGAATAAACGATGAATATACAAAAACGACTGTTAGTATTCAAGTTTGTAAGAACAACAATGGCGAATCACTGTATAAACTCGAAAAATGACCGTTTGAATTCCAAAACAATTTTAGATTATGAAAGTGAAATGCAGAACAGTATATAGTAAGTTTCTAGTAGAGTAGAGAGGAGCGTACCATTGTTGATGAAGAGAAGAAGAAACAAGAAGTACTTGAAATTTGCAGAAAGTAGTTACACACAGAGTGAGAGAGAGAATAGATAGAGAAATATTTTGTCAAAGGGTTTCGTAAAGTTTGCAAATGACGGTTCAAGGACTATTTAAAGGCGAGAAAAATTTTTAGTTGAAAGAGCGGAAACTTAAGATATTTTCTTAAGTACCAAATTTCATCCTTGACCCCCGTTTTTGCTTTAGAAACCACTTTAGCAAAAAAAAGACTAAGTAAGAATACTAACCTTTAAGTCTTCCGGTAAAGGAGAACTTACGTCTTCCGATTAGTCTAAAACTGAGTCTACCGGTATGAAGGAAACCTTAACAAAATATTAAAATTAAGCAGTAGGATCAATCATACCAAGATTTCTCCTTAAATAAGCAAACCTGGTGGCATCCAGTGCTTTTGTGAGAATGTCAACCAATTGATGCTCAGTTGGAACATATTCCAAACTGATGTTACCTTTTTCCACATGATCTTTGAGGAAGTGATAACGAATATCAATGTGCTTTGTCTTGGAGTGCATCACTTGGTTTTTAGAGACTGAAATTGCTGATGTGTTGTCACACATGATTGGGCAGTTTGCAGTCTTGATGTTGTAGTCCACTAGTTGTTGCTTCATCCATAGGAGTTGAGAGCAACAGCTGCTTGCAGCAATGTATTCAGCTTCTGTGGTAGAGTTTGCAACCGATCCTTGTTTCTTGCAAGACCATGAGACAAGTCTATTTCCAAGGAATTGACAAGTCCCACTGGTGCTTCTTCTGCTCACTTTGCAGGCTGCATAATCTGCATCTGAGTATCCAACTAGATTGAAGTTGTTGGATTTGGGATACCAGATGCCTAGATTTGTTGTTTTTGAGACATATCTTATGATACGTTTGGCAGCAAGCAAATGTGACTCTTTTGGATCTGCCTGAAATCTAGCACAAACACAAACAGCAAACATAATGTCAGGTCTACTAGCAGTAAGGTAAAGAAGTGAACCTATGATTCCTCGGTACTTGGTCATGTTCTCTTGCTTTCCCTTCTCATCTTTGTCAAGATGGCAGTCAGTAGACATTGGAGTTTCAAATCCTTTGGCTGAATCAAGACCAAACTTCTTGATTAGTTCCTTTGCATATTTGGTTTGGCTGATGAAGATTCCGTCTGAAGTCTGTTGTATCTGTAGTCCTAGAAAATAGGTAAGTTCACCCATCATGCTCATCTCAAACTTGCTCTGCATCAGCTTCTCGAATCTTTTGCACAGGCTTTGGTTAGTTGATCCAAAGATGATGTCGTCCACATAGATTTGTACCAGAAGAGAATGACCTTTGTGCTTGAGGATGAATAAAGTAGTGTCTATTCTTCCTCTCACGAATCCTTGTTCAATTAAGAATTTGGATAGAGTTTCATACCAAGCTCTAGGAGCTTGCTTCGCAGTAGAGAGCTTTCTTGAGTCGGTAGACGTGATCCGGTTTGTGCGAGATAATAAATAAATCACGGAGGCGTTCCACGTATCTGGTTTCTTGAAGATCACCATTCAGAAAGGCACTCTTTACATCCATCGATACACTTTGAAGTCCATGAGCGAGGCATAAGCTAGAAAAGTCGATTGCTTCTAGTCTAGCAACGAGGAGCAAAAGTTTCATCAAAGTCAATTCCTTCTTCCTGTCGGTAGCCCTGTGCAACCAGTCTAGCTTTATTTCTGATGACATTTCCTTCTTCATCTCTTTTGTTTCTGAAAATGCACTTGGTGCCGATGACTGGATGATCAGTCGGTCTTTGAACTAGGCTCCATACTTTACATCTTTCAAACTGGTTTAGCTCTTCTTGCATAGCTTCAATCCAGTTATGATCTTCGATAGCTTCATCAATCTTCTTTGGTTCGTGTGACGACCCGACCCGGATCCCAAGACGAAATCCCAAGGTCGTGCCGCCAAGAATACAAATAACAATACACAAGTAGCAAATAATGGGTAGGGCCATAACGGCGATACACCGACAACTTAAAACACATGCGGAAGCAAATGAAATAAAACAGTGGCGCCCGAGCTAACAAGCTCAAACTAAAACAACCAAAGAGATGATTAATCTCTCGGTCCAAAAATTCGACTCGCGTGCCGCAACATTGGGCACGTAGAACAAACTCCCTGTTATGCAATTCAATATATAGCATAAAATAAACCAAGTCATCGGCGAAGCTACGGCCGGAACCCAACATTACACTAAGTCTAAGACTCTAGTCTAACAACTCAACGGCTAAAAACATGCCGGAGTACAAACATAATATTTAACTAGCAATTTAACATGCTAACATAATCACCAATTAACCAAGCGCGACCAAAACCAGTCGGCTACCAACAACATGAGTACTAACATTTATAAGTACTAACAACCAGAAAACATATGGAGATATAACCATAAATAAACATCCAAAGACGACTTCTACTTGTCGGCTACCAAAAGAATAAGCTAAACAACATAATTACAAATAACACAATTCACATTTAGGTTGCTACCCCAACATGAAGTTTACATAACTTCATCTTTCCCAACGACCTCACCAAAAACAAATAAACTATCTAAGTAGCAACCTTGCCAGAAATAATACTTCGTCAACGCAATCTTCTTGATTTACTTGGATCCGCACGCTCGGCTCGGATCTAGGGAAAACAACCAACAAATAAAAGTAAGTCACAAAGACTTAGTAAGTTACTAACCGTAACTTCCTATCATGGCATAATGCTCAATCATAAATTACATCATGCTATCGTCATGAAATAACTTTATATAAAATCATGTTATGGCATCCATGCTCAACATTAATAAAACATGTTATCATTGTAGTATAACATCTCACTAAAATCCATGTCAAGGCATTTATATGCTTAACGATCATAATTCTTGTTATTGATATAACATAGCCTTCCGATGATTTACATGTCAAGGCATATAAACTTAACAACAATAATTCCTGCTTTTAACATAATGCCATATCCGAATAATATTCATGATAAAGCATATTAACATAACAACGGTAATTCATGTTATTGTTATAACATAGCCTTCCCATAATATTCATGTCAAGGCATACAAACTTAACAATAATGATTTATACCTTTGGCATAAAACCACATTCCAATAATACTCATGTGATAGCATACATGCTTAACAACATTAATCAATATGTTATCTATTAAGTATAACATGTAAGAAACCAAAACAAACATCATATCATATCCAATTCACCAAGCACGTTATTCACTTAAGCACTTGTGAAACAATTCATGTATAAGGGATATGATACCATTACCCAAATTCCTCAGCGTGTCGCTCCCGCAAAAACACGTGCAAAACCTTTATGTGCCCTCGATATCCCTCGTAGATATCGGCGTCCCGAGACGTCTCCGCTCGAGTTCCATAGTTATCAAAGTCATGTGTATTACTACAACTAAGATAAACTACTTCCCCACCGTGGCCATCGATGGAGGGGTGTGTGCAAACCCGGCACGGCGATACATCGCGATCACGAATCCCATAATTCGTGAAGACGATGTATCGTCCCACCAAAGACTCAACAGACCGACGCCAGCTGGACTTAAAACCCAAGCACAAGTAATATATACTCATATGCTCAAAACAAGTAGGTAAACACTCTACTATCAAACTAGTCATGCAATTCATCCACAACTAGCATAAACATCATAACCGAGAATCATATAAGCTCTCATAATCAAGTGTGCTTCACACACTTCAAAACTTCTTGGAGGCTCGACCTCCATGAATTCTACCCAAAATTCCGTAGGACTTAAAATTATAGTTCCTAGGATTCATACTAACCCAAAGGTTAACTCCGTTGAGTTCAATCTAAGTTTTCCGAAAATTCAAGGATTAGAAGCTTAGGCTTCATCAACCCCCTATGTTCATAACTATCGCCCAAAACCACAATCCCAATGTTCAATATACTCATATAAACCCAACAAACTAATTAACAATGCAACTTAGAATAATTTAGCCATCTTGTGCATAATATCATCCAAGTCATCATACCAATCATAACATTCAATTCATGATTAAAATTCACCACATGGTTCAATATGTTCTATTAAGCTTGTAAAACATATTAATCAAGCTAACATCATTAGATTGCAAGCTAAAACCAAATTAGGGCAAATCACCCTCCAAGCATCTCAACCAAACCAATTTCAATACTCATGGATAATCAACACAACTAAGTTCAATAAACTCCACTAAACATGTATAACATGCTAATTAGGCTTACCATCATCTTTAACAAGCCAAATACAATTTGGGGAAAATCCCCTTCCAAGTATCTTTGTCATTCAAGCTCAATACACATAATCAATTCATATAGCAAAGTTTAGTATACTCTATTAAGCATATAAAACATATTAATCAAGCTCACATCATCCATTTGCAAGCTAAAACAAAATTAGGGCAAGGCACCCTCCAAGAATCTCAACCAAACCAACATCAATCTTCATGAAAAATCAACATAATCAAGTTCAATAGGCAATTTAGAACATGAATTTCACATAGACATGGTCTCACATAGGCCAATCAAGCTCTAACATAAACTTGAAATCCTAGGGTTCATACATTTCTAGAAACCCTAACAATGGCTTCCATTGACCCACATAGCACACATGGTTGATTCCCTAGGGTCAATGGAGCCTAAAAAGAAGAAGAAGAAAGGTAGAAACTTACCAAAACTTAGCCCTAACAAATCTGAAAATTCGTGCCCTAGAGATGATGTCTTCTCTTCATCTCCTTCTTCAAGTTTGTAGGTAGAATGGGGAAGATGAAGACTCCATTAATGGCCTCCAAAATCAGCCCTTGAAGACCCACGAATCTCCTCCTCAAGCTCTCTCTCTCAAGCCCTTTGAGTGCTCCCAGAAATTTGCAAGAAGAGAGAAAGGGGAGTCAAAGTTTCTGCTTGGTCGAACTAGAAGGAATGAGCGGCAGCTTCTTGGGTTTTATATGGGGATTAAATCCTCTAATTACCTCACTAATTAGCCCCTAATCTCTTAATAGGTGTTTAGGATTAGTTTAGGTTAAGTAATTGGGTCAAGGTGTGGCTTAAAAATGGGTTAATTGGTCAAACAATTCGGACAGATCAGAAAAAGAGGCAAAAATTCGACTTTCTGGAATTGACCCCTTGCGGTCGCTTGGGGTATGGCTGATGCGACCGCATCAAGCCATTTTCAGCAATTAGGGTTTTTGTCCAATCCTTGCTCGATCCCGGCCTCTCGCTCAAGGCGTTCTCGAGTCCTTCCAAGCCAAAATTGGTCTACTATTCAACCTTAATATCCTCTAATCTATAACCAAAGGATTCAAGTCTCCAACCTCATCAAAACAGGGCCAAGAACTCAGGCAGAACTCGCCCGAACGACGACCGGAAAAGTGAAACTGAAAAGGGTTTTCGCTAGAATCCAACTAGCAACCAAACCGTCGATGCAACTAGCATCTAACAAACATCCAAGGCATGTAAATGATGTTTTGAATGCCTTCTAACAAATAACCATGAAGTTACAACATAAAACATAAACCCGAGATTCAAAGCATCTCGCGAAAGAAAAGTGCATACATGCATCTCAAACGACGTCAACGATCATGCTATTGACTCTAAACATATACGGGAGCTAAATGAACATGTTTATGATGATTATCAATGTATGAATCCATGCATAACACAATCAAGCAACATTTTAGGGTTTTACATTCTCCCCTACTTTAAGAATTCGATAGCCCCTAAATTCTTACGCGAAGTCATCAAACAAATGAGTTTTCTCGACTTTATTTCTCGCATCTCCCGGTCTCCCAAGTTGCTTCCTTGATCTCATGATTCTTCCAAGAACTTTCACCAATGGAATTTTCTTGCTCCTCAAAACTTGCTCTTTCGTAAGAAGTATCTTTCACCCATTGCTCCGACATAAGACAAGTCGCTAAAAAGTAATCTCCTCATACTCAAGAACACGGGAATCATCCTTGATATTTCCTGAGCATAGACACATGAAACACATTATGAATCTCCGACAAACGCCAGAAGCCACCCCTAGCCAAATCTCTTGGTACCCTTCTAGGCGATACCTTAAGAAACACAAGGTCTCCAACCCGAAATTCCAAATCTCTCCTTCTATTATCCGTATAACTTTTCTCGTGACTTTGAGCGGTGAGCGATCTATCCCAATTAATTTCACACTCTCAACTCCGACCGGACAATCTCGAACCCCATAATCTTGCCAAGCCCGCCAAAACCTCGATAAAACTCTGATCCCATCCGACAATGCTAACGAACCCCGCAATCTAACAATCTCCTCGCACATAAAATGCCGCTAACTGACTCAATGAATATGTCGCCGCACTCGAATAAATGAGCCGACCGTGAGTCGATCAATAACAACCAACGGCATCAAAACTTTACGTACGCAAACCCGAAACAAAATCCATCGTAACATGTTCCCATTCCACTCCGAATATCCAACCGTTGTAACAACCCCAAAGTGTCTGGTGTTCCGCCTTCACCGCCGACAAGTTAGACACCTCGACACATGATCCGCTATTTGTCGCTTCCATCATCAACCGAAGGAACACAAACTCTACTCTGAAGTCAAAACCCATCTTGGTTCATCGCGAACTCATACTGTAATCCCACTCGAACCACAAACCTAGACTTCCGAGTCTACTATCTTACAAATCAACCAAGGAGGCAAAACCAAACTACCAAAAATCCCACATTCACAAGTTCAAAAATTTTCAATAACCATAATACCAAGCACTTTAGGTTGAAAATATCTTGACTCATACTTGAGTCGCATAGCATTCACAAATTCCATGACTAATTAATTAAGCATGTGAATTCCAAATATATCCTCTGAGCGTATTCAAAGACTTTATAAACATAAGTCTCCCGAAACTATTTGCTTCGAGCTACAACATGAAATATAAATACAAGAATTCTAAATCATGAGAGGTAAAGATGGCCGATAGAGCAATTCAATTTAAGGAAGAGTGTTCCACAACACACTTCTAAAACATAAGTTAACATTCAGATCATGCAAGTCATGCTCGCAACTTCCAAATCATAGACAATGCATATAAGAGCATCATGTGAAAATTTATTCCATTTATTTTTCTTTTCTTTCTCCGGTAAGAGGTTTAGTCAATTTCTAACTCGCTTACTACCAATCCTAGTCCACCAACGAACCTTGATCACCAATTTAGGTACCGGCTAAATTGATTTCAAAAGCTGCTGCAAGGATGCGAAGGGTTATGAGAAAAATCTTAAGCATCCTTTACTACGCCTCACATAATCATGCAATGTTGTAATCATGGCATATCCATAAGGCATGAGAATCAAGATTTTATCATGCTATACTTTAAACAAATTACATTGCTTACTAATGCATATAAGCATGTTCATACTCAAATACAACTATTTCCGTTAGACATATTTATTACTCTTATAAACCATGTCTTTTCTTTTTAACAAAATGCATTTACCATGCATGTTCGCGTATAAAGATCATATATTAATTCTCCTTTTAAATAACACACCTAAGTACAAGTTATGTCTATACTTCATAATCACAAATATATTTTACTCATAATTTTAAATCATCAACGAAATGATAAAATTCTATCATTAACAAAGGTTGCATGTACACATGTATATCATGCAAATATGATATAAAATAACCAAGTATCATCATACATCTTCTCATATACTCCATGTAATTCCCGCTATTCCTCGTAATGTATAAAACTCATGTAACTCATAATCATGCATATCGGTTAATCAAACAACTATTATAGCACATGAGATTTCTAAACTATTCATACATGTTTATACACAAAACCGAGAAGACGTACGCATAAGAATTCCTTCATGATAATTTTCTAGGCAATGGCAATTCCAACAAATAACAAGGTTCGTATATTCACTATACTCTAACAAACTCCGTAGTAACTCCAGAGTAAAGAGGTAACATTCACTCTAGTACTCACAAATACCAAAACTCTCAGAAATCTTTCATTACCTTAGTCCAAAATCTCAGATTCGGCAAAACACACACGAAATACTCCGGCAACGACACCCTATTAGTCGCGACTTAGCGGTATTCTTGCTCGTAATAACCGTAATCCATCTCAAAACCACTAAGTATCGATCGCAATTCAAGCTGGCCCTACTCGCATAAAAATCACACAACAAAGTACCATTATTTTACTCATACACATATCTCTATAGAGCATACAAATTTAACGCACCACTAGTATTTACCACTAGTAGCATTAACACATATTCAATATTCACATATGTATAACATCGCCATCCATATAGGCTTACATAACCGTATTACTTTATCGCAATCGATCGCCTACCGACAAATCAAAATTTCAACCAAACCCAGAAACCAATCCCATACCGACATCCTCCTCAATAATATCCATAAATCGAGGAAAGCAAAAATAATTAAATCTCAACACACAATGCAATGTATGTATTAATGCATATGAGTTACCGATACAACGTGCACTCATAATAATAGCGATAATAGCAACCATAATATCCAGATAATGAATTACCTCCTATCAAGGTAGGTCTCAAAACTCCGCAATGGCCAACCGCCACGCACGCAAACAACCTCAAACCCTAGCTCGCTCTATAACCATTTCACTAAGGGTCACTAGATCGCTTATTAGCGCCTTAAAGTCATTAATCCTCAATTTAAGGCAATCCATTCTAATGTGATCACCAATATTGCTCCAACACCTACACATGGTGTCACATTTCTTTAAACGAAATTTATACAACAATTCATCACCTCTTCATCTATGAATTTAGGTAAAAGCATCACTCCG
>CM028379.1:45744765-45887770 GCA_013146195.2 Codonopsis lanceolata
TGCATCGTCCACACGACAATAAACAAACCAAATAATGCATTTGGACTCAATGTGATGCACAAGTAGATATTTACTTGACTTAAACCAATTAAGGATCCGGGTCGAACTCGAACCGACCAAAATGGTATATCTCTACCATAAAAACATGTCAAGGCAATTAATTGCTCAAAACCAATCTTTCATAACAACTTGTTGTAAACAATTAAACCAAGCTCATATTTGAGTAAACCAAATCAAGCGGTGTCCAAACTTCGTAGGGATTGAAACTAGAGTTCAACATGTTCAAATCTTCCTAGAGTCGACTCAGTTGAGTCTTTTCTCTAAATTCCCAATTTTGGAGAAATTGAAGCTATGTGCTTCATAGCTTGACCTAGGTCATTTCTAGGTTCAACAAGGTTGTAAATTCACCAAGGCATTGCAATGTGATTCATATACATCATAGAGTTCAATTTGAGGATAGAACACATAACAACTTCAACATATCATGAAGGCACTAGGGCATTCACATATACCAACACTTCCATCACAAATATAATACATGTTTCTAACATGTTCAAAACCTAAATAGACAAGATGAAAGAGTATTATAAACATTCATAGGCAAGAAATCATCCTATACATGCTCTAGCAAGTTCATATTTTCAAAATACAAGAAGAGGCATAGGAAGCATATTGTGTCCTCATTGACCTCAACATCATAAGCTTTGTTTCCTTAGGGTCAATGAGAACTAAAAGAAGAAGAAGAAAGAAGTAACTTACAAGTGTTCTACACCAAAGAAAGCAAAGAAAGAAACTAATCGGTTGAAAGCGATCTTCTCTTCGAGCTCCACACTTTTGATGAAGGTGGCTTGAGCAAATGGAGAAATGGATGAGGAAGACCAAGAGCAAAGCTTCAATGAAGCCATGGGAGAGAGCTTGAGAGGATGAATCTCGTTTTTGGAGAGTGAGGGAGAGAAATGAAGGTCAAATCTCGATTACAAGGCTTATATTGGTCTAGAATTTGAGTGGGACATGTGTCAAGACCTTGTGGTCTCTTTCAAATCTGATTTTGTGGCTTAATGATCATTAGAGCTCTCTTAATCCATCATTAAAACTAGTTAGGGATGTTAGGACTTAAGTGAGGAGGGTTAGGGAGGTTTAGGAAAGGTTTAGATAAGGGGTTTGGGTATAAAGTCGTTCAACTTGAGCAGGGAAAAAATCCGTAAGTGTACCGATGTTGAGGCGGGCGCCTCTTCTTCGAGCCCTTCTCAGTTCGATCATTTTGTAATTCTCTCGGAGAACTTGAGGCGGGCGCCTCACAAGGCCAGCGGGCGCAGGCTTGAACCTTCAAAACTTGGTCTAAACATGTCTAAATGGTCCCAAACTTATGGGCAACCATTCTGGGGTCTAACCCAACTCAAAACAAGTCGAAACACACCGAACAACGAACAAGGTAGAACAAGGCTCGAATCAGCGGCGAATGGTTAACGAATCAAACTCCAATCAAACACCAATCAAACTAGGATAACTTGGACATGAAAAAGGCTTGTTTCAACATGGTTATGACCTGAATACAAAGCCAAGAACTCAACGAACACTTCGCGCGTCGAAATAGAAACAATTACGAGCAATGAGGGGAATTGCTAAGGCCAAACCAAGGCAATCGAACCGGCGATTCAACAAACAAGCTTTCATGATTCTAAACATGTTAAGGGCTTCATGAATGACTTATGAATGATTCTAAAACATTTATAAACTAAGTAAACATGCTCACAATCATCAAGAAAACAAGAAGACAAGCATACAATGCACATGCAAGAATACGGGGTGTTACACTCTCCCCTCCTTTAGGAATTTAGTCCCTAAATTCTTACCAAGTTCATCAAACAAATGTGGATGCTTCTCGCGCATCTCCGCTTCCGTTTCCCAAGTCGCTTCTTCAATGTTGTGGTTTCTCCAAAGAACTTTAACTAAGGGAATTCTCTTTGTTAAGTAGCACTTGCTCTTTGGTATCCAAAATCTTGGCGGGCTTTTCAACATAAGACATATCCGGCTCAAACGTTATCTCCTCATACTCAAGTACATGGGACTCATCTTTCAAATACTTTCGTAACATGGAAACATGGAAGACATTATGAGTCTCCGAAAGTGAAGGTGGCAATGCAATACGATACGCTAAGGACCCAACTCTCTCAAGAACCTCGAATGGGCCAATGTACCTCGGTGTAAGCTTTCCTTTCTTGCCAAATCTCTTCGTACCTCTCCTTGGTGTCACCTTCAAGAACACGTAGTCCCCCACTTGGAACTCAAGATCTCGTCTTCGATTGTCCGCGTAACTCTTTTGTCGACTTTGAGCGGTGCGCAATCGATCTCTAATCAACTTCACGCTCTCAACCGACTGTTGCACTAACTCGGAACCCCAAAGTTTCGCTTCTCAACTTCGTCCCAACAAATTGGTGATCTACACTTACGCCCATACAAAGCTTCATACGGCGCCATCTTGATACTTGGTGATAGGCGTGTTATTATACGCAAACTTCGGCTAAAGGTAAGTGAGAATCCCAGCTTCCCTTGAAATCCACGGCACAAGCTCACAACATATCCTCCAAAATCTGAATCAATCGCTCGGACTGACCATCCGTTTGCGGATGAAAAGCTGTACTGAAGTCTAATCTGGTCCCCAAAGCTTCCTGCAACGACTTCCAAAATCTAGATGTGAACCTCGGATCTCTATCAGACACAACACTCACAGGTACGCCATGAAGTCTCACGATCTCCTGAACGTACAAAGCTGCTAACTGAGTCAATGAATAAGTGATCGCGATCGGAATAAAGTGTCTGCGAGACTTAGTCAATCGTCAACTATAACCCAAAGCGCATTAAATCCTCTCGCGTCGTGTAACCTGTCACAAAATCCATAGTAATGAACTCCCATTTCCATTCGAGGAATCTCAAGTGGTTGTAGAAATCCCGCAGGGCCTCGATGTTCGGCCTTAACTGTGACAAGTCAAACACTTTGACACATACTCCGCAATTTCCCTCTTCATGCCTTTCCACCAAAATTGTCTTTTCAAATCCAAGTACATTTTCGTGCTCCCCGGGTGAATGGTATACCTCGCTTTATGAGCCTCATCAAGAACCAACCTCTTCAATTCGGTATTAGAAGGAACACAAATTCTACCTCGAAATGTCAAAGTACCCTCACTATTAATCACAAAATCAGGCGATACATTTTCAGCCAACCCATCAATAATTTTCTTCAACTCCGGATCATTCCCTTGCGCTTCTCTAATTTTCCCAAATAAAACTGGCGTAGCACGAACATTTGCGAAAATCACACCTCTATCATAAACACTAGGACCCCAATCTCGCAAATCTTCCAACATCTTCCATTCTCTCACCATCATACAAGACATGTAAACTTTCCTACTCAAGGCATCCGCTACCACATTTGCCTTCCCCGGATGATACAAAATAGTGCAATCATGATCCTTTAATTTTTCCATCCATCTTCTTTGCCTCATATTCAACTCTTTTTGGGAAAATAAATATTTCAAACTTTTATGATCGGTGAAAATCTCAAACTTAGCCCCATACAAGTAGTGTTTCCATTTATGCAACGCGAAAATAATCGCAGCCAACTCCAAATCGTGTGTCGGGTAATTCTGTTCATGAATAGACAACTTCCTCGACGCATAGGCGATAACTCTACCATTTTGCATCAAAACACAACCCAAACCTTCCTTAGAAGCATCGCTATAGATCACAAAATTATCTCCTCCACTAGGCAAAGCCAAAATAGGTGCCGTCGTCAACCGCTTCTTAAGCTCTTGAAAACTAGCTTCACATTTCTCGCTCCAAACAAATGGCATATTCTTTTGTGTCAATCTAGTCATAGGAGTCACAATCCGAGAAAAACCCTCAATAAATCTCCGGTAATAACCCGCTAGACCCAAGAAACTCCGAACCTCGGAAACTGAACTAGGCCTCTTCCAATTCATCACCGCTTCAATCTTAGAAGGATCAACGGCTATCCCGGCGCTAGAAACTATATGCCCCAAGAAAGATACTTCCTCAAGCCAAAAGGCACATTTACTAAACTTCGCATAAAGTTGTTTCTCCCGAAGAATAGACAACACAATCCTCAAGTGTTTCTCATGCTCCTCCCGAGATTTCGAATACACTAGGATATCATCAATAAAGACTACCACGAAACAATCAAGATAGCTATGAAAGACACGGTTCATCAAGTCCATAAACACCGCTGGTGCATTCGTCAACCCAAACGGCATCACTACAAATTCAAAGTGCCCATATCTAGTGCGAAAAGCCGTCTTCGGAATGTCTTCCTCTCTAACCTTCAATTGGTAGTAACCCCATCTCAAATCAAGCTTAGAATACACAATAGACCCTTGCAATTGGTCAAAAAGATCATCAATGTGGGGTAGTGGATATTTATTCTTAATGGTCACCTTATTCAATTCACGATAATCTATGCATAACCGCAAACTCCCATCTTTCTTCCTCACAAATAAGACCGGTGCGCCCCACACACTCGGTTTAACAAAGCCAATCTCTAGGAGTTCTTGCAAGCGAGTTTTCAACTCCCTAAGCTCATGGCGCCATCCTATACGGTGCCTTAGAAATCGGTGAAGTCCCCGGAATAAGCTCAATACAAAATTCTAGCTCTCTATCGGGTGGCATAGCATGGTCGGTAGAAAACACATCGGGAAACTCACATACTACCGGAACCTCTTCTAAATTCGGCGAAGACTTCTTCTTATCAACAACGCATGCAAGATAACCCGTACACCCTTGAGACAATAATTTTCTAGCCCTTAGAGCAGAAATAAAATGCAAATCACTCGATGCATGATCACCCACAAATGTAAATTCAGGCACACCCCGCATATAAAAAGTAACCCGCTTTCTATGGCGATGGCGTCAACTATAGCATGATAAGCACATAACCAGGTCCATGCCAAGAATCACATCAAAATCACGTATAGGTAGAACTACCAAGTCCGCATGCAAAGTGTGGTCACCCACCAAAACATCACAAGATTTAAACACTTCGATGCGAGCATATATTCTCCCGGCGGGGTAGAAACTTCAAGTAAATATGGCAAAGGTTGAGGCGGTACACAGATTCTCAATAAAGTGCGATTCTCAATAAAGTGCAACATAAGAATCACGAAGACCACGGATCTATGAGAACTCGAGCCTTATGATCGAATATAGAAAGAGTACCTCCTATCACGGCCGTAGACCCCTGAACCTCGCGCTGATCAAGCGCAAACACACGGCCCTGAACCTTTGGTTTACCGTCCCCATCTCTTTTAGCCCCAGGCTGGCATCGGCCTACCCGATCGACTAGCCTTAAACTTCGGACAGTCTTTCTTCATGTGAGTTCCATCACCGCAAAAGTAACACTTCCCATTTTTCCCCCAGCACCTCTCAGCTGTGTGCCCAGACTTCTGACAGAACGAACAAAACATAGTCTCATTACGCGATCCTTGTTGCCCCTGAGATGTAGAAGTATTGTTACCTTGCTTCCCAGACTGTGGCCTACCTTGGCCTCCACCTCTCCTATCACGGTTTCCTTGATAACCCTTTCTATTACCAGAATTATTTCCCTGATTATTGCTATGAGTAGTCTGTCGTGCACTACTAGAATTATTCTTGACCCGGTGTTCCTCAATATCTTGTTCCACCTCATACGCTCGATCAACTGCACTCCGGTAATCGGTGAGCTTAAGCGCTAGAATTTGTTTCCTAAACTCAGTCCTCAATCCTTTAACAAACTTATGTGCTCTCCGTGCTTCGTAGGAATCGGATACGTAGCGGCTCAATTCGGTGAATTTCGCGGAATACTCCGCCACGGTCATGCTACCTTGCTCAAGGTCATAGAATTCCTTCTCTCTTTGGTTGCGAACTACGTCCGGCACATATTCATTCTTAAACTCTCTTTGGAAATTGGCCCAAGTAATGGGAACTTGTTGGATCTCCCAGCTTTCTTTCAACACAGTCCACCAATGTTCGGCGGCTCCCTTAAACTTGAACGTTGCTAGCATAACTCAATCTTCGTCGGTACACCCCAACATGGACAATACCTTGATCATTTCCTCCATCCATAACTCGGCCTCCCTCGGTTTCGGTTCCCCAAGGAACGCACTAGGCTTTAACTTAAGAAATCTCTCTAAGAGAGTGGTGTCAATCCTTGGTCTCGGTGGTGGAGGTGGTGGCGGTGCTGCTCCCCCTGCTTGACCTCCCTGGCCTGCTCCTGCCAGAAAAGCCATTAATCTGCGATGTAATTCAGCCATATCCGGAACTACCGGATTCTCTGGCGGCGGTACCTCTACCTCGGGCTCAATCGGACCTCTCCTGGGTCTACCTCTCCTGGGATTATCCATCGAACTCCTACAAGAATTCACTCGACGTTAGGATCAACACACAAATAACCAACCCAACTAGGCCATGGAACCTATCCTGGCCGACAGCTAACCTATAGCTCTGATACCAACTGTGGCGACCCGACCCGGACCCCAATGCGAGATCCCGAGTCGTGCCGTCCAAATAATCAATAACACAAGCATGCACAAGTAGGATTATAAAATTCATGTGGCGCAACATCGCATACGAATAACAACTCGGCTACACTTGGCCGAAAAAGCAACTTAAAATAAACAAGTCATCGGCGACGTTACAGCCGGAACCCAACAACTACTCCTACAATATTAACACATGCTTATAAAACCTCAACGGCCACAACATGCCGGAGACAACAACAACAATAATAATTAAACGAGCTTTAGCGGAAGAAACTGTAGCGAACCATAAACATATAAACAGGCTCGACATGTAAGTCGGCATACAAAAGATTACAAGTGTTAAACCATTAAGTTACTACAACAACAAAATTCCCAAGACAAGTCTAAGTGACTTGCTTCCCAACGTCCTTTCCAAAATAAAAGACTAACAACAAAAGTCCAAAAGAGCAACCTTGCTCACAAACGACCAAGCGTGAATAAAGCGAGTCTATCTCGGACCGTCTCCTCGGCTCGGATCTAAGGAAACAAAACAAACAAATAGGGTAAGTCGAAAGACTTAGTAAGTTACTACAATGCATGTTCATGTTATAGCATAACATTTATCACAGTTATAGTACATGATCGTTATATGACACTTAGCACATTGTTCACGTATGTGCGGGAAATTAAATCATACAAGTAGGATATGATATAGTCACGGCCGCTTCGTAGCTCCTGCAAAACATTCTGTTACTGGTTCGTGCCACATCGATGTTCTGTGATTACATCGACTTTTACCGAGAATCCACTCGATCTAGATAGCAAGCCAATGCGGCACGTATTGATACGGCAAAGGGGCTACTTCCCCATTGCGGCCAACAATGGAGGTGTGTGTGAGGTCCCAGGTGCGGCGATCCATAGCGAGCACGAATCCCATAATTCGTGAAGGCGATGCATCGTCCCACCCTGACTTAATAAACAAACCAAATAATGCCAGCTGGACTCAATGTGATGCACAAGTAGATATTTACTTGACTTAAACCAATTAAAGATCGAATTCGACAAGAGCGAACTCGACCAACCAAGTAGGGTATTAATCTCTACCATAAAAACATGTCAAGGCAATTAATTGCTCAAAACCAATCTTTCATAACAACTTGTTGTAAACAATTAAACCAAGCTCATATTTGAGTAAACCAATTCAAACGGTGTCCAAACTTCGTAGGGATTGAAACTAGAGTTCAACATGTTCAATTCTTCCCTAGAGTCGACTCCGTTGAGTCTTTTCTCTAAATTCCCAATTTTGGAGAAATTGAAGCTATGTGCTTCATAACCCAACCTAGGTCATTTCTAGGTTCAACAAGGTTGTAAATTCACCAAGGCATAGCAATGTGATTCATATACATCATAGAGTTCAACTTTGAGGATAGAACACATAACAACTTCACAACATATCATGAAGGCATAAACTAGGGCATTCACATATACCAACACTTCCATCACAAATATAATACATGTTTCTAACATGTTCAAAACCTTAAATAGACAAGATGAAAGAGTATTATAACCATTCATAGGCAAGAAATCATCCTATACATGCTCCTAGCAAGTTCATATTTTCAAAATACAAGAAGAGAGCATAGGAAGCATATTGTGTGTCCTCATTGACCTCATACATCAAAATCTTTGTTTCCTTAGGGTCAATGAGAACTAAAGAGAAGAAGAAGAAGAGTAACTTACAAGTGTTCTACACCAAAGAAAGCAAAGAAAGAAACTAATCGGTTGAAAACGATCTTCTCTTCGAGCTCCACACTTTTGATGAAGGTGGCTTGAGCAAATGGAGAATGGATGAGGGAAGACCAAGAGCAAAGCTTCAAGAAGCCATGGGAGAGCTTAAGAGAGGATGAATCTCGTTTTTGGAGAGTGAGGGAGAGAAATGAAGGTCAAAATCTGATTACAAGGCTTATATTGGTCTAGAATTTGAGTGGGACATGTGTCAAGACCTTGTGGTCTCTTTCCAAATCTGATTTTGTGGCTTAATGATCATTAGAGCTCTCTTAATCCATCATTAAAACTAGTTAGGGATGTTAGGACTTAAGTGAGGAGGGTTAGGGAGGTTTAGGAAAGGTTTAGATAAGGGGTTTGGGTATAAAAGTCGTTCAACTTCAGAACAGGGGAAAAAATCTCGTAAGTGTACCAGATGTTGAGGCGGGCGCCTCAACTTCCCAGCGGGCGCCTCAAGCTGCCGAGCCCTTCTCCGATCATTTTGTAATTCCTCTCGGATTTTGTAACCTGGGCTCAACTTGAGGCTTGGTCTAAACATGTCCTAAATGGTCCCAAACTTATGGGCAACCATTCTAGGGTCTAACCCAACTCAAAACAAGTCGGAAACACACCCGAACAACATCCGGAACAAGGTAGAACAAGGTTCTAATCAAGCGACGAATGGTTAACGAATCAAACTCCAATCAAACACCAATCAAACTAGGATAACTTGGACATGAAAAAGGCTTGTTTCAACATGGTTATGACCTGAATACAAAGCCAAGAACTCAACGAACACTTCGCACGTCGAAATAGAAACAATTACGAGCAACGAGGGGAATCGCTAAGGCCAAACCAAGGCAATCGAACCGGCGATTCAACAAACAAGCTTTCATGATTCTAAACATGTTAAGGGCTTCATGAATGACTTATGAATGATTCTAAAACATTTATAAACTAAGTAAACATGATCACAATCATCAAGAAAACAAGAAGACAAGCATACAATGCACATGCAAGAATACGGGGTGTTACACGTCGAACTCGCAATATAACCAAGTTCTCATTAGAATTCAAAATTAACTCAAGTCAAAATACTATTTTACTAACATGCTAGCATTGCAAGTTTAACACTAATCAACTTGTGATTAATAAATAAATATTATAATAAATGTAAGGAAATTCTCAGGCACTTTCCATCATTTTCTCCACAAGGCGATCTTCTTCACATCAATAAAAAAGCAAGGTCATCTGAGTCCGAGAGAGGCCATTCGAATACTAGTGTTGGTGTAGAGGAAATCAATGCCCGCACTAATCCAATTGGACAAAAGGTGGCAAAGAAGAAGGGTAAAGGCAAATGCACAACATCTAACACAAAAGAAAAGTTAGATGAAAAACATGATAGACTTGCATCGAAGATGAAGATTCTCACGGAAGCTAAAAAGATGAGAGAAATAACAAAGAATAAATAAACGTTTCGAAAAGATGTCGAATTTCTCATGAAAGATACAAGTGAAATGACTACAGAAAACCTTGTCATACATGCCCACACATTTGAATTCATAAAGGCACGGTTGAGTAATGAAGTGAATGGGGTTGCTTGGTTGGACCATGCAAGGGAAGGGAAATGGGCTAAGGGTATCCACGACTGGAAGAGTATTTCAAGAGGGGACACGAGCTGGAATGGTGCGAGTAGGATGGGTTCGCGAGGAAGCGGGCTGAAGAAAGACATATGGACTATAGGAAGCAAATGAGATGTTTGGCTCGCTTGGAAAGACTACAAGGAAAGTATGGTTTACGAAGGGGGTACGGTTGGAGGGCTGAGCCAAGCGGCCAGGCTAATGTGGGTGTGGATTGTGAAGAACCTTGCTAGGCAAGGCACGCCAAGTAACATCTGTTGGAAGGAAGGAAAGAGAGACCGCCCTCCATGAAGCAATCCTATGAAGACTAGGTTTGGGGTTTAAATCTGCCAATTAGTTTAAGTTATTTTTAGTTATTTTATTTCCTAAAAATTAGTTTCCTTTTAATTGTTTAGTTGGTTAGCAAGTCTTTTAATTTTGATATGTTTGTTTAGGGTTTTGTTTGTAGCCTTTAAAAGACATCCTATTTCGTTATCACTGGCAGATTATTATTTTGTGTGAGAAAACTCATATAAGAGCAAGCCCTATTCTTTATTTAAAATCGATTCAATCTAATCTAGGTGAGTGAAGCCAAGGTTGATTGTTCATTGGATTTCTTTACGTCGAACGAGTGAAGTTCGATCAGTGAGTCCGCCTATCCATCCGTTATGTTCTTTGTTATTTCCGTGTGATTGTGTGGGTTGTTGTGGGATGTTTTAGTGATTGTTGATAAGCAGCTTAGGCGTGTTTGTTGAGCAGCCTGCTCGCGTGGGTTTCAGCCTTGAAGTGTAGCTTTCGGGCAGGTTGGAACTATTCAGATTCTTGCTAGTCAAGCTAGGGTTTCAGGGTGGAGAAATTCACATCAAGTAATGAAGGGTTTCAGATTTAATTTTTCTTATTTTATGCATTTCTTTAATTATTCATGTTTTTATGTAATTTTAATTATGCACATTCTTACATAATTTTAATTTTCCTTGTTTTATGTAGTCTCAATTATTGACGTTCTTATGTAATTTTAATTTTCCTTGTTTTATGTAATCTTAATTATTGACGTTTTTATGTAATCTTAATTATTGACGTTTACAAACCTTGTCTTATAAAATTCTGTTTTGTATTTTACTTCTTCTACCACAAGATGTCTTTTACTTCCTCTACCACAAGCACTGATTTCGAACGTAGTGTGACCGAAGAAATGTGTAAGGCGATTGTTGAACACCACAAAGAGCAAATTGAAGCGGCCAAAGCGGACATCGACAGACGTCAAAAGAAAAAAAGGAGGTATATAAATCGAAAGCGTGAAATTGGACACACTCAACTTATTAGTGATTAATTACTTCTCAACTCAGCCATTGAATCCCGATCATATATTTGCTGGTGCTTTTGGATGGGTAGAAACTTATTTCTTCGGATAGTTAGTGAATTGGAGAAACATTCACGTTATTTTCAATGGGGGTTCGATGCAACAAAAAGAAGAAGTTTTTCACCGCTTCAAAAATGCATGGCGGCAATCTGACAATTGGTTTATGGAGTTCCGGCCGACCATCTTGACGAGTACATCCGATTGGGTGAAAAAACTACCATCGATTGCATGTTGAACTTCGGTCGATATGTTATTGAATAGTTTGGAGATCAATATTTGTAAAGACCAAATACTATTGATACACAACGACTTATTCAAATGCACGAGAAGAGGCACAAATTTCCAGGTATGCTAGGAAGTCTTGATTGTATGCACTGGGAAGGGAAAAATTATCCAGTCGCTTGGCAAGACCAATTTGCAAGAGGCCATGGAAGCCAACACTTGTGCTTGAAGCAGTTGTGTCTGCAAATTTATGGATATGACATGCATTTTTTTGGGTTGCGGGTTATCGTAATGATCTTAATGTGCTATACGAATCACCTTTGTTTAGTAACGTACTCGAAGGAAATGCTCCGCCGTGCAATTTTGAAAGCACACGGTATACAAAAGGATATTACCTCACTGATAGAATTTATCAGAGTTGGGCTAGTTTTGTGAAGAGCTTTTCATGCTCAGTGGATCCGAAAAGGAAAAAATTCAAGAAGATGCAAAAAAAGATTTCGAACGAGCATTTGACGTGCTATAATCGAGATGGGCTATTATAAAAGGTCATGCTCGATTTTGGTATAGAGAAAACTTGAAAGAAATTATGCTAACATGCATTGTTCTGCACAAGATGATTGTTGAGAATGAGGGTGATCACATTACGAACTAGATTGATGATACATGAGATGCCCCAACATAAGTCAACCCTGGGTCAACAATGGGATTTCAAGAATATCTACAGCGAAATAACGAGCTACGTGATAGCAACCGACATCATGAACTTCGAGCCGATTTGGTTGAACATATATGAAAATGTTACAGTGAGAACTAGTGATTCATCTTCATGATTCACTTTTTTTATATTTTTCTTATTGTTGAATTATTTTTATGTAATTTTAAGTATTTTCATTTTATGTAACTTTCGAATTATATAATTTATTAATTTTAAAGTTTTATGTAGTTTTCTAATCATTGTATGATTTGGTTATTTTTGAACAATACAAAATATTTATCAATTAAAATTAAATGAACTAATTTATGAGTTATATATTTTTTTATAAATTATTTTATTATTAAACAAATTATTTGAATATGAAATATAATAATTAAAGTAATTTTATTTGTATATAATATTTAAAATTACATATATTCATTAAACATAATAATGAATTAATTTATTTATAAAACAATACACAAATTAATTAATTTGTTTAAAAGTATAAAATAAAAAAAGTAGTGTGAATAAAGTTGACGATTTAGTAGTGGGACCCATATAAGAATTGAGTAAGAATGAAAACCATTGGAGAGAAAAATTGTTAGAGAAGAATATTATTAAAATGTGTAGGTGGTAGTGGGACCCAACTAAGAATTAGTGTTAACAATTTGTCTGATGGAAATGCTCTAACTAAACTGTTCTAAAGACTAAGTTCTATACAAAGCTGCCACACACTAACTGGTATGCAACTTATTTAACCACTAAGTATAAAACTTAAGTAATGAATGTGAATGTGCAAATCTAAATACAATAAGAATCAACAATGTATCTCACATTGATTACAAAATATTATACTATTATTACCAATAGAATAAATGCATCTCACATTGGTTAGAAATGAATGTTAGTTTTAAAAATACTATTATTAATTACCAATAGAAGAGATATATCATACATTTGTTATAAAGTGATGTTGGCTTAAATTTTTTTTTTTAATTTTTGATAAAAGACTTCTACCATTATTAGCGATAGAAGATGTATATCTCACATTGGTTAGAAAATGATATTAATTTTAAATTATTTTATATTATTACCAATAACAGAGATGTATAACACATTTAAAAAAAAAATAGATTTTAAAGTCTTTAGATTAAAGACTTTCACTCTTACAAGAGATGTATTTCACATTGGTTACAAAATATTATACTATTATTACCAATAGAATATATGTATACATTAGTTAGAAATTGATGTTGGTTTTAAAAATACTATAATTAATTATCCAAGGCCGTTCCTGAACTTTTAGGGGCCAAGGGCAAAAATGATAAAAATGGGCCCCTATAAATATGAAAATTAAAATTTTGAAATAAATAAATTTTCATTTTTTTCATCGTTCAAAGTATTCAATTGGTATAACATCTACGAGCATACTAATATATAAGTATATGAAATAATTATTTAAAATTACTTCGTTTGCATATTTCGGCACACTAGTTATTTTCTATCTTGATTTGGTAATTTTCTTATATAATAAAATATACAAAATGTTTATAAAGATTATCTATAAGATATTTCAGATTTATTCACTCTTCTAAGATCTTTCTCAACTATATCATCAAAGTACATCACATTCTCTCAGTTTTTGGCTCATTCATTACATGTTCATTTGGTTTTTTTGTTGATTATTCGATTATTGTAATCCATTAATCCTAATTCTAAGACAATTAGGTTTTTTTTTTTGTTGATTAGGTGTGTCATTTTATTATAAATGAGCTACTAAAAATATCTTTTTTTTAAAAAAAATTTTGACTTTCAAATGGGAACTTTTTACTCGGAACGGAGGGAGGGAGTATATAAGACTTGATAATTTTTCTCTCATTTTTTGGCTCATTCATTACATGTTCATTTGGTTTTTTGGTTGATTATTCGATTATTGTAATCCATTAATCCAAATTCTAAGATAATTAGGTTTTTTGTTGATTAGGTGTGTCATTTTATTATTAATGAGCTACTAAAAATATCATTTTTTTTTTAAAGTTTGACTTTCAAACGGGAACTCTTTACTCGGAACGGAGGGAGTATATATTACTTGATAATTCATAACTCAAAAATAACATAAATTTTACATAACTTTCAAAGAGTTCAAAAGTAAATAATAAAATTCAAATGACTTTCAAAGAATCAAATCCATGACCTCTAAACAAATCAAAATACCTCTTCCAATGGGCCACTAAATCATATATGATGTTTACGTGACAGTATAATATTTATATCTATAAATGATTGTATTTTAAGTTTGGGCCCCTCAAAATTGGGGGCCCAGAGCGGTCGCCCTTCCTAACCACCCTCATGGCTGGCCCTGTAATTATCAATAGAATAGATGTATCATACATTTGTTAGAAAGTAGTGTTGGTTTTTAAAGTCTTTTGATAAAAGACAACTATCATTATTACCAATAGAAGATATATATATATATATATATATATATATATATATATATATATATATATATATATATATATATATCACATTTGTTAGAAACTTATATTAATTTTAAATTATTTTAGATTAGATAAAAGACTTTTACTATTATTAGCAATAGAAAAGATATTCCTTAAAAAAGAAGAAGCAATAGAAGAGACATATATCACACATTTGTTATAAATTGATGTTGGTTTTAAATTACTATTATTACCAATAAAAGAGATACATTCTACATTGGTTAAAAAAGTGATGTTGAATTTAAAAGTTTTTCAGATAAAAAGACTTCTACTTTTATCATCAATAGAAGAGAAAATAAGAGATATATCCCATTATATAGAAAGAGATATTGATTTTAGATTTTTTTAGATAAAAAACCACTACTATTATTACCAAATGATGAAATATATTCCACATTAGTCAGAGTGATGCATGTATTAAAATTCTTTTATAAAAAAGACTTGTTACCAATAAAAAATGTATTTCATATTGATTAGGAAAGTGATATTAGTTTAAAATGTTTTTAGATATAATGTATATCACATTGGTAACAAAGAGGTTTATACCACATTGTTTAGAAATTGATAATGATTAGAAAAGTCTTTAAATAATTTTTTTTTATGTTATTATCAATAGAAGAGATGTATCATACATTTTTTATAAAGAGATGTTGGTTTCAAACCTCTTTCGATAAAAGACTACTATTATTAGTATTTTTATGTTATAACCAATAAAATAGATGTATCTCACATTGTTTAGAAAGAGATTTTGATTTCAAAAGTTTTTATATAAAAGTCTATTATTATTACTATTGAAGGATGTATCCAACATTTGTTAAAAATTAGTGTTGGTTTAAAAATACTATTATTATCAATAGAAAATATGTATACCACATGGTTAGAAAAAAATGTTTGTATTAAAAGCCTTTAGATAAAAGTCTTAAACTTTTATTACTAATAGAAATAGAAAATAATAATCTCACATTATTAAAAAATGAACAATAATTTTAAAAGCCTCACCATAAAGTCCAAAATTTTAGGTATCTACTAACGCAGTTATGTTAAAAACTTTTATTTAGTCGAAAATTTATTTTTCTTTTCATTTATAACAATGATGATAAAATTGTACAATATTATATGAGTGACCCTAAAAGTAACATTCAAATCCCTAAACAAACACCATTTAATGCATAAAATAACCTAAATACCCCTTTTAACATTTAATATATACTTACTTATCAGACACGCTTGCGAATGTTTTATAAAACTTTCGCTACGCCTAGTGAATGTTTGACAAAACATCCGTTAGTGTGTAGAGGATGTTTTATCTGAAATCGAAAAAAATGTAAATCAATGGTTTTTTATTCATAATTAAAAAAAATAAAAATAAATCAAAACCAATCTAATTCACATATTATATCATTCCAATAATGAAAATTGAATCAATAATAGTACGTAATTAAAATTACATGAAGAGGAAAAGATAGTATAATTTAAATGAACAAAGGGGTAGTGAATTATCTTTATTTTCTAAACAGTGAGCTACGTTTATGGATTTTAATGTGTTACGTTAATGGATTTTAATGTTGCTTTAAGATATTCTACTCCAAAAACTGTGTAATCAAACTTGTCAAATCAAATGGCCGGTGTATCACGTCACCTTTTCCTTCACCTTTATTACCTTCCTTCCTCTTTGCATTTGAAGCTCACAAACAAGTTGCTAGACTTTTCTTCTCCAAACTCACTCATCTTTGCATTTGAAGCTCACAAACAAGTTGTTAGACTTTTCTTCTCCAGCCTCAGTTCACTCACTACTTGAGCTAGATTTTCAATAAAAAAAGGTAAAAAATGAAGTTAACAAACGACGACGGCGGTGGCGTGTCGGAGATGGAACCAAAGACACCGACAAGGGCAAAAGGGAGTGGAGAAGAAGAAGAGCAACCAAGAAAGGAAGTAATTAGTAGACGACGAGCAGTAGAATACATGGGGGTTCCGGTTCCAAGAATGTTGAGAGAAATCTCTCTCGACAATTTAATTTTCCAAGCCCAATCTCCTATTATTTCTCCATCCCCATCTCCAGGTTAATTGTTAATTTCTATTCTGAGTTTAATTAATTACTAATTGTCTGATTTTAATTTCTGTTTATTGATGGTGCAGGCGGTGACGGCGGCAACCATCGCCATTGCCTCCGTTCCAACAAGCCGGCAAATCCTAGGACGACGACGACCACGTCCCCTCGTTGTGCGTAAATCTCCTTCCCCACCACCCTTACTTAGTTCCGAAAACAAAACCCTCAAAATAATATAATCCACATGTCATGTACGCTCTACAACCCACGGATGACCCATCGTCCATTCTCCATGTTCAAATGTGCTTGGTTGTTGGTGGTACACGAAGTAATACACTGATATATTAGTTCTGAACTCAAAATAGTAGAGCTGTCAAATGCTATAGCGGGGCGGGCCAACCCGCAATCCACTATAATCCGTTATTTGATGGGACGAGCCGGCCCAAAAACATGACGGGCTGTAAATTGCCAACCCAACCCAACATAACATGGGTTGTGGGTTAGGTGGCTCAGCGGACCAACTTTTTTCTCACAATTAATCCAAAAAATATACTCCCTCCATCTTTAAATTATTTTTTAGTTGATCCGACGCACAAATTATGAAAAAATAATTGACTTGATTATTTATATTGGTTTAATGTGTAGTTTTCTTTAAAGTTAATGTGTATGTGGCCCTATGGTGAAAAAGCAATGGTAAAATGGTAAAAGTGATGTTCTAAAAAGGTAAGTTTCAAAGTGGATAATTATTTTGAGATGGACGAAAAATGAAAGGAGATTGATAATTTAGGGACGGAGGGAGTACTAATTATAAATAACACAAAAAATCTCAAAATTCATTTAAAAAATTATATTTTCTATAGTTATATTCTAAATATCGTTTTTAACAACTTTCTTATATATTAACTTATCAAAAAAAAAATCAACTTTCTCGGATATTAATAGTATAAAATGAGAAAAAAAAAAGAAATTAAAAACAATTTTATTATTACTTTTAAAATTTTCAAAAATAGACATTCATTTTGGGTCATGTCGGCACTCGGCAAGAGTAATTCATAAGCTTTGATTTCATGAATTGAACTCATCTCTGGGCATTCGGTGTGATTGGTAGTTTATACATGGCTTTGTGTGCAGATAACACTGTGGTCTGTGGTGTTAACTTGGTCATTTTGTCAACAGAGGATATGCTTAGGACATCTTGTTTTAAAAATTTAAAATTTTAATAATGATGGACAGTCTTCTCCATGAACTTCAGGTTTTCCAATCTCTAGGAAAGGCTGTCTGGTTTCAGTGCAACTAACCCTGCAATTTCCATTTTCTTTTTCTTTTTTTCGGGAATCATATATAAAATGATTTCAAGTTGGCATGCTATTGGTTAGTGGTGCTTCGAATCTGGACAAGAAAGAATGCAACTAATTTTGTAGTTGTTCTCCTGTCAATAATGAAAGAACGCAATGCCACGGAATCCCAATATGAAACGATGTTACTGTCAATGTTGCAGTGAATGTTGCAACAATGACAGTAACAATGTGAACTGAAAATGTATCACAGAAAATAGCAGCGGAAGTTTTGTTTTCAGATTTAAAATCAAACAGACTTAGGAAGACAGAAAATCACACAAAAACAATCTACAAGTATCAAACTTGTAGATCAAGCCTCAAGACAACAAAATATATTAAAATCAACACTGTTTTTGAACCTTAACAGTTAACACAAAAATCTCACAAGATATAGAATCTTGGAGATCCTAAAAACCCACATAAACTACTAGAACAAACGTGGGAAGAAAGATTCAAAACAAGGACAGCTTCCAAAAAACAACACACCGACTGGAAGCACAAAACAAAACTTCAGGAAACACAAGGCTGTGTTCCTGAAGCTTTAAACAGCAGCAGCAGCAGGTGTTCAAGTCTGCCTGCAGAATGGTCTCTGTGTATGGGGTGATAATCTCCTCTATCAAGCTCGGCTCACACGAAAACTGGATCGAATCTCTCTTATCAGTACACAGCAGTTCTGAACAATTTCTTCTATATGCTCTCTGCGTACACCAAGCTTTCTGCACACCCAAACTACTCGACTTCTGGTCTTTATATAGGCTGCAAAACCTGTAAACCAAGACACCAAAGAATCCTGCAAGTACACGGCAATACAAACACTCCTACTAGGAAAGATATTTATCAGAAAAGCATGCAAGATTATGTTTCCTAATATGATACAATTAATAACTAAATTTTTATGAAAAGATTTAGTTACCAAAAAAAATATCACCTAAATCTAATAAGAGAATCCTAATTAAATCCTATCCTTTAACAATAATAAATTCCTACTTTGACCAAGAGAGTGAAAACAAGATAAATTAGGCAATGCCTAATTTACCCTTACAAATAAGTTCTAACATAGATTAAGCAAACTGTTGAGAATATTTCTTGTGCTTGTATTAACTTTGCTCAAAGGTATGTGCATGGACCTGAGCAAAATGCAGCAGTTATGATCTTAAGTTTATGGTACTACCAACTTCTTGCTGGTAGAATTGTATTAATTATTGTTAATTTTTAGTTTTCACATGTTTTATAGTTTGGAATTTGGATTGCCAGCCTCTTGCCCCATTCTTTTGGGAATTCTTGTTGGTAGATGGACCATTATGCGTGTTTCATATAATTTGTCAATCGTTGAGCCAATAGGTAAAGGGTTTGGTTTCACCGCAGTATACTTGCATGACGCGAGTGGCACAACTTTCTTGAAATCCCTAGTGGCATTACCCGAGCGCGAATGACAACCATCTATATTTTACTTACTTAGTACTTTAATCAATAAGACTTCTCAAATTTGGTACTAAGTTTTATTTTATCTTTTTCCTTCCAGATAATGCTCTACTGGTGCTGGAAAAAGATGATAGTGAAGTCAAGAATAACAATGTAGTAAAGAGAAACATAGCTGATACCTTTAGGCCCAAAGTGGTGCAAGAATTGCCCATTACTCCAAAACCTGTCACCCCTAATCCTGTAGTTGAGGAAAAACCCTACAGGAGGAAAAGGAAGTGGCAAACACTTGGAAAATATATCACACAATCCTCATACACTCCCTCTGAGGATATACAAGACATGACAATCGCTCAAAGAAAATATCAGTCCAGATTTTCATGCAGGAGGGCTTTAAAATTTGACCGTGAAAATATGACAATGGATCAAACAAAGTATTCAGATGTGAAAGCTGGCAGTTCGCATACTACAGATCAGTATGGGTCAAGCTACAACTCAAAAGTGCATCGGATGCAGAAAGGTACCAATTAAGTTCATCATAGCTAGAATATATATATATATTTATTTTTCATTTTTTGGCTTAGAAATCCATATGATTTCATTGAAAGAGTAATGGCTATATATAGGTTCTGTTGCCATTGCAGGTTCACAAGTAGCAGCAGAAGAGGAAGAGGATACTCATTTTCTTTCCAGTAGAAGTGGTTTTTCATACATGAGTAGTCAAATTGGTCGACTTGCGGTTCCCTATAAAAAAGAAAGTACTCGGTGCAGTTCTTTAGCAATTCTCTTCGATGGCACTGAAGGAGCTAAAGGAAAAGCTAGAGATACTAATCAGGAGATACGAGAACTAGAGACACAATTACTCCTTGATCGGGTGGAAACATTCATTTCCACCATGAAGTTAATCCAAGGTACCATTTTCCATATAGCTTTGGGTTGGACCACACATTCTTATACAAAGAAATACAATAGCTTGGCCTTACCTACATAGACTACTTCCATACATGTGTACAATAGAGCTCTTCGGTCAATTAAATATATATATATATTGAAAGTTTGAAGACTGGAAAAAAATGTAGCTCTTGAGATATTTCTAAACTAATTAATTACATGCAAATTTTGGTTGAACCAAGGGTTGTACTAGAGGCAGAGTTCACAGGAAAGAGGCTGTAAAAGAAGACGATAGGAATCAACATGCCACCAGAGTCACATAATTACCATTCTTTTGATCTAGTGTTTCTTCATCTGGAGATATCTTTAAGGTCACTGTCGAATTGGAGCTGATGCATTAGTAGAGAAACAAACACATAGATGCATGGACAAGAGATGTGATATGCAATATTGTATATCGATTGGATATCCAAATATGTATTAGGGAATAATCAGCAGCCAGTGTTATTACTTCACTATGACAAATGTACCATGGATGAATTAGAAAGGAGAAAGCTGACGCTTGGAGCTTTGTATGATATCTGCTACGGTACTTCGGACATGCTTCCACAATGATTTGCAAGAAGGAAAACATTGAAATTTTTATTGGTGGAGTGCACTGCGATAATTTAGTGGATAGAAACTAGAAATATATTTGTTAATACTTAGATTATTTTAAAATCAGTGAAGAGATTCTAAACTGAACCCACAACTTTCTATAAACAATCACTTTTCTTTTGTCCTAAGGGGGATGTGAGAATGGATCGAACTTGAGACCTCACACTTTGTGAAGTCCCAACTCTACCACTAGGCCACCTCGTATGGTTTCTATTATCTATTACTTGCATGTGATTGATTGTCAAAAGTAGAAATTGTACTTATGATACAGAATTAGGCCAATTCTATCACAATGTGCAGAAAAGTAATAAGAAATTCAATGTGAACCACATGTATTTACAGTTTTTAGATACAAAAATCTGCTCATGTTATAATTTTCTCACTATGGAGTCCATTTTACTGTACGATTTGTGCTGATGGATTAGTTGATACTATCTGAAGCAGACTCACACAACCAAATGTTCTCTGTCCACTCTCTCTACCTAACAGGCTAGAGACAGTTTGTAATCTCTACTACATGAAACTAACATTAATCTTGATACTTACAGGGAATGGACATTTTTCACGGTGGAAAGGTTCTGTTGTAGATTCAGTTGCAGGAGCTTTCCTCGCCCAAAATGTCAGTGATAATCTCTCAAGGTAAGCAATAGTACACTACTGCAGAAACTAAACTATGTTAGATGATTCATTTTCCAAATCCAAAATCAAAAGTTTCTAGTACAAGTAAAACCATGCATAAATTCGAGCTCTTGTTACATACTCTTGTAATATATAATCCTTGCTGCAGCTCCGCCTTCATGAATCTTGCGGCAAAATACCCAACAGCAAAAAAGTCACCATTTGAAGGAACAAGGTCAAATAGAGTTGTGAACGAATCCAAGAGAAGTTACTTGAAGAATAAAACAGAGAATGGAGAAAGTCAAAAGACAAAGAAACGAAAGTTTGACCTGATAAAAAAAAATGAAGATCTTGACAGAAAAACAAATTGGAAATCAGGAAAAGAGAAGGCCTGCAAGGTAAAGGAAGAGAACGTGGTTGATTGGGAAAGGCTGAGGAAATCATCTACCAAGGCTGAGGAGGCAAGTGAAAACCATAAGGATATTGATGGCAACAGCAAGGATGCTCTAGATTGGCATGCAGTTAATTGTGCGGAACTCAGTGAGGTTTCTGAAGCCATCGAGTGTCGAGGCATGAACAATAAGCTCGCTTCTAGGATCAAGGTAGGTACCTCTATTCATTCATATGATCTGGAAAGGAAATGCTTAAATTACATAGAGCTTTAAGTTAATGGATTTACAAGTTGATGATGTGACTAATAACAGCTGCTATATTTGATTCTCAACTTATGCAGAAATTCCTGCGCCGTTTAAAGGGGGAACACGAAAGTCTCGACCTGGAATGGTTGAGAGCTCTTCCACATCAGAGAGCAAAGTAAGAAGCCCGTTTGAAAAAGATCTAGATCATTAAGTTGTTGTTACTTTTAAGTTTAAATTATATTCAGAAATTTTCATAGAAGCAGGGGTGAACCTGTCCTAATTAACTTCCTAAGGGAATGGATTCTTGTACACAGTCCCATCAACATATGAGTATCGTTCGTTTCCTGTAGGGAATTCTTATTGACCATAAGAGGGCTGGGAACGAAAAGCGTAGAATGCATACGGCTTTTGACACTCCAGCATGCTGCATTTCCGGTACGAACCTTAACTGTCAGTGTATATGGAGCCTTCTATTTGAATTTACTCTAAATATCTTATGTGCTGTATTTCTTCCCCATCAAGGTTGACATAAATGTTGCACGAATAACAGTGCGTCTGGGATGGGTTCCCCTTGAACCTCTTCCCGAGGGAGTTCAGTTACATCATCTCAAAAAGTAAGTACTGCACTGGCAATGAATAAGCCGATATTGCTAAAATATATTCAAGGGTGTATTAATTGTTTGAAACAACTTTATTAACTCCATTTTTTATTTTTCCTTGTCATTTCGTTCCTACGCAGGTATCCTATGGTTAACTCTGTCCACAAGTATCTATCAAAGCGACTACTGTGCCTTGAACAAAAGAAATTGTAACACTCTTTTCAATATTTCCTTAAATATCCTATTATCAATGTTGTTACTTGTTCCCATACAAACAACATAATTGTTCGCTTGTATTATCAATGTTGTTACTATCACATTACAATTTCAGTGCACTATTGGCTAACGCTATCTATTTCTGAATACAGAAATGAACTACATTTTCAAATGATTACCTTCGGAAAGGTACCATACCCTATTTAATTGTATTCAAGATTATGTTATCCTTTAAGAAATTTTGTTACTATTGCATGTTAAATTGCTTTTTATGTAATTGGACATTAATATAAATTAATCAGGTCATTTGCACAAAGATAAATCCAAATTGCAATGCTTGTCCATTAAAAGGAGAGTGCAAGTATTTTGCAAGCGCATATACAAGGTTAGTACTCTCAAAATCCTCTTTTTTTTTTATTGGTTCTTGACTTCTTATATGACAACACTCATTGTAAATCCTCTTCTTTTTTTATTGGTTCTTGACTTCTTATATGACAACACTCATTGTTCACACCATCGTCACAAGGACGAGTTTTCAATGGTTACTTTCTCTCAACCATTGATGGTTACTATTATATTATCTATTGGATCAAAAATTAAGGGTAAGATTTATTGATTAGTTAGATAATGCAATTAATAGTTTGTATTATTTTTTTGAGGTGGATAAATTATCCAACTAATCATAAGCATTGAAAGCTTCCCCTCTTCATAATTTTGGGTACAATTTTAAATTTAGTTCTTCATTTTATAATTGCATGAGGAGTTAAAAGACCACATTTTTTTTCCTCTCTGTCAAATTGAACTTATTTCTCTCTCATGTTTTATCTAATAGAATAGAACATAAAGTATTAGAATAGAATATTCTAATTGATGTTATCATTAGTAGTTATCATAGTTAGAGATCATAATTATACGTGATTGATGCTATCATTTGTAGTTACCATAGTTAGAGATCATAAGTGATTCTCTTTGTACTATATATACATATACTGTTGTGCACATTAAAATGAATCAATACACAATTATTCTCAATCAATCATATTATGGTATTAGAGCCAATTACTCTCCTTGCATAATTTTCTTTCTTCTTTTGTGTTTTCTTCTTCTCTGTCTCCTCTCTTTTCACCGACATCACCTTCTCTTCTGCCATGTCTACTGAAAACACCACTTCTGACACAAACACCACCACCATAACAGCTGGACAAATTATCTCCTCTTCTACAATAACATTCAACTCCTCATCTCAAACACCTCTCAAACTCACTTCATCCAATTACTCTATATGGAAAATCCAGATTGAATCATTACTTGAAGGGTATGATATAATCGGCTTCATCAATGGGACAACCACTATCCCGCCAGAATACATTATTGAATCCGGTGAGACCAAACCTAATCCTGCCTTTCCTTTATGGAAACGTCAAGATAAATTGATTCTCAATCTGCTTATCGCTTCTCTATCTCCATCTGTCACCACCTTCATCTCCAAAGCCATAACAGCCCGCTCAACCTGGGTCATTCTATACGATTCTTTTGCTACACCTAGCAGGGGCCGCATTAAACAAGTACTCAAATCGATTAAACATGGACAACAATCCATCACAGACTACCTGAATGCCATTAAAAGCAAAGCTGATGAGTTGGCCCTCCTTGGGTCTCCAATGGATCACGAAGATCTTCTGGACATAATCCTTGACAATCTCGGACCTGAATATTCCGATCTGGCCTGTGCTATTCAAATGCGAGAGACCTCTGTTTCGTTTGAAGAACTTCACGACAAACTACTCAATTTTCAAGTCCGTCATACCCCTCGATTGCCGGAACCTTTTACTCGGGCCACGGCGCATCCGACAATTCGTCCAACTCAAGGGCTTCTCCCTCGTCCTTCTGCTCAACCCCGCGTTCACCCCAGCCCACTGCACAGCCATATTACAGTCACCAGCCGCAGCCTTCCTTCCGTTCTTTAGCCACCCGACCCCATCGCCCATATCTCGGGAAGTGTCAGCTATGTTCTCAACCAGGTCACTCAGCCAAATTCTGTCCTTCTTTTCAGGTAAATAGCCTTAATTCCACTAAAACTAACTCTCGTTCTTATCCCACCCACAATCAAACCTGACCCCAAGCCCACATGGCAGTGACCCCACAACAGCCCTCACATGCTCCCTCATCACCTTGGCTTTTAGACAGTGGAGCTACGCATCATGTCACTACTAATCTCGAGAACCTGTCTCTTCATTCCCCATATCCCGGCACAGATGATATTTTAGTTGGTGATGGCACTCCTCTTACTGTCACTCACACTGGTTCTACTTCTCTTCCTCTCTCCTTATCTACATCTGTTCAATTACGTGATGTATTGTGTGTCCCACATATGTCTAGAAATTTACTCTCCATTTATCAGTTATGTCAGACTAACGATATATCTGTTGAATTCTTACCCTCTGAATTTCGTGTGAAGGACCTTCAAACACAGAATCTCCTCCTCCGTGGTCCAGTCAAGGATGGCCTCTATGAGTGGCCCTCCCAGCCTCTTCTAGCTTTTGCCTCTTATAAAGCATCCACTGAAACATGGCACCATCGTCTTGGCCACCCTGCTGCTCCTATTTTGCAAAATATTATTTCCCGTTATGCTTTAGATTCTTGTTCCATGTTGAAATTACATTGTTCTGCTTGTTATGAGAATAAAAGTCATAAACTTTCTTTTGGCACATCTACTTTATATTGCTCCCGTCCTCTTGAATTTATTTATTCTGATGTTTGGACGTCTCCAGTTTTATCTAATGATGGCTTGAAATATTATGTTCTCTTTGTTGATCACTTCACTCGGTATATGTGGATGTATCCTATTGCTCGAAAATCTGAAGTCGCCTCCACCTTTATGCGTTTTAAAGCTATTGTGGAAAAATTCTTTGACAACACAATTAAAAAAATTTATTCTGATAATGGTGGTGAGTTTATTGCTTTATATGACTTCCTATCCTCAAATGGCATCTCTTTCCTCGCTACACCACCTCATACCCCGGAACACGAAGGCCTTTCTGAACGTCGACATCTTCATATTGTTGAAACAGGCCTGGCTCTTCTTTCTCATGTGGCTCTTCCATCATCCTTCTGGCCATATGCTTTTGCCGCAGCGGTTTATCTCATAAATCGTATGCCCACCCGTACTTTGCAGATGAAATCTTCCTATGAAAGTCTCTTCCCTACTTCTCCCTCCTACCATCATCTTTGGGTATTTGGTTGTCTTTGTTACCCCTGGTTACGTCCTTATACCACTCACAAACTTCAACCTCGATCTAAACCTTGTGTCTTTCTAGGATATGCTCTCAATCAACGTGCTTACTACTGTTTTGACCCTTCTGCCTCTCGTCTTTATGTCTCTCGCCATGCAAAATTCGTTGAATCAATTTTTCCCTACCGTACTCTCCCCTCCCCCAACCATCCCCCACTCCTCCAATCTCGGATTGGATTCCTACTCATGTGATCATTTCAGATCCTCTCCCATCTTCACCCACGTCTCTCCCTCCTTCATCCACGTCCTCTATCCCTTCTCCGACTCATATGTCTGATTCCTCTCTCCCTATCACTCCCACACATTCCATGCGCACTCGTGCCCAAAACAATATTCACAAACCCATTCAGAAACTCAATCTTCATGCTCATCTTTCCCACACTCCTGATACTGAGCCTACTACTATCACTCAAGCCCTTAAACATCCTAAATGGAGAAATGCAATGCAAGAAGAGTATGACGCTTTACGGCGCAATGATACTTTGGATTTGGTCCCTTCTGATCCGTCTTACAATATAATTGGCTCCAAATGGATTTTTCGACTTAAATATACACCTGATGGTTTTGTTAATAGGTATAAGGCCCGATTAGTTGCTAAAGGCTTCACCCAGCGTCCTGGTATTGATTATTATGAGACATTCAACCCAGTGGTGAAACCCACCACTGTTCGTGTTGTACTTACTCTGGCTCTCTCGCAGGGGTGGAACCTTCGTCAGTTGGACATTAATAATTCCTTTTTACAGGGGAATCTCCACGAAGATGTTTACTTAGCACAACCTCCTGGTTTTGTTAATTTTGATTTGCCTACACATGTATGCAAGCTCCGCAAGACTATTTATGGCCTCAAGCAAGCCCCCCGGGCATGGTATGAGGAACTTAATGGATTCCTTCTCTCTTGGGTTTAGAAGTTCTCAGGCTGATACTTCTCTCTTTATTTATCACAGTGGTCATGCTATTGTCTATGTACTTGTCTATGTAGACAATCTGATTATTACAGGTTCTCAAGCCTCCTCCCTTGAAGACTTTATACGTCTAGCCTCCTCCCTTGAAGACTTTATACGTCTGCTAAGAGCACGCTTTGCTCTTAAAGACCTTGGTCCTCTTTCATATTTTTTGGGTATAGAAGTTCTTCCATATTCTGATGGTTGTCTACTCTCCCAGCGACGATACTCTATGGAACTCTTAGCTAAGCTTAATATGCAAAATGCCAATTCTACTGCTACTCCTTTACCAGGTGATATATCCGGACCCACTATCGCCGCTGGCACACCTATGGATGATCCCTCTCATTATCGCATGGTTGTTGGTAGCTTACAGTACTTGCTCTTTACACGACCCGATCTTGCCTTTTCGGTCAACAAACTCTCCCAGCTTATGCATTGTCCTACTGATGTTCACTGGGCTCATGTCAAGCGTCTCCTTCGTTACTTAGCTGGCATTCTTGATTATGGTATTCAATTTTTTTGCAAGTCCCCTCTCTCTCTCCATGCTTTCTATGATACTGACTGGGGCGGTAACAAGAATGACTATTCCTCCACCAGTGCTTATGTTATGTACTTGGGTCGTAATGCAGTTTCTTGGAGTTCCAAGAAACAAACTACTATTGCTTGGTCATCCACAGCGGCTGAATATCGTGCCGTAGCTTCTACCTCAGCCGAACTTACGTGGCTCACTTTTCTCCTACAAGACTTGGGCCATCCTATTTCAATTCCCAGCCGCCTATTATCTATTGTGACAACCTTGGCACTACATGTTTTTGCTCTAACCCAGTTTTCCATTCACGTATGAAACATGTCGCAATCGATTATCATTATCTTCGTGAACAGGTTCAGAAGGGTTCTCTCCGCATCTCTCATGTCCGAGCTCAAGATCAACTGGCTGACTGCCTCACTAAATCCTTACCTCGGCCGCCTTTTGTAGCTCAACGTGACAAGTTAGGCCTTCGTCCCCGGCCAACTTGAGGGGTGGTAATAGAATATAACATAAAGTATTAGAATAGAATATTCTAATTGATGTTATCATTAGTAATTACCATAGTTAGAGATCATAATTATACATGATTGATGCTATCATTTGTAGTTACCATAGTTAGAGATCATAAGTGATTCTCTTTGTACTATATATACATATACTGCTGTACACATTAAAATGAATCAATACACAATTATTCTCAATCAATCATATTATTATCATGGTATCAGAGGAAATCTGATCCATCTTTTCCGCTACTCTGTTCTCCTTTAATCAATTGAGTTTGCAATCAAAATCAAATTCAGTTTGATTGAAGGAATTCTTCTGCTATTCAAACTGGTTATGGGGAATAGCACTAATGGTGACGATTACGATGCTCGAGAAAGCAAACCAGAGGAAGAGATTGTGTTCGAGTATGATTTGGATGTTTCAGTTCAACAACTTCATCCATCGAATCCATTGTATATACATCCCAATGACCATCCTTGTATGATTCTCATTACTCAAGTTCTAAGTGACGATTAATTTTGGCCAGTGGATGATGTCTCGTATAATTTCTCTCTGCGAAGAATAGATTGGGAATGCTTAATAGAAAAATAAGCGACCATCTCAATCAAAATACTTGGAGAAGTGGGAAAGGTGTAATTATGTGGTAATATCATGGTTGTTCAATGTACTTTCTCCATAAATTAAGGAAAATATTGTGCATCTTACTACGAAAAAAGCTATTTGGGAAGATCTTAATGCTAGGTATTCACAAAATAATGCACCAAACAAATTTCAAGTAAGGAAAGACTTGGTTGAAAGTAACCAAGGAAATCTCAGCATTTCTGCTTACTTTACCACCAAATTAAGATGTTTGTGGGATGAACTCTGGCGCTGTGCATCACAAATATTCCCATATGTGCGTGACTATACAGTGGAGTTGTCTAGAAACTAAATGGAATATGAACATGAGAAGAAACTCATTAAATGTTAACGGGGCTTGATGAGATCCTATCAAGCCTGATTCCATTCCAAAGTCAAATGTTGATCAAGCATGAAGAGTCCGCGATTGATCAAGAAATCAAGTGTCAAAGAAATCAATTGAACTCCTTTAGATGAGTGGACTATGATTGGAAGATTCAGGAGTTTTACATGAACTTGATTCCTGGATTTATTGGTGATTCGGGATACTACAATGAATACTCGACGAGACCGAAGAGTTTCGACTTGAAGAATCAAAGGAAGATGGTGAATGGTGGTCAAAGCATAAGGGATGAATTTGATTAAGGAACAAGTCATTCGGCGTCTGTGAAGCTTGCGATCGCAAGTGTTGATAGGCATGCGACCGCATGGCCTTGCCATTTCTCCGAGCTAACAGCCCGTGAAGCTTGCGACCGCATTGTGTCGTTTTGCGCCGTATCAGCCTTAAACAACTTCATACGGAAAAAGAAAGTCTTCAAAAGAGTTCCTATATGTTTAAAGATGACTTGGAGAGCTTTTAATAACTATTGGAAGACTTTGGGGGCCAAAATACGATTTTGGAAAATAGGCTCTTGTAGAAAAACGAGATTGTTAGGGTTTTCTTCATTTTAGTTACTTCTAGGGTTTCTTTTACTTCAAGTATTAGGGTTTATCTGCAAGTCTATATAAATTCCTTTTCCTTCATTGTAAAGCAGTTAATAAGTTGATTATTGATTATTGAGTTAATACAATTTTGAGCGTTTTCTTCAAAATCTCCTTATTCTTCATGAACTTGTGAATACTTCGGTGTGATTCCATTGTGTTTGAAATTTAACTTATCAATAGGAATTCCATACATATTGTGGCGTTATTCCTTATATCAAGGTTTGTGTTCGTCTTGCAATTGGACTGCGGAGTACCACGTCAATAGCTGATTGTAACATTGGGTCGAGGTGTCACAATCCATCATCGACATTTCTTAGCTTTTCCGCTGCGTGAAATACGTTTTATCATCGCGAGTACGTGACTTGAATCGTATCAATGTTTCTCATCACGAGTACGTGATCAACATCGTATCATGTACTCGTGATGAGAAACATTGATACGATTCTAGTCGCGTACTCGCATCTTAAGGAGTTCAATTGATTTCTTTGACCCTTAATTTCTTGATCAATCACGAACGTTTTATGTTTAATCAGCATTTGACTTTGGAATGGAATCAGGCTTGATAGGATCTCATCATTCCCTCTCTCTTAAAAAAGATTTCTCCTCAAATTTGGACCTACATCAAATAGACGTGAAATAGGAACCGAAAAGTATGAACTCACATTAATCCTATCATGTAAATCTACTTTAAAAATCATATTGTAGCCATGCTCAAGATCCTTTCGCTCTCGAATGGGCTTTCCGTCCAAGCCCACATAAACCACGTTTCTGGGATCATGAATTAATCGAACTTGATTGGCATCATATCCATCCTTGTGTTCCACATTGATCCTTGCCCAAATCTGTTGGAGAAACACAACAACACTACGCGATGCAAGATAATCAAAGTGCTATTTCATACTCAAAAAGTAATCACATGTCGTCAAGCTCAATTTAGCACAACCAAAGTCTCTTTTAATTTCAATTTCAATATTATGCAAAAAAACCCCGTATATCATAGATGCCCCTTGTTACAATGATGAGCAACACTATAGTACTATGCAACATAAAGATAACAAAATCATCATGAAACAATGATCTCAATGATAAGTATTCCTCATGCCATGCAATCCTATCAAAATATATGTTCTCATGCATTAAACTATTGTATCAATGCTTTCTCATGGACACCCTCGATACAAAGTTTACAACCTTCCCAAGTTTAGGCATGCTTTAGAAGAATTGCCTTTAACAATGTAGACAATGCTCTTTGAATACCATGCAATCTATAAATCTTATGAAAGAATAATACAACATAGAAAACACCATTCACATTGAGACAAGCACCAAAATAACTCATCAAAGATGAATCACCCATGCTCACAATTAAAGGACTCACACTATGATGAAATCTAGACAAACCATGCAGCTCTACTAATTCAACAACTAACAAGGCATCATGACACACATTAACAATCTCATGGTATGACTCAAAATAACCTATATTCAGATTTATAATATTTCTATCATGCATAGAACTCTTAACAAGATGAACTCTAGTATTATCCAATGCACAATTTGAATTTTCTTTCCAACTTGTATTGCACAATGTAATCCTACCACATTAACAACGAATGTACCATCCGTGTATGGATCCATATATGAATGATTAGGCATATGCAATGTCAATTTTGAAGTCTTCACTAATGTATTCACCACATTTCATCAAATCACTTAGACCATGGTGACAAACTAAATTTTGCAATTGAAGCTTTCTAAACAAGTCAAGTGGTCTAACAATCTTTATCATGAATAGGCATTCACAAGACTAATAAGATTTTTGAAAGCAACACCTCTCAAGGAATTTCTCATTGAAGTTATGGTGTACATCATGTAATAAATTAATTGGTTTAACAATCTCACCCATGACCGAAGTGTCTACAAGACTACTTAACTTTCTAAATTCAACAACTACACTATTGAGCTTATGATCAATATCATGGTGATTAACATATAATAATTCATCACATATCTTATTTTTCCAAGAAATAGTAAGATCATATCTTTGAGAAAGTGTAGGATCTACAATAATCTCCTTACCTTGTTGGTATTCAACCTTGAATCTTACAATTTCTTTAGACGGTGTAGGCTTCACCCAATGAACAATTTGTGAATGAGAAACAATTCAACTATGCAATAACAATTCAACTTTGTTAGTATGAAAATTTGTCTCACTTTCTTTCTCTTTCTCACACTCTTTCTTTTGCTCACTCTCTCTAATTTTCCTCTTCTTTTATCCGGTTATCTCACATATTTCATAGTAAAGAATATTGAAGGTTCGAATGCTAAGTATAAAAGAATTGCTCATGAAAGACGTCATCAATGATTGCTTTGCTGTGGGTGATTTGGTGATGGTTAATTTGTGTAAGGAACGTTTTCCGGCGGGTAGTTACAGCAAGCTGCAACCAAAGAAAATAGGATCGTGCCAGATTTTGGAGAAAATCAACAATAATGCTTATGTTGTGGTTGGAACATTTCTCCTACATTTAATGTAGCTTGACTTGGTTGAATATTTCCCTAATACTCCTTTTTAATTATTATGCAAAGGACTCACAGGTGAGTCCTTTTCAAGCAGGGGTGACCGATGTAGAACAAGTGGCTGACTTGTTTGTAGCTAGGAGGGAGGGTTCTAAGAGGTTTGGGAAGAAGGGAAGAAGGTAAAACCGAACGGAGCAAAGTGTTCAAACAAGGAGTTTTAAAGGACTCCTAGCAACAACAACGAAAGGTGGGCAAAAACTTAAGGCAATTGAATGCGCACACCTCCTCCAGCTCAACATGTGCACATGTGTTAAGAAATAACAAGCAGTAGCTCTTAGCTCACGTCTATTTTTGCAATGAGCGCGCATTTGGCCTTGCGACGTATCTTGTCTTTTTTACGGTTTTGACTTAGCGGAATGGGGGGAGTATTTTTTTACTTATAAAAAAAGACATTCCATTATATTTTCGTATGATTTTATTTGGAAATTAAAACATACTATTCAATTTGTTTTATCTTTAACATTCCCTAGGCAAAAACATGAAAGAAACAACCTTTTCAGTAGAATCTGTGATTTCAATTGTGTTAATGTTGCAACGTTTGCGAGAACTTTTATTCCCATACAACACTTGTTAGTTTTAATTTAGTCCTTTGTATTTGATTATACATCCCTTAACCTTTCATGTATCTTTGCCTAATGAATGGAGGGATGTTCCATTCCTAGCCAATTTAAACCCTTCATATGTGAAGGAAAAGGGATAGATTTTGAGTGAATTAAAATATATCTTTTGCAAGTGTTCCTGCTCTAGGAGCGAGTGATTCTTCCATAACAAGTGATTGGTCGTAGAGTGATTCCGAAATTAGAAGCGTTGAGTCAGTCCGCTACCACCGGTTGAGTGATCCCTCGTACACTATTTTTATTTGTCGGCCTTGGCCTGCAACATTGAAAGTGTAATTATGTGATGACACTAGGATTGCAAAGGAAAATCAAAATTTATAAACAATATTGTTGGTCGCTTCATGAGGGCCTCCTCACAGCTCAATCTATCCAAACTTAATCTTGATAGATTAAAGTATTAGGATACTTTATGCCTCGAACCAATAACTTGACAAACCTTTTTGCAATATCCATTAGATATATTTGCATTTGCATCGTCGAATATATAATTTATAAGTGCAATTCAATTTAATGAAAATCTACGGCAGAATAAACTATCATACATCAAGTTGAATTTATACTCATAACAAGAAATTATGGGTTCCATAACCCTAGGCTTTGATACCACATGTAAACTTTTCTAGGAATTTCAATTTTTATATGGGTCCCTTTACGTTAAAACCTAATAACCAATAAGTTATGTGAGATGCCTTTCTTTGGAAATGATTCCAACATAAGAGACAAACCATCGTCTGTGTTTTACTCAATCTGAGTACAAGACTATGGCGAGCACTTACTGTGAACTCACTTGGCTTTCTGCCTTGCTCAAAGATTTTTATCTTCCCATCACCACACGTATCCCTTTATTTTGTGGTGATAAGATTGCCATTCACATTGCTGCCGATTATGTGTATCATGAACGAACTAAACATATTGTCATTGACTGCCACATTGTTCATGAAAAAGTGACCCATGATTTATTTTTGATAGGTAAAAATATGTATAAATATGAGCGTTAAAACAAGTGACACATCCTTTGTACACTAGGACTATACTTACTACTCAATACTAAAACTATTCACAAAATCCACAAAAAAATGAACACCACAAAAACAACGTACGTAAAAGATAGTCCCTCAATTGATCTAGCGAAACCTCTATATTATCAAATATTCTTCTATTCCTCTCTTTCCAAATGGTCCACTAAACACCCGTCGGAATAGCACCTCAAAGAATATTGCTCCTACTGCCATTGAACTGCGACCAACTCAAAAGCATCCCCCGAGCACAATTGGGCATTACCCACGAAATCCCGAAAAGCCCCATTACCGTATACCATAAAGAATGAGCCACTCGACAATGCAGTAACAAGTGATTAACACTCTTATCGTTGCCTTTGCACATGTAGCACCAGTTCAAATAAACCCTCTTTTCTCCCATAAGAATCGCCTCATGGCAGGCTTCCCAAACAAAAAAATGCAAAGCGACTGTCATATTCCTTTCCATGGAAAGGAATACCTATCGCTGGCCTACATAGCAAGAAAAAAAGATTTGACAGTAAACTTTTTGTTATTCGACGTAGTCCACCTCGCCTTATCATTTCTGCTCCCATCAATCTGATGTGAATATAGCGAAGTGAAAAAATTACCACAAATCTCCATCTCCTAGTCTTGAAGATCCATACGTAAGTAAAAAGGGGTTCCAAACCACTCTCCATGGTCAATTTGCAGCACCGAACTAACATAAATTTTTTTGTTCACAGCCATATTGTACAAATGAGGATAGACTCTCCAAAGTTCATCCTCCCCACACCACTTATTTTTCAAAAATATAACTTTCAAACCATTACTGACCTCAAAAGAAACAAACCTTTCAAACTGCGCCCACCCTTTGCAAATACCTTTCCAAACTCCTGACCCGAAAGAACCAGGTTTTAGGAAACCAATTATGACCACCCTCCCTGTATCTACTAACCACCACCCTCCTCCACAACCCTTGCTACTCCATGTAACGCCATAGCCATTTATCAAGTAAAGCTGAATTGAAGCGACTTAATTTCTTAATACCTAGACCTCCCTCCCTAATGTTGATACAAACCTTATCCCATTTAACCAAATGGATCTTCCCTCCCACAAGAAGTCCCTCTCCATTGTCTCCAATATGTTACGCACTCAAGCATGAACCACAAACAGCGAAAAGAAATAAGTGGGCTGACCGGATAAAGTATTTTTTTTATAAGCGTAAGTCTACTTGCTTTGGATAGCAGCTGTTTCTTCCACCCCGTCAACTGCCGACCAAATCTTTCAACAACCAGATTCCACATAGCTCTACATTTGATAAGTCGAAGGTAAATGAGATACCTTGCACCCTAACACTGAAGCAAGCAAGCTGATGAATATTCTCCACCACATCCACCAGGATGATTTCACTCTTAGCGATATTAATTCGAAGACATGACACCATCTGGAAGAAAATGAGTATAAGTCGAAGGTAACCCAACTGCCCAATCACCACTTCGTAGAAAATTTATGTGTCATCTGTAAAGAACAGATGAGAAATGGCAACCTCCTAACCTCTGTATCTGTCCAACCTAAAACCACGAATAAATCCTCCTCTCACAGCTTAATCAATAAGGCTGCTCAATGCTTCCATAATTATGATGAATAAAAATGGAGAGAGGGGATCTCCTTGCCTCAACCCCCTCGAACTACTAAAGAAACCAGCAGGTTCACCCTTAACCTATACCGAGAACTGAGCCGAAGAGATGCAAAACTGAATCCACTTCCTCCATTTAACACCAAACCCCATCCTTTCCATTAGAAACACCTTGATATCCAGTTTACACATCAAACCGGGATAGCCCAGGTGCAACCTTCCACAACCTCATTGGCGATAAACGACGCATCTATAATTTGTCTCTCCCCCACAAATGCATGTTGAGAAACAGACACCAACTTCCCAATCACCTGATGCACGACTGATTACACTTTAGATAAAATTTTATAAAATCCTCCAACCAGATAGTTCTTGTTGGTAATTGGGCTTGTGGCCCGATTATTTAGTCCCGCCCACATGGAAAATATATTTATATTATTTTTGGTTAATTAGTATCCTAATCCTAGTGGGTTTAGGATTGACTTAACCTACAAGAAATAGGTTTCTTGTAATAATATAAATAGGGCAATTAAGGGGATAAAACCCTAATCCCAAATTGGAGGAACACGTCCTCTATGTGCCGCCCCCTCTCTCCTAAATCTATCTCATCAAAATACTCCCTCTAGCCTAACCATCAAGAGGCTTGGATTTGCGGTGTGAACCAGTATTGATATCCGTGCCCTGTGATATCAATCCGACGAGAGAGACTTGCAGGTCTGTGGATCTTGGTATACGAAGATCGTAACTCAAGCGAAATTCTTCCACCGCGCACAAGGTTCTAGTTCGCATAAAGGTAATCCGTAATTACTGTTTTGATAGCGAACTTGTTTGATATATGATTAGATATATCCTTCATTGGTATTAGAGCCATATTGCTTGATTGCTCGTATCGTTATGCCATGAATCGCATGTTCTTGTTTTTGAGTTTGTTTAAAAGTTTTACCCGATAACGAAACAAACGGGTTTTATTATTTTATGTGTAAAACTTTAAAATTTTCGAGAAAAATTTATATGTCTGAGTTCCCTACGACGAGGAGAACAACATACTAAATTCTCGTTGAATTCCGTTGGGTATTTTTTCAAAATATCGCAAACCCAAGTTTTGTTGAAAAGTGATTTTTCCGAAACTTTGCATGCTGTTTTGACCGGTTTATGTTCTGTAAAATCGTGATTTTATGGACTGTAATTGTAGTACTCCGTGAGGGCTTTCCAACGACATATTATATGCTTAATTTGGACTTAAAATGAACGTTTTATGGCCTCGCGAAGTTGGCCCTTCGCGAATCGATTTTTTTGGGTTAAAAATTCGACCGAAAAACAACCCCCACTCTCGGCCTCGATACACGTGCCATTTTGGGCACTCCTTTCGAGGTAAAAAGCACATCAATGGGAAGTACTCGATGAGACGAGTCCAGCGCCACCTTCCGTGAGGTTATCGGACCACCAGAAGACGGTGCGTGGAGCTCACTCTCCGGCGAGGCGCGTGAAGACGGCGATCTTGCTGACCAGTCAACCGTTGGCTGGTCAACGGTCAACCGTTGACTGATGACGTGCCGCCACGCCATCTGGGGGCCCAAAAATCCTCGTGGCCGGCGTCCATCGGTGGCGTCGCCCTAGTCCGATCCCGGCTTTTTGGGAGGAAGCCCACACGCGCAGGTGGCGCGTGCTGGCTCCGATCAAACGGCCGGCGTCTGCTCTTTTGGCCTTCTGAGTCCAATGGTGGCCTCTGTTTTGATCAATTCAGCCTGTAAATATTTGTTTTTGAAAGCTATAAGATTGACCAGAAACAAAACATTCTTGAACAACTACGTGAGATGTCCGGAATGATTCGTGATCTTAAAGCTGCTGGTTCGTCTTATCGATGAACAACAAGTTCAAGCGGTGATTCGTTCACTTTGCTGATTCTTGGAGTGGTTTGAGGCGTATTTTGACTCATACAAACTCCATTCGGACTTTGCGGATGTATCTCACCATGTTGAGCTTGAGGTGAGTGTCATGAAGCGAATCGCGATAAGTCTTTGCGACTTCGTGATCTTGCTCTTGTTTCCCTTGAGGGTCCGTGCAAGCCACACGGGCAACGCAAGAGACAAGCTAAAAGCAAGAAAACTCGGAATTTGGGCCCTAAAAGTGACAAGATTGCTAAATGCCGTAGAGGCAAAAAGAATATTGCTAAGCAGAAGTGCTACAACTGTGGTGCCTTGGGTCATTTTGCTCGGACTTGTCCTGAGCCCAAGAAGGTATCACTTAATCCTATCTCCATGCAAAGTTATGTTTGCTCTCATGTTTTATTAGCTGACTCTCTCCCTATGTGGATTGTAGACTCAGGCTCAACCAAACATGTGACGAGGGATCGAGAAGGATTTGTAGATTATCGAAAAGTTCCTGCTGGTACAAGAAGAATTTTCATGGGAAACAGTTCGTCTGTTGAAGTCAAAGGAGTTGGCTCATACCAACTTCAATTGCGGAGTGGACGCACATTGACTCTTCATGAAGTTCTTTATGCACCTGGAATTCGACATAATCTACTATCAGTAGTACAATTGCTAGGACATGGATATTCTTTTAATTTTAGTAATGATCACTTGGATATTTGTTTTGGTGATGAGGTTTTGGGACATGGTTCTTTGTCAGATAATTTCTTTAAATTAGATTTGTTGGATTCCCATAATTCTTCTTCTTGCATGGTTTATGATGATTCTAATTCTGAGTTGTGGCATGCTAGACTTGGACATATAGGAAAAGATAGGATGACTAGATTGGCTAGAGAAGGCCTATTGGGGTCTCTCAGCAAAGTCAACCTATCCTTGTGTGAATCTTGTTTGGCAGGAAAAGCTTGCCGAAAGCCTTTTGGAAAGGCAAAAAGAGCCACACATCCATTAGAGTTAGTCCATTCAGACATTTGCGGACCAATGAATGTTAAGGCACGTCACGGAGCTTCCTATTTTCTCACTTTTATCGATGACTACACACGCTATGGTTATGTTTACCTTATATCTCACCGCGATGAAGCTCTCAAGTGTTTTGAGCGCTTTCTCGCAGAGGTTGAGAATCAAAAGGATAAAAGCTTAAAAACTTTTAGAACTGACCGGGGCCGTGAGTATTTATCTGATCAATTTAAAGAATTGTGTGAGAAAAAGGGAATACGCCGACAATTGACAATTCTAGAACTCCGCAACAAAACGGTGTTGCAGAACGAAGGAATCAAACATTGTTGGAAATGATTAGGTCGATGATGGCACAGGCCAACCTCCCAATTTCGTTTTGGGGGGATGCGCTAATGACTGCCGCCTACATACTTAACCGAGTGCCTTCTAAGTCAGTTCCCACAACCCCTTATGAACTTTGGAAAGGTGAGAAGCCTAAATTGGGGCATCTTCATCCTTGGGGTTGTGCAGGTTATATCCATAGTACTTCCAATAAGTTTGGAAAACTAGGCCCTAGAGGAAAAAAGTGTGTTTTCATAAGGTATTCAGATACCTCAAAGGGTTATGTTATGTACGGTGGAAAACCTAACGAAGGAATGGTGAATCGAGTCGCAAGAATGTTGATTTCATTGAGAATGATTTCCCACAGATAGGTGAAGTTAGGAAAGACTTTGAACTTTTTGAGATGGAAGAAGAACACATGATATCTTTTGGCGAAGGTGGGGAATTGCCTCAACCTAATCCTATGGTACAACATGAGGTTGAACCTATGGAAGTCGCCAATAAGAGTCAAGGTGATATTCATCCGAGTGGGAGTACGGATTCTAGTGGGAGTCCGACACTAGATCGAAGAAGTAAACGTGAAAATATACCTCGTCGTCGATTCGCGATCGAAGAGGAATCTTTCCTAACTACTTCTTTCAATTCTAGTGAGCCTACATCGTTCAAAGAAGCCTTTTCTTTACCTACAAACAGTGAATGGATGACTGCAATGGAAGATGAAATTTCCTCTATGAAAAAGAATCAGGTTTGGGAGTTAGTTGATCTTCCGCAAGGTCGCAAGACTATTGGAAACAAATGGGTTTTCAAAGTCAAGCGAAAGGCAGATGGATCAATTGACAAATATAAGGCACGTCTTGTGGCGAAAGGCTTTACCCAAAGAGAGGGTTTAGACTATGAGGAGACATTCTCCCTTGTGGTGAGATTTTCCTCTGTTCGCCTAATTCTAGCGATAGTAGCACACATGGATCTAGAACTTTATCAGATGGATGTTAAAACTGCATTTCTCAATGGAGAACTAGATGAAGAGATTTATATGACTCAACCAGAGGGTTTTGAAGTCAAGGGACAAGAGCGCAAAGTGTGCCGACTCAAACGTTCCATCTATGGTCTCAAACAATCATCTAGACAGTGGTATATTCGCTTTCACCAAGCGATAACCTCAATTGGCTTTGTGATGATTGAGGAAGACCACTGTGTGTATGTTAAACGATCCAAGAAAAAGATCTTGATTCTGTCATTATATGTTGATGACATCCTACTAGCTGGGAATGATATGGAGATGATAAATGCCACTAAAGAGTGGCTGTCTGCGCTTTTTGATATGATAGACTTGGGTGAAGCAAGCTATGTGCTTGGAGTAAAAGTCATTAGAGATCGTTCGAAAAGATTTCTTGGTTTGTCTCAAGAGACTTACATTAAGAAAGTTATCGAACGATTTGGCATGACTAACGCAAAACTCGTTGTCACTCCAATGGAAAAGGGATGTGTCCTTAGTACAAACCAATGCCCTAAGAATGAAGAAGAGAAGAAGAGAATGTCTACGACTCCATATGCAAATGCGGTAGGAAGCTTGATGTATGCTATGGTGTGTACTCGGCCTGACCTATGCTTTGCAGTTGGGATGTTGAGTCGATTCCAAAGTAATCCTGGACCTCAACACTGGATGGCAGTGAAGAGGGTTCTGCGTTATTTGGTGGGAACCACAAATTTAACCATGTGTTACCAAGGTGGTGATTTGAGCTTGAAAGGTTTCACTGACGCGGATTGGGCTGGAGATGTAGATGGTTATAAATCTACTTCGGGCTACGCTTTCCTCCTTGGTGGTGGAGCTATCTCTTGGAGTAGCAAGCGACAAACTAGCACCGCCCTATCTACGATGGAGTCAGAGTACATGGCTTGCTCAGTTGCGGTTCAAGAAGCTGTGTGGTTGAGGAGTTTTCTTCAACATCTTGATGTTACGATGCATGTGGATCGTCCTGTAGTCATTGCTTGTGATAGCATGGCTGCTTTAGGTTACACTAAAGATCCCAAGTACCATGGGAAGACGAAACACATTAACATCAAATATCATTTCACTAGAGACATGGTTGCAGAAAAGAAAGTTGTTCTAGAATATATTCCTACTAGAAGCATGTTAGCTGACCCTATGACTAAACCTCTAGCTAGAGAGATCTTTCAGGATCACATTTGGGTCTAGGGCTTCGTAGGATTTGACTTTTATTCTGAGAACACTTATGTTGACATTTGATTATTATTCATTATCGTTTGAATAAAATGCAGTTTCATTTTATTCCTTTTATATGTTAATTGGATGTTTTGATATGAAATTGTGTGGCATATATATTTTTGATTAAAAGATGTCGTGGGTATTGAATTGGCCCTCTCACACGGGTAATTCACCTTGTCGCCAGGTGGATGAGCAAGTTGAGATAGTAAAAGTCTTTGGTGCCTACAAAGGGGGGTACGCAAATGACATTACATTTATCGCCTTGGCATACGGCCAAGATGAGACCTTTTATAAGGTCGACTTTATATCCCAAAGAAAAGTCCGAATGTGAGATCTTAAAAGAGAGTTACGAGAAGAGTGACTACTTTTAAGTACTCAAGTTAGACGCCAGAAGGGCGGCTAGACTAAGGTTCGTATGACGTTTGAGCATGACATGCCTGTTTCGTGTGGGAGTTCCGTCATAGCATACACTTCATACTGTATGTGACTATAATGCGACTTAAGAAAGTGATTGAATGATCCCTGCTTCATCACTGTGTGAGTTCTAGTGATCAAATCCATATCACAATTATACCCTATGTGACTTAGAACTATATCATGAACTTGGACGTTGATGATGCTACTTTGGCATGCCGACCAACTATGCACATACAAATCCTACGAGCATTCTTTGGGGAAAGCGATTAACCAAGAGTGATTAATATAAGTGTCTAAGGAAGATAGTATGATATGCATCTCTATTTTTGTGTTTCAATGCCATGGCGATCATATTGAACATACGGTTCAAAAGGTTGATCTTGATACACAAACATATTGAGATTTAAGCACCGCTCTTGAGGGATTGAGGATGCTTAAACTGATGCATATATACGATCTGGGGTATAGACGAGTTTTGTTTTCTAACGAGGACGTTCTATGTTGGTCAGATGGTGATTTGGTATAGCGCTCCACCCTTTATCTTTCTCGTCATGTCGCACGCTTCACTTCCAGTATGAAGAGGCAGTGTTTAACGGGTTTTGATGATATGATGTGGTTAGAGAGGTGACTCCATGTGTACGAGTGGGAGATGTTGGTAATTGGGCTTGCGGCCCGATTATTTAGTCCCGCCCACATGGAAAATATATTTATATTATTTTTGGTTAATTAGTATCCTAATCCTAGTGGGTTTAGGATTGACTTAACCTACAAGAAATAAGTTTCTTGTAATAATATAAATAGGGCAACTAAGGGGATAAAACCCTAATCCCAAATTGGAGGAACACATCCTCTATGTGCCGCCCCCTCTCTCTCCTAAATCTATCTCATCAAAATACTCCCTCTAGCCTAACCATCAAGAGGCTTGGATTTGCGGTGTGAACCAGTATTGATATACGTGCCCTGTGATATCAATCCGACGAGAGAGACTTGCAGGTCTGTGGATCTTGGTATACGAAGATCGTAGCTCAAGCGAAATTCTTCCGCCGCGCACAAGGTTCTAGTTCGCATAAAGGTAATCAGTAATTACTGTTTTGATAGCGAACTTGATTGATATATGATTAGATATATCCTTCAGTTCTAAAATCTCCCAGATTAGTAGAGATTAGTAGCACCGACCTTCTTCGGGATAAGAGTGATAAAAGTGGCATTGAAACTCTTCTCGAAGAACATGTTGGTGTGAAAATAGTGGAACACATCCATAATATTATCTTTAAGAATCTCCTACCAAGAAGAGAAAAAAGATATAGAGAAACCATCCGGACCCGGAGCCTTATCACCATTCATACTACGCAAGGCTGCCAATACCTCCTCTTCCGAGAAAGGGCGTTCTAATGAACACCTATCCTCCTCCATATTCTTGAAATAAGTGCCTTCCAATTTAGGACGCCATTCCCCACTATTCGACTACATCTTAGAATAGAAATCCACTATACCTTCCTTAATAGCATCCCTATCTTCGAGCAGATTCTCTCTAATTAAAACTCTTAGATTATGTAAATATTGTTTGTTATTATTCATGTATATCTCATCTTATTTAGGATGTCCATAATTGTTGTAATTACCAAGATTCTAGCCTACATTATAGCTATCTAGTTTTGTATATATGGGTTGGCAGATCAATAAGAAAGACAGGGATTCTCTCACTTTCATGGTATCAGAGCACAGGCCATACCAAACCTAATTTTTTTTGTTTCGTCTCCTACACTCTAAACCCTCCTCCCTTTGTTCTCCTCTCCTCTTCTCTCCAATGGCTGAACAGTCTTCGTCTACTGAACAGCCAAAGTTCCATTCTGCTCTTGCTGTCACGAACATCAAGAACTGTATCCCCATTACGCTCGAGATGGAAAAGGTTCAGTACTTGTCATGGGCAGAGCTGTTCAAGATCCACTGTTGTGTGTACCAAGTTATCTCTCACATCATCCCTTCTAAGATCACTGACAAGGGAAAGGATAAACTCGAGGCTGCTGATGAAGCCCTTAATTTGGTCACGACTGGACGGTGTCGTCCTTCAGTGGATCTATGGCACGATCTCAAGTGATCTTTTGCACACCATCATTGAAACCGATGCCACTGCGCAACAAGCATGGGAGCGGCTTGAGGGTATTTTCCAGGATAATAAAAACTCTCGAGCATTATATCTGGAGAACCAATTCACCCATATGCAATTGGATAATTTTCCGAATATCTCAGCCTATTGTCAAGAACTCAAAATGCTCAGCGATCAACTCTCCAACGTTGATGCACCGGCTTCCAATCAAAGGTTAGTTCTTCAATTAATTGCGGGTTTAAATCAAAACTATGATGGTGTTGCTACTATCCTTCAACAGAGCAATCCCCTGCCTCCTTTCTATGAGGCCCGCTCCAAACTCATTCTGGAAGAAACTCGTAAGGCCAAGCGCGCTTCCACCAACGCCATTGCTGCTGACACCGCCCTTCTCACAACTGGTTCTCAGAACAATGACACACGGGTCACCATTTCCAGTTCAGGTAATTCCTCTTTTCGGCAGAACAATGGCAACAACGGATCGCGTCGTGGTCAGCACTGTGGCAACAGTAGAGGCCGCCATACTGGCAGAGGCCATGGTGGTCGAGCTGGACAGAATAATGGTCACAGCAATGGCCAGTCACAGCAACACTCATGGCCCAATCCTCCTCGATGGGCTCAATACCCTCCATGGGCAGCATGGGGACAGCAAGCTTGGGCTCCTCCACCATGCCCATACCCGACTGCTCCTACTACCCCTTGGTCTGTTTCTCACACACCCAGCATCCTTGGCCAATGACCACAGCAAGCCTACAACACCCATGTCTCTCCTCCACCAAGCTATGCTCCAACTGACATTGAAATGGCTATGCACACCATGTCTCTCAACGTTCCTGATGATAACATGTACATGGACACCGGTGCCACATCCCATATGACGGCATCTCAAGGTACCCTCTCGTCTTATTTAAATATGAGCAATTTAAATCGTAAAATTACTGTCGGTAATGGCCCACGAATCTGATTCACATTCTTATGCGCACTCTCCATCTTATGGAATGTTTTTGTATTTTTATCGCCTTCTTTCAGCCACTGCACCCTTGATTTTTGCCTCTAACATACCACCTCCTTAAAAAGCACTCAAGCTCGCTTTTCCAATTCTTCCGTCTCATCCAAACCTCCTGAACCTGCCTTCTCATCCAACAATTTGATGTCTTCCTTGGCTTTCTTAATTCTGATATCTATCCTCCCAAACACCTCCTTATTCCACACTTTCAAATCCATCTTAAGAAGTTTCAGTTTCTTAGCAAGGATAAAATCCGGGCTCCCATTTATCTCATACGAACACCATCTAGCAGTCCAAGAATCCAGACTCTAAAAGCCACATGTTCTCGAATCTAAAAGGAGACTTCCCTTTCCGCATAACCCCACACTCCAGCATAAGGGGGACATGGTCCGAGACTACTCTAGTTAAACAATGCTGCGCCGTATTACTACTTCTCATATTTCAACACATGATCAACCAACTGATTTGTTTACCAAGGCTGTCTCTCATTCTCAGTTTATACATTTGCTGTCCAAGTTGCAAGTGGTGAATCTTTTTCTCCACTGTCTACTTGGGGGGGGGGGGGGGATTAACGAAAGGAAAGTAATGACCATAATTTATCTTCAAGGGCTGCTCAGTGTAGTTTAATTCTCTAAGAGTGTTGAGGATAATGTTTAGTAAGTTATTTATATTCAGTCAGTTAGTTGGTTAGCGGTAGGAAGTTGGTGGTTTTGTTTGTCAAATTTTGGTGGTTATCACAATTTTCGTATATGTAATATATATATGTTGGTGTAATCATTTCCTGGTGGATTAAGAAAAGGAGATATTATTTTCTCTCTTTCTCGAACTGTTCTTATTTCACTCTCATGTTTTATCATGATCTCTTATAAAAATTTGCAGTGCAAAGTTTGGTTTGTCTGTACTGCGGAAAAACACTTCCAATGCATCTGCTGGAAGCACCGGTATGGTTCCTGCTGAAGCAAATTTGTCCAATTTAAGACACCAAGCAGATGATGTTTGTGGTCCAGTTGTCACAAGTACTCAAACCACTCCCCCTAGAGGTAAAGATACAACAATGGTGGTACGAGACATTGAAGACTTGTTCCATGAAAATGCTCCTCCCATCACATTCAATTTTGAAGCATTCATGAAGAATGTACGAAATTACATTCAGGAGAACCATATTCCTGTTCGAGAGGATGAGTTGACCCAAGGTCTAATTGACTTAATTTCCAAAGGTGTATTTCTTCCAGCGAAGAAACAAAAGATTAATGACAACCAACGAACAAAACACATTGTGTAAGTGATTTTCTAATTCCATTATTTTTCCCAGTTCACAGCAGGTTATACAAATGTAGAAACATGGTGCCACGGAGAACTAGATCCATGGAACACAAATCATTATTTTTACCAGTTCGTATTTATTAAGAAAGCTGAGAGGGGCATGGTCCATCCTACTCAAGTGATGAATCCGAAGCTATTGATATGTTATGCCTGTATTTAATAATTTCGCTATCATAAGAAGCTATTGATATGTTATATCTGTATATATGAATATGCTGACTTATTTATGCAACGCACACAGCTACGAGCTTCCTGATTCACATTCTCTGTTGGGAAGGGTATGCTATATCATCTCTACTCTATCATATGATATATATATATACACACAAACTGCTCTGTTGCTGCTGATATCACTCTCTTGGATATTACAGTTTGATAAAAGAGAGGTGGATGATAAATGCCCGTACCTACTTGCTACGTGGACAACAGGTAAACGTAATTCATTTTTAAGAAAGAAGAATATTCATGATGCAACAAATATTTACTGATTAAACATGGATGATTGTTAATGACTGCTTGTCAATTGAGGGCTCGCTGATAAGTAGGCTACTATACTTCGCTCCTTCTATCCCATACTTAAAAGAGACCTTCAATTCTGAAATTTTAAAAAGAAGTGCTTGGAAGTGTTTATGGGATTAAGACAATTCTTCAGTTCTTTCAAAGGAAGACCTTGAGGAGGGTTCTCTTTTGAAGGTAGGCTGTCAGAAAAAAAAAACCTTCCCTAAGGTGCAAGTATCAACAGTCTCACAAGCAGGCCGAAGCCCCCACAACTCCTCCCAAAAAAAAAAAAAAGAAGACCGCCAGTGGCCGGGGCCCTAGATTGAAGGGACTTATAACCATAAAAATTACCCTCTTGTATGTTCATTGCACATCAAACCTAATGTGAACTGTTTAATATCAGGCGAAATTGGAAATTCCTCTGAATCACCCAAAGAAAAACGTGATTCTGGACAAGAAGAAGGCCAGAAATTGCTCGGAACTCTTTTGGTAAGGAAACCCAACTCACCATGCGCATTTACAAAATTTCTTTATGAATATAAACTACTTTATATGCGAGCTAATACCGAAGAAGAAATTTATACATAAATACTATGTTGTTGTCTAAAATAGATACCATGCCGAACAGCCACAAGAGGGATTTTTCCACTTGATGGAACATACTTCCAAACGAACGAGGTGACTTTCTGTGGATTGCAGTTATCCTAATTCAGTATCTTTTTGTTTTTTGCCAAATCATGGGCTGTTATATTGAAATATCATATTTGATCCATGCAGGTCTTTGCTGATCATCAAACCAGTTTATGCCCAATTAAAGTTCCACGAGAGTTGATACACGGTCTTCAGGAAATGATCATGTACTGTGGAACCTCTGTAAGAGCAATATATGGAGGTACAAAAGCATTTTACGACATTACAATTAACTTGAAAAGTACATGAAGATGGAATAACTGGCTCACATTTTTTTTTTTTTTTGCGTAAATTAAGCAGGTCTATCAATCCAGGAAATAGTCCATTGCTTTTGGAGAGGTATGGGATAAGTAACTTACTGATTCTGAATACTTGTTTATTACTTGTCATATGGGGAAAAACAAGAGTGCTGTTCAACTGCAGATTAAATTTCTTTTACTTTTGAACTTACAGGTTACATATGTCTAAGAGGGTTTAATCGATGGACTCGAGAACCTACAAGACTGGCGAAGTCTCTCCACACTCCAAAGGGCAGCAAGATAGAGAAAGATAACCATGAAAAGAAGGAAGTGTTGTGAAGAAGCACAGCAAAACAGTGAAGAAAAAACCCAATATGACACAATCCCTTGTGTGTTTTGTACTGATTTTAACCTGCGCATTTATACTTTGTGGAATGCAAGGAAGACCCTTTTTTTGGTTCTTTTCTTTGTGTGGGGGGTTGAGGGTGAAAGAGTGGAAAACAAAAGAGAAAGAAAAGAAGCCGAGAGATAGAAAGAAGTACAGGATACAGGAATGAGAGAAAGACCAATCCACAAACTTGGTGATGTATTTTCTATATATTTATAACATATTACAGTGAATAGAAAAAGGAAAGGTTTGACCAATTTGCTTGCTGAAATTATGTACATGAATAAATCTATCTTAAATTACAAATAATCACATGGATTAATTGGCTAACTGCTAACAGCCTCCCGCAAACCAAGCGGAACATGTTGGAGCTGCAGTTTGGAGGCAAGTAATTTCAAGCGAGGTTGGGCTAGAGCCTTGGTAAAGATGTCCGCCAACTGGTCTTTGGTAGAAACATAGGATAACCGAAGAAATCCGCGCTGTTGTAATTCCCGAACGAAATGATAATCGATCTCTATATGGCATGTACGGGCATGGAAAACGGGATTCTTGGACATGTGGATGGCGGAGATATTATCACAGTATAGACAAGGAGTATGTAGGAAAATACCCAATTCTCGGTAATGAAAGGAGAACCAACGAAGTTCCGAAGCCGTGATAGCAAGGGTGCGATATTCGGCCTCACTACTAGATCGAGCAATGGTGGATTGCTTCTTGGCAGTCCATGTGACAATGTTGGGGCCAACAACCACACAAGCACCAGTAATTGAGCGACGGTCATTGGGATCACCCGCCCAGTTAGCATCGGAGTAGGCAGATAACTATATATCCAATGATACTTGATAAGTCAGACCGAGAAAGATTGTACCCTTAACAAAGCGGAGTATGCGCTTGACAGCTTGCAAGTGGGAAGTACGAGGCTGGTGCATGTACTGGCATACCTGATTCACCGCGAAAGAGATATCGGGACGGGTAAGAATGAGGTATTGAAGACCGCCGACCATACTGTGATATAGATTGGCATCTTGAAGTGGATCACCCGAAGAACTGGTTAAATGAGAGTCGGGCAGCATTGGTGTAGATACTGGTTTGCAATTTTCTATTTGAAATTTTATGAGTAAATTAGCCGCATAGCGGGATTGGCTCAAAGTCAAAACAGTGTTAGAGTGAGATGCCTCAATTCCAAGAAAGAAACCGAGATTGCCCATACGCCGACTTTCGAAAGTATCACATATGTCATCCAAAACTTAGAAGACTTCCTACGAATTGGATCCTGTGACAATAAAGTCGCCGACATATACAAGAATAGCAATAATGGAGGAGGGCGAATACCGAATAAATAGTGACTATCAGCTTTTCTATTAAAGAAACCGAGTGACAACAGAAAATTGTGCAGCCGTTGGAACCAAGCTCGCGGAGATTGTTTCAAACCATAAAGAGCACGATCAAGCTTATAGACATGATCGGGGAATTTAGGATCACGGAAATCGGGGGGGGGGGGTTGAGCCATGAAGACCTCCTCATTGAGCATGCCATTTAGAAAGGCGTTGCAAACATTCAACTATTGAATAGGCCAAGCACGAGCACGGGCAAGGGCAAGAACAGTCCGAATAGTTTGGGGCTTGACAACTGGACTAAACGTCTCGTCATAGTCGAGACCTTCTTGTTGTGAGTAGCCTTGAGCAACAAGCCGAGCTTTGTGTCGTTCTATAGTGCCATCAGCCTTCCTTTTAATTTTAAACACCCATTTGCTACCGATGATGTTCATGGATGATGTGCGAGGAACGAGAGACCAAGTGTCGTTTTTATGAAGAGCACGAAGTTCCTCGTCCATAGCACGCTGCCATTGAGGGAGAAGCGCTACTTGTTTGAAATTCTGGGGTTCAAAATTCTGAGAATCCATGGTAGCGGCAGAGAGAGCCTCAGGGAGAGGATGACCATAGACGAGCTCGTTGATTCTCCGAAACTTGAGTGGTGGCGTTGAAGAAGGACTGGCAGAAGACTGACTCGAAGAAGCTGAAGTTGGACTAGAAGAAGAGTCTAGATTGAAAGGAACCGGGCTGATAGGAGAAGTTGGGAGCTATAGCAAGCTGATTAGTTGGTGCTGAAGAGGAGCTGACCCTTGAGGAAAGAGTTCTGGTGTGGACAGCCCAGGCGAGGGAGAAGAATGCTGGAACCTTGGGCTACTGTTAAGGCCCAAATCAAGAAGGGCAGTAGCAGGATCTATGGCGGCAGCCATGGGGCCTAAAAGAGAGTCCATCATACTGGGATGAGCCGGTATAGGCTGGCTGCATATATGAGGCGGATATGGACTGAAGTGCTGGCTTGGGCCAGGAGCAAGATCTGCAATTTTGTTAGGCCCAAAAGGAAACCAATTCTCATCAAATAACACATGCCGAGATATATAAAGACGGCCCGTTGATCTATCGAGACGACGATACCCTTTTCGTAATAGATCATAACCCAAAAAGACACAAGGTGTGGACTTTGTCATCAACTTGTGACGATTATATGGAACGAGATGGGGAAAGCAAAGACAACCAAAAGTTTTTAAATAGCGATAATCAGGAACATGCTGTAGTAACTTTTGATAAGGAGATATATAGTTGAGTCGATGCATGGGAAGACGGTTAATAAGAAACACAACGGTAGAGAAAGCTTCAAGCCAATATTTTTGAGGTACACTAGTGATGCTCCCGTGCGTTGCACAGTTTGTATACGGGTGTAAAATTATATATTCAGTTAAAGTTAATTAATATACAATTAAAAATTTTAGTATGGACAAAATAAAAAAAAGATTAACAAACAATAAATTTAAAGATAAAAAATCACATAAATTTTAAAAAGTTATTATAAATTTCTGAATACTTCTTTATATACAACAATATGTCGTTAACATGTACGACTATTATAACTACCACCATCACATCTGAAATTACTGATGTTAATCTTTTTTATTTAGCTACAAAATTATTAGATTTGTAACTTTCATATTACATATTTGTAATTTTTAGACGTATTTATTAATTCAAAATACAAATCCGTTTGTGTAGGAAGTTTGTTAATTTTTTAATAAAATACATTGGATTTGTAATTTTAAAATTAAAACATATCTGTAATTTTTAGATCTGTTTTAAAACAAATACAGATCATTTTAGATCTGTAATTTTAGGTTAGCAATTTTAATTATAGATCTGTATTTAAGAAAATACAGTTTGAAATATATATTAGTAATTTTTAGATCTTAGTTCTTGATCTGTATTTATAAGATCTGTAATTTTACTGGAGATCCATCATCATCTAATTTTTTATTTATTTTGATGCACTTATTATCTATAATCATTAAAACAAACTATCATAGATTGAAAATTACATCAGCAAATACCAGGTCTCAACATGCATATAGATTATTAACAAATTATAATTATGTCAAGTCAAATCAAATATGTATGAAGTTTTGTTTTAATGAGTAATTGTGGTGTGTGTGTGTGTGTATTAATCAACAATTGCATCATTGGACATAATTGTTCTTTCTATACTTGTCATTTGAAGTAAAGTACACACACACACACACATACTTGGCTTCACTCAACTCAATAATTAAACTGGTAAATCCTTATTATTGGTAGACAAAAGGTTTTAAATTACGATACTATTTCACACTATTATTTTACTATTGGAAAAAAAATATTTTACTATCATATCCTTTAAATCTCACTTTTAAAATTTTATTTTAATATCCAAATAGTACAGATTTTCTCAAAGTTTGGTAAACAAATGATGTTCTTAAGATATTAATTTAATGTTTATACAATATAACTTTAATCATAAGATTAATTGATCAAGAATTTAATAAAAAGTAAAAATAAAAATATTATAACTATGTTATTCATTAAAAAATAATGTTAGAAGGTAATTAAATAGAAAAATAACTTTATTGGTCAACTTAATATGAACAAGTAATTATGGGTAGATTTGTCCAAGCATGTCATTAATTAATGAAATAACTAATTATGTAGTAGATAAGAAAAAAAATGTAGTGGAATTAGCCTCTCTCTTTTTCATAATATAAACTAATAAAATGACCAAAGTCGAAATTAGTTTTTATAAGACAAGCCCAAAATAAATAAGTAAGAAAATCAGCCCAATGAAAAGATCTAAAACCTAGTATGTATCATGGTCAAACTTAAATACACGTTCTCTTCCTCTCCTCACTCATCAGCCATTTAGGACAAAAAAAAATTAAAAAAACATATCAATTTATTTGCCCTTCGTCTAGGGAAGAAAACTTTGGATGTTATTTTTGTTTGACCATCCATTCAAATAAAATTAGTCTAAACCACAAGTAAAATTTGTTTCTACCTTGGTGAAGGAAAAATACTTTTAAATGTTGATTTTCCTTACACGATGATCAATTATAGCTCATGAGGTATATTTTTATCGATTTGTCTCTCATCTAAAAATTACAGATCTAGATAGTCAAGATTTCTCCGTCTTCCTAAGATTTTATTTTTAATATATTTTTTACGATTTTTTTCGAGTAAGTCAATTATTTTGTAGTATACATTTTTAATATTTTTATAAAAAACATATCTAAACTTAGAGACATGTATTTATCAGATGTGAGCAATTAAGATAATTATTTAAAAAATTATGATTTATAATATATAAATCGCATCTCTTTCTGAATCTGTTTTATATAAAATGACATTGTTTCAGATTATTTCAAGTATTTAGCATTATATCCAGTTTATTTCAAGTAAATAGTTATTTAATTTTCATGATTTTTTAAATATAGTATTTTTTTTCAAATTATTAATGTTTGACCTATATTTAAATAGTATTTTTTTTATTTTCTAAAACAAAATCTCAAAAAACAAAAAACAAACAAACAAACAAAAAAACAAAAAAACAAAACAAAAGTCATGGTCAAGCCTTTAAGGCTGACTCCTTTAGTTACTAATAATTAGAGACTCACCAAATGTTAAGTTCACTTGACCATAATAGAAAATTAGAAACCAAATTATCATTTGCTTACATGCCAAATTTAGGGATTAAATTGCTATTCATAAAACTCACAAGATAGAATTTTATATTTTCTATTTATAGTCTTGTGTTTCAATGTGTTCTTTACAATCATGAAATTGTTCACAGCATACAAATGTTTTTCTTCTCTTTGAGCACTGGTTGAAAGTTGTCCATTGTTGTCGTCTTAATGTAGCATGAATCTGCAATTCAAAAAAAAAAGCACATGTAATTGAAAACAATCAAAGCAAAAAGGAAAAAGTTATATCTTTCTAACACATATCTCACGATGGTCATACATAATACAGTTAAATTGTTCACCAAATGATGAGAGATTATACAACTGGGCTAATCTCAACTTTAATGACCATTCAACATTGAATGAGTTGATATCCTTCATTCATTTGAAAAGAGGGGCCATTTTGCAGAGATCGATTCTTCGATTTTGGATTATGCTCGATTAACCTTTAATGGCATTGCAACAAATTTATAATGCTTTCATCATTTAAATAACTTGACAATTGAATAACTACTAAACTATCGAACTTCCCAAGGTATCCATATTTAAATAGATGAAGTGGTTAATCTTACCGATAATAAAATAGATTTGTTTGATACTATCATTAATAATCTTGGATTCATTTATATCATTGACACGATCAATGAATTTGTTTAATATGAATTACATATTCTAATAATCTTGAAATTTAAGAATAATTAAGAATTTTTGTCATGTCAATATTCATATTGCCGATTAATATGGATATATATTGTATATAATTGATTGAAGATAGATTTCAAGAGTTCAAAAGTTAGTATCTCAATATTAAGCAAGAATTCAAAAGGTTTCTAGATTTACTTATCTAGTCAACTACATTAATTGACATTTTTTATTTTCAATTTTCAATAAATATGATAGACATTAAAAGTGAAGTGTTTCCAAATTTAGAAAGTTTATTTTGGCAGGAACTTTCCAAATTATGCACCTCTCCTTTTATATATGTATAGATTAGATTGCGCAAGGAGGCACAATCCCATCTCAACAATATGGCGGTGCTTGCGTTCCACAACTCCATTTTGTTAAGGAGTGTAGGGGTAAGTCACTTGATGTCGAATACCTTGTTGGGCCAAAAACTGAGAAAACTGATGATTTATAAATTCACCACCCCCATCAGTTTGTATTGTTTTAATTGTGTAGATAGCTGAGGTTTTGCGACTCAATTGATTTTCCACATGTGTCTTGAATGTCGAGAAAATGGAGAGAACATCAGATTTTTGTAAAAGGGGAAATAACCACACATAACGTGAAAAATCATGAAAACTGGACAGGTAACACTTAAAACCAGACACAAGAAACAGAAGAGGGTCCCCAAACATCCAAGTGTAACATGTTGAGGGGATTTAGTGAATTAAAAGTACGAGGAACAAAAGGTTGACTACAGGACTTGCCCAAAGGGCATACATGACACAAATGGCTAGACTTCACAGATCCACTCACAGGAATCCGATATTTATTCACTAAAGACTAAAAAATATGCTGAGACGGGTGACCCAAACGAGCGTGCCACGTCTGTGATGTTGCACGTTCGCCAATGAGAGCTACATGATTAACGTCAGAAGAAAGCTGAAAAGATAAGTTGTAGAGGCCACCGGTACTAGTGCCAGAAAGAATAGCCTGTCTCGTACGGTGAATCTTCACACGAAAACCAGAATGGTCAATCTAAAAAAAACACAATTATTATCACGAGAAAATTGACGAATAGACAACAAGTTTTTATTCATAGAGGGCACACATAAGATATTATGTAAAAGAAAAGATCTAGAACCATTGAAAAAGATAGACTGACCAATACGAGAAATAGGAAGATACGAACCATTTGCGACAATGACAGTATCCTTACACAAATACCGAGTGGAGTGAGAGAGAATATCCGAGGACGGAGTCATATGAGCAGTAGCACCGGAGTCAAGAACGAAAGAGACCGGGGCCATGGATGATGTGGGTGAGGGGTGTGGGTAAGGAGAAGGCGGGTTTTGGTGATATGAGGGTAGAGAGAGTGATTGTGGTGATTGGTGGACAATATAAGTTTGATTAAGTCTGTTGGTATGGGGCAGAAGGGTTAGTCACAAGATAAGGATTGGTGGGAGAGTAGGGGGTTTGAGAAGCGGTAAAGCTGAAGGAGGACACGACTGGGGTAGGAGGGCGTGAGGGGTAATTAGGTGTTGGAAGAATACCACGGCCGTTGTTACTTCCACGGCCACGATTTTTCCACCAATTCTTACCACGACCCCAACCGCGGTTGTACTGAGGAGAATAGGAATTCGCACCAGTATGGGGATGAGTGGGTGGTGGCGAAGGTCTAGGTGAAGTGTCAGAAAAAACAGAATTGGCGACAAGGGCAGTGGTATGATTAAGTGTAAGGGTAAAGAACTTTTGTTGGAGAGCATGTTCTTGTAGAAGAAGGTCCTGAAGATCGTTGATAGACATTGCGGGACGAGAGTTTTGAACGGTAATGAATTCCTTGAATGGTGCACCGATACCACCAAGAATACGACGTTCCAAATCCTTATTGGTGACAATAACACCTGCGGTGGCAAGAGAGGTTTGGATGGTTTTGGCTTTAAGAATGTAGGCTTTGATGGATGTGTTAGGAGAACACTTGAGGTCATGGAGTTCATCCTGAAGTTTCTAGATGTGAATTTGGGAGGAAACTCCAAATTCTTGAGAGAGCAACGTCCAAGCTTCCGGTGCGGTTTTACAAGGGTTAACATAAGGTTGAATATCAGCGGACATGGTTGCCTTAATCCAACCAAGTACAAGTCCAGAGGCTTGATGAAATCGGTCATATGCTGGGTTTGGTGTGACTTTGTCTTCTAAGAATTCTGGAGGTGGGATGGTTTGGGTTACGGTATCGGTGATTTTGTGGGTTTGAAGAACAAAAGTGAATAGAGAACTCCAGTTTAGGAAGTTTTCGTTGGTGAGGTGGCAATGAGACATATAGCACTAGATATTAAGGAAAAGGGGAAGGGAATGGTTAGTGGTTACTACGGTTTTGGAGGGGCTAGCATCATTCATGGCCATTGGTTGCTCTGATTGTAATACCCCGATTTTCGGTTAGCTTGAATTGCGTGCAATGCTCACATTTCTTCCCTTGTTGAATGCTTGTTTAGTTTGTGAGAGAGTCTAGATGTGTATGAGAGATCACATTAAGACCAAAATACAATTAAGAGATGCTCTGTAGTTTTTGACTTGCTAAAGTCACAAGTCGTAACCCGACGATAGTCAGAATGCACCGCAATTGAGAGTTTGCTTGCGTTTTGTGTTCCTGACCTCGATTTGGTCTCAGATATTTACATGATGATTGATTAACATGTTTAGATGTGTCAGACTTCTAGTTGGATGCATTCCTTAAGTCTTGTGAGGTTTTGACGTTTCGAGGATAGCAATCGTCCTTATCGCGTAGTTCGAGATTGAGCCGTGTGATCGTCTCATCTTTCGGGAGTTCTTTTCTCCTATCTATTGGTTAACATCTGAGAAGAATTCAGGCATATTCAATAGCCTTTTTGAAGTGTTTATAATCTTGTGTTGTTGCCCGTCAGTTTGTGGTTTCGTTCGCCGTTTCGTTAGCGAGTTGTCACTACAAGAAAAATGACTATTTGTGATCCCTATTATTTGGGAGGGCTAAAAAACGGTCCCAAATACCTTTATTTGGGAAGGGAGGATTAACGGTCATAATTATTTAGTATTTGAGACTATTGTGTAATAGCCTTCCCAAATACTTGTGATTTTGGGACCCTTGTTGTAAAACCCTGAAATGTTGCTTGCTTGTGTTATGCATGAATTCATACACTTATAATCATCATGAATATGTTCATTTAGCTCCCGTATATGTTTAGAGTCAATAGCATGATCGTTGACGTCGTTTGAGATGCACGTATGCATTTTCCTTTCACGAGATGCTTTGAATCTCGGGTTTATGTTTTATGTTGTTAAAACATGGATAATTGCTAGAAGGCATTTATAATATCATTAACATGCCCTGGATGTGAGTTAGATGCTCGTTGCATCGTCGGTTTGGTTGCTAGTTTGATTCTAGCGTTAACCCTTCTCAGTTTGACTTTTTCGGTTGTCGTTCGGGAGAGTTCTGCCTGAGTTCTTGGCCTTGTTTTCTGGGGGTTTGAGACTTGATTCCTTTGTTTATAGATTGGAGGACATTAAGGTTGAATTGTAGACCATATTTGGCTTGGAAGGACTCGAGAATGCACGCGGGAGAGGCCGGGACCGAGCAAGGATTGAACGAAGGCTAAATTGGTGTAATCAGGTATGATGCGGTCGCATCATATCAAGCCCATGCGACCGCAAGGGGTCCTGGGGCAGAATTCGGGATTTTGCTTCCTTTTGTTCACTGTCCGAAAATTAACCCATTAAACCTATTCTAAACCTATCCTAAACTCACTTACTTAGCCTAATCTTAATCCTAAACATCTATTAGGAGATTTAGGGGTAATTAGTGACTTAATTAGAGGATTTAATCCCTCATATATAAACCCAATCTGCCGCACTCTCTCATTGTCGGCCAAAACAGATTTCGACCTTTCCTTCTTGCGATTTCTGAAAGCACTCAAGGAGACCTGGGAGGAAGCTTGAGAGAAGGTGATTTCTAGGGTTTTGAAGGGCTTAAGCTTGGTGTCCATTGCTAAGAGTCTTCTTCTTCCCCCATTCTACCTTCAAGATTGAAGAAAGAGTTGAGGAGAAGACAATCTCCAAGAATCCGAAATTTCAGTTGTAGGGCTGAGTTTTTGTAAGTTTCTACCTCTCTTCTTCTTCTTTTTGGGCTCCATTGACCCTAGGGAAACAACCAATTGTGCTATTTGAGGTCAATGGAAGCCATTGTTAGGGTTTGTAGAAATTCATGAACCCTAGGTTTCAAATTATTGTTAGAGATGGGTGAACCTATGTGAGACTTGATTTTTATGGAATTCATATGCCAATTAGTCTATTAAACTTTGCTATATGAATTGTTCATATGTATTGAGCTTGAATGACAAAGATACTTGGAAGGGAATTTTCCCCAAATTGTGTTTGGGCTTGTTAAACATGATGGTAAGCCTAATTATTGTGTTATACATGTTTAGTGGAGTCTATTGAACTTAGTTGTGTTGATTATCCATGAGTATTGAAGTTGGTTTGGTTGAGATACTTGGAGGGTGTTTTACCCTAATCTTGTTCTAGCTTGCCAATTAATGATGTGAGCTTGATTACTATGTTTTATATGCTTAATAGAGTATATTAAACCATGTTGTGTGATTTAATCATGAATTGGAGATTATGAATTGGTAAAGTGTTAAAAAAATGAATTTATGCACAAAATTGCCAATTTGTTTAAGGTTGCGTTGTTAAGTATTTTGTGAGGTTTATATGAGTTCTATGAACTTGGGAACAAGGTTTTGGCGATAGTTATGAACATAGGGGGATGTTGAAGCCCATGCTTCTATTCCCTAAATTTTCGGAAAGATTAGATTGGACTCAACGGAGTCAACCTTTGGGTTAATATGAATCCTAGGAACTATGATCTTAAGTCCTACGGAATTTTGGGTAGAATTCATGGAGGTCGAGCCTCCAAGAAGTTTTGAAGTGTGTGAAGCACACTTGATTATGAGAGCTTATATGATTCTCGGTTTTGATATTTGTGCTAGTTGTGGATGAAAAGCATGACTAGTTTGATGGTAGAGTGTTTACCTACTTGTTTTGAGCATATGAGTATATATTACTTGTGCTTGGGTTTTGAGTCCAGCTAGAGTCGGTTTGTTGAGTTTTGGTGGGACGATACATCGTCTTCACGAATTGTGAGATTCGTGATCGCGATGGATCGCCGTGCCGGGTTTGCACACACCCCTCCATCGATGGCCACGGTGGGGAAGTAGTTTATCTTAGTTGTAGTAATACACATGACTTTGATAACTATGGAACTCGAGGAGACTGTCTCGGGACGCCGATATCTACGAGAGGGATATCGAGGGCACATAAGGGTTTTGCACGTGTTTTTGCAGGAGCGACACGCGCGGAGGAATTTGGGTAATGGTATCATATCCCTTATATATGAATTGTTTCACAAGTGCTTAAGTGAATAACGTGCTTGGTGAATTGGATATGATATGATGTTTGTTTTGGTTTCTTACATGTTATACTTAATAGATAACATATTGATTAATGTTGTTAAGCATGTATGCTATCACATGAGTATTATTGGAATGTGGTTTTATGCCAAAGGTATAAATCATTATTGTTAAGTTTATATGCCTTGACATGAATATTATGGGAAGGCTATGTTATATCAATAACATGAATTACTGTTGTTAAGCTAATATGCTTTATCATGAATATTATTCGGATATGGCACTATGTTAAAAGCAGGAATTATTGTTGTTAAGTTTATATGCCTTGACATGTAAACCATCGGAAGGCTATGTTATATCAATAACAAGAATTATGATCGTTAAGCATATAAATGCCTTGACATGGATTTTAGTGAGATGTTATACTACAATGATAACATGTTTTGTTAATGTTGAGCATGGATGCCATAACATGAATTTGTATAAGGTTATTTCATGACGATAGCATGATGTATTTTATGATTGAGCATTATGCCATGGTAGGAAGTTATGGTTAGTAACTTACTAAGTCTTTGTGACTTACTTTTATTTGTTGGTTGTTTTCCCTAGATCCGAGCCGAGCGTGCGGATCCAAGTAAATCAGAAGATTGCGTTGACAAAGATTCTTTTGGCAAGGTTGCTACTTAGATGTTTGTTTTGTTTTTGGTGAGGTCGTTGGGAAGATGAAGTTATATAAACTTCATGATTTGGGTAGCAAACCTGTATGTGTTTGTAATGTTGTAATTATGTTGTTAGCTTATTCTTTTGGTAGCCGACCAGTAGAAGTCGTGCTAGATGTATATTGGTAGTTATACTCCCATATGTTTTTGTTATTGTTAGTACTATAATTATTGGTACTTATGTTGTTGGTAGCCGACGGGCTTTAGTCGTGCTTGGTTAATTGGTGATCATGTTTAGCATGCTACATTGCTAGTTAAAGTATTATGTTTGTTCTCCGGCGTGTTTTTTTTAGCCGTTAAGTTGTTAGACTAGAGTCTTAGACTTAGTGTAATGTTGGGTTCCGGCCGTAATTTCGCCGATGACTTGGTTTATATTATGCTTATTATTGAATTGCATAACAGGGAGTTTGTCCTACGTGCCCAATGTTAAGGCACGCGAATCGAATTTTTGGACCGAGAGATTAATTATCTCTTTGGTTGTTTTTAGTTTGAGCTTGTTAGCTCGGGCGCCACTGTTTTATTTTATTTCGCTTCCGCATGTGTTTTGAGTTGTCGGTGTATCGCCGTTATGGCCCTACCCATTATTTGTTACTTGTGTGTTGTTATTTGTCTTCAGGCGGCACGACCTTGGGATTTCGTCTTGGGATCCGGGTCGGGTCGTCACACTTGTGCAACCCCATACTAAATTTCCTCTTTGTTATTTCAGTCTCCCGCGTTCCTCTCCCGCCATACAGTTTTCCCCCAAAATTGCCACCATCGTATATATTATTTCCCCAAAATTCCCCCAGCCATGTTTTCCCCAAAATTTAGTTTCCACTATCACACTCTCTTGTTCTCTCTCAAGCTCGTGTACTCGTTCACGTCGTCAGCCCCGACACATTTCTATTTGATTACTCTCCGGCTCCGGCACATCTCTATCGATCTGATTACTATCTGGCTATTGTACGCTTCTCTTCTCTATCTGATATATAGTCATGTGCCCGCTCATATTAACGTTAAATGATTTTGTGTTGGCATGGAGTGAAGCAACCAAGGTATCCATGGTCAGACGGTCTAGAGTATATAACGTTGTGCCCTATTCAGCCAAGAGGCAAGTTTAGCCAGAAGATAGTGCTCTCCGATTACTCTCACAGATTCGATCCATTCTCTATCTGTCTGGTGAGCTCTTCTCTCTGTCTGATTTTTATTTCTAAGGTTTTTGGGTTGCAAAAAGGTATAAGCTTAGCTTTAATGAAAACCAAAGCTCATGATAGGTTTTAGGGTTTGGGCGATGACACTTTGATTCGGTAAAATCATATATGTGATTCCAAATTAATTTGTTCAAGTGAAACAAATTAAGTTAGTTTTCCCAAATTACAGGCACTATGTCTTCGTGCTTGCTACGGCTGTTACGAAATCTGTGAGAAAGTCTCTCTATCGTTCGATTACTTTCTTGGGAATCCCTTTGTAAGAACCTCACTCTCTCTCTCTCCTGTATTCTTTCTCTATTAAACCCTAGTTCATAAATCCATGATGCTTAATTTTCGTGCCTGTGTGTGTGTGAATGGTTGTGTTTGGTTCTGTATGCCTGAAATTTTTGTTAGATTTCGGTTTAGTCTTAGGAGTTTGGAGTACTACCTGTAATTCATTTTGATAAGTAAGTATCCTATATATATTCTAAATTTTTCAATCTTTGAATCTGAAACCAAACGATCAAAACCAAACCGACTTGTTTGGTTTGGTTCGATTCCGTGATTCCAATGTGCACCCCTAGCTTTCTATACTTTGTGGACACTGTAGGAAGCTAGTGGCATTAGTTGTGGTGGGGTCTTTCTATGCCCTTATGTACCTTTTATCCTGGTGCTACAATTGTGCATAGGCTGTCTGGTTCGTATTCTATGGGTGGCTTAGTTGTTATGGGAAGTGAGAGATGGAGTGAAGGATAGAGCTTATGGTTGAAGTGAATGGTTAGCAGTGCTCAAGCGAAGAAGATGGATTCCACAATTTCAACGGAAATGATAGGCATGCTGAGGCCACATTAAATGAGGAAATCATTAACTTGACTAAAAACTTGACCTATTTGTCGAGATGAAACCTTTATCCATTCTTGTTCAAAAAAAAAGATGAAACCTTTATCCACCTGAAGTTATCGGTCTAACATTCTTTCTTCTTTCCAAACGCCTTTACTGCTGTAGCACGTTCTTCAGCAGCCTTTTTTTCCTCTTCGGTCTCCTTGCCAAAGAGATCCACATCATCATCATTATCATCATCATCATCATCATCATCATCATCTGCGGCTGTAGCCTGATGCTCAAAATTCTTAAAGAATATTAGGTTGAAAGATTTCAATATTGCAAAAAAGATTTCAATCTCACTCAAAAAATGAAGTAAATCTACTTCATATATAAAGAGCAACACAGACAATAAACAAATAAAAGAGAGTATAAGCAACCAAATCAATATTGTGAACCAGAAAAACAAACACATAATCCAACAAAATAAGAAAATTAGAGCAGGGTTAAAACATGCCTTTAAGTCAGTAGTAGGAGGAAGCAATGGCTTCCTCCGTGATAGGAGTTGATCCTTCTACAGTGACACCAGAACCTTCCACAGAGACACCACTGCAGATTGTAACCATTCAGAAAAATCTAAGTCAATAATAAAGATATCAATATGTATCTCTATAATGTCCATTTAGCAAGGCAGTCATATCTAAAATAGCTCAATTTGTTCATGAACAATGAACCAGCTACCTTGTTAGTGAACTTGATAGATCAATTACAAATAACTTAACTAAATGTAAAGAAAATAAAATTTCAAATAACTTGATTAGTAAAGAGGGTAAAATAAATGGACTTTCAGAAATTACTCCTCAAGACGGGGTAGTGGTACTTTACGCAACTGAAGAAAAAAAGGTATTTACTTCAAGATGCATGTTTCATAAACTAGTTCTATTGTCTTGCTTCATATATTTTTGACCAAATAATTTATTTTAGGATAGACCATTTGAGAAAACAAATTCTTTAGGACCTCATCTTAAGTAATCAAGTTTGGATCCCTCGCAATCCCTAATAATTTAACTCTTGATCTACATGTTTACACACTAAGCTTACTATATTCAAAGTTCAGTTTACAAAGTAATAAACCAGGAAATTGGGAATGATTTCAGTTACATTTGATAACACATGAGCATATACTTTCCCTTTCATGATTGCTTGCCCTGAATCCAATCTCAAATTGGTGATAAAGACCTTAATTCATATATAATCTACCCTTAGCATTAAGTCACTCTATTTGCATCATTTTGACCAAAATTGCTGCAGAGAAGACCCCGGTACCTCAGAACAAGTAAAGAGCATATAAGTTAAGAACTTACGAAATCCTTAGAAGTGCCTCAATGTGATTATACCAGCGAGAGACATTCACGTAATCCTCAGAAGTGCCTCAATGTGATAATGGACCATTATTAGGCTCATTTTATAACCTCATGAAATCGTCAAATTGGAGAGGGAAAAGAAAACGGAAAACACCCGAAGACTAAAACATAATAAGAGCACCATTATAACCTGTGACCTCAGATATCTATGCTCTGTTCCTAAGCTACAAATATTTATATCTCATGATGCACGTAGATTTTATTTTATATTTTTTCTGAAATATAGATAAATATTTGGTCATAAAATCTGAGGTCAGGCAACTGCACAGCCTTGCATTAGCATAGGTCTGTTCCTGCCCACACCCAGGACCCATACCTGAGTTCAAATAGCATAGTGGTACATCATGGAGATGTATTGATCTTTCTCATTAGAAGAAGGGCCTTGGGACTGATGGAAGCAATATTTCTTAACTTACAGAATTAAAATCAGTGCATTGCTGTTCTGTACCAATTTTATATAGCATGGCTTAGGACTTTAGGGTAATTGACTTTATAAATGCAAGCCATAAGAGATGAAAAAAAGGGAGAAGGGATTAAACTATGTACATTGCCAGCTAGTTTCAGCAGATCCTTATAAACATGGTTCCAGAGACAGAAACAAAACATCCAGATAAGGTAAGATAAAACTATGAGAGAGGCAACAGACATGTCCAAAAGTCACTATTACAACAAAGAAGAAATAACTTAAAAATAACAAATGTTCTTGCAAAGGAATACTAATGGTATTCATTCCATTGGTAGGAATTTAATACAGTGCTCATTTTTCTGACACGTTTATTTTTTAGCTTCTTGTGTAACAATTTGCATCGTTTTCTTATTCTATATACTGATTGTGGTTCACTTCGCGAATTTCATTCTTTCCTTTCAGGGGAAAATTTTAAGTTCCGGCTAATCTGGGTAAGACATTGGTATGTATTGTAATTAGATGAAAGCAAATAATGAGGATACATCTCATGCTAACGTGTTCATCAAAACACGTAGTAAAAAGGATGGTACCATACCTGACGATGACACAAGAAGCTTAGTGGTAAGTAATTTAGTATTTTGTACTATTATATATATGGTTTGTTTACTTTAGTGTTCGCTAATTTTTTGAGTTACTCTTGTGTTCTTAGGAAAGGATCACTCAAAAAATTAATGAGGTACCTGAAGAGAATCAAACACAAGCTTACAAAGAACAAGTGTTTGTTGATGTGATGGGGACTGATGGACATGGGCGTGTGAGGACGTTTGGTTCAGGACCATCTCCTCGTGAGGTGTTTGGGTCTCGGTCAACCTTAACAATACGTTCTTCTGATGAAGTCGAAAACATGGCTAAAAAAATATCTGAATTTGAGAACAATCAAACTATAATGCTTGAACAAATTAAGCGCATGCAACATTTATTGGATGCACACGAAATAACAGCATCGTCTCCTCGTGTGGATACAAATGGCTCTGGATCTAGTGTAGGACAGGTAGATCTAGTACCCTTAATTTATAGTGTAGATCTCTTAAGGTACCTCTTTTTTTTTTCTTTTCTTTTTTTGGCGTTATTTATACTAATTATATATTTTTTGTTGTAGGCTCGGACCAACTCACCGATGGACGACTTGAGCTAGCTGTTTCAATGATGAACGAAGTGATCTATCTATTTCAATAGACACTTTTGTATAAGAAAGATACTTATTGAAACTTTAGTTTTTGAAGGGTAGTTGATCTACATTCAATCTTTTTTTAATTGTACTTTTATGTAATTTTGAATGTTTTTTATGTTATGCTTTTGACTAATTGGGTACCAATTAGAAACTTATCTATATGATTAGTTTATGTTATGATTTCAATTCATTTCTATAAAATGTAATTGTTTTCCATTTGATAATTCGCATATATTTGACTCCAACAAATGGTGGTCATCTCATATTAAAACAATATCAAATACAAAAATAATTGGTCATAAATGTTATTTAGGAGGGCATCAACTGTGCCAAATATTACGTGGGGAGGTCAAACACAACAATCCCAAATACTATTTGGGAGGGCAAAAAAACCGTGCCAAAAACTTTTTGGGAGGGCAACTGAACCGTCCCTAATACTATTTGGGAGGGCAACCAAAACCGTGCCAATTACTATTTGGGAGGGCAACCGAACTGAGCCAAAAAACTATTTGGGACGGAATCAAAACCGTGCCTAATTCTACTATTTGGGAGGGCAGATAAACCGTGCCAAATACTATTTGGCCCGGTTCAACATAACCGTCCCAAATGCAAGTATTTGGCACGGTTCAACAAAAACCGTCCCAAATGCACGCTAACTGGCACCACCCTATCAAACCGTCCCCTTGCCGTCCCAAATAGTATTTGGGACGGTTTTGAGCCGAGACAAATGTATTTGGCACCCAAGTATTTAGGAAAGAGCCAAAATCGTGCCAAATACTATTTGGGACGGTTTTGGCAGTATTTGGCATGGTTTTTGGCCGTCCCAAATACCCCATTTTCTTGTAGTGTTGTTGTGGGAGTTCTAGACCTACTTTGAAGGTGGTTTGAGACTTGTTTGGTTTAGCTAAGTGTTTGAGGTCTTTAAGGGTTGAATTATAGGCCATTTTGAAGCTTTAAGACTTGCGGTTGCATGCGGGAAGGACCGTACCCGAACAAGGAAGCAAAAATTGGAAGTCTAGGTTGTCAGGGACCATGCGCTCGCATGGTGAGCATTCCATGTGACCGCATGGCCTTCGAGGCAGCCCACTCCCTGTTTTGGTTTTTGATGAGAATTTCCTATCCTACCCTCTTTAAGCCTCCTCTAAACCCTTCCTAACATCCATACTTAGTCCTAATCATTTCCTAACATGTTTGGGGAGTTAATTCAGATTTGATTAGAGGTTGATTACTCCTAACATTCACTAATTGTACCAAGGAAATTCTTATTGTACCCACTTTATTTGGGGAAGTATAAAAGCCTAATCCCTTTGTAAATTCAGCAAATTCCCTCATTTCACCCTTCATTTTCATACGTAGAGAGAGAGAGAGAGAGAGAGAGAGAGAGACAGAGAGTGGGAGACCATGGGGGCTTTGAGCCCTAGCTTCTTCCTCCTCCAATCCATGAAGATCCAACCGTTGGATTGCCTTCAAACTTCGGATTCGTGAAGCCCTCGACGAGTAGAACAACTTCACCGATCAGATTTTGATTCTTTGAAGTTTTCATCCAAGTCAAGTAAGCTACTATACTCATCCTTCTATGGATTTTGTGCTCATTGACCCTAAGGAAAACAAATGGCTTGCTATTTGAGGTCAATGAGTACACATGTATGTTGTGTGTGATTTTATTTTGGGTTTTGGATGAGTGAACTTGTTAGAAGCATAAATAGGATGCTTTCTAGGTTTAATGAAGTATATTAGTGAGCTTCATTTTTGTAAGTTTGGACTTTGAGCATGTTGGTCATATAATTCCTAAAAACCTAGGGTTTGACATGTTGCTTATGTAGTAAATGGGTTATTGATGATATGAATGATTTTTGGGGATTTCTATGGAATATAATGAATTATTGGAATTACATATGTTATATGTTGAAAGTTTGGAAGTATGCTTGATGGACTTCTATTTTTGGTGGTGAGCATGATAAAGGAATTATCATTATGGATTACATGATTTAAATGTAATGTTTGACTTTATTGGGTTAAGTTGACTTTTATGCATATAAGAGTATGTTGTTCAACTTTAATCCATGAAATTAAGGCTATGAGCATGCTAGATGAAATTATATCTTAGTTATGAGCATGTTGGATAAATGGCTTATTTTGGATGAAAGCATGCTAGACTAAATTCTATCTTGAGTACATGCTTGAAATGTGATGATTGACTCTAATAAATAAGTGTTGATCTATAAACCATGTTTTGGGGATTTTTTTGGGAAGGTATGGATTATGTTGGGTTACACAATGTTGTTAACCTTGAGAATGTAGCCATGAATATTAGCTAATGAATAATAGGAGAGCTATGATGCAAATAGCTTCTATGCCTTCAAATCTGGAAAGAGTAGAAATGACTCAACGGAGTCGATTATGGGACTAATATGAACATAGTGAATTACATATTGAGATCCTACGGAATTTGGGGTAGTTTTGATGGAGGTTAAGCCTCCGAGCGTTTTCAAGTGTATGAAGAACACTTGGGTATTAGAGACTTGATATTATTGCTTTAATGTGTTTATGTACTAGTTAGCATAGAAATGCATAACTATGTTATTTAAAAGTGAATATCTACTTGATTGGATTAGTGCGATATGTTGTACTTTTCCTTTGGTTGAGCATGCGAGGATATACTACATGTGCTTGCATTTGAGTCCAACTGGCGTCTTTTGGTTTGAGTCTTTGGTGGGACGATGCATTGTCTTCACGAATTGTGGGATTCGTGATCACAATGGATCGTAGTGCCGGTTTGCACACACCCCTCTATCGATGGCCACGGTGGGGATGTAGCTGATCATTGCTAGAGTAATACACCTACCTTTGATAGCTATGGAACCCGAACGGGTATTGTTTCGGGGACGTCGATATCCACGAAAGGGATATCGAGGACACATTTGGTTGCACGTGTTTTGCAGGAGCTACACGACGGATGCGGAAAAGGAATCATCTTTTCTCTTATGTGGTTTATATTATGAGCACTTATATGAATTGTTGTGCTACGTGGCTAATGATATGATTTACATGAGATGATGATTACTTGATGAAATGTTATAATAGAAATATAACATGCTGATGGAATGATGATTTATGATATGATGTTATACTAGACAATATAACATGTTATCCATGGTTAGAATGGAAACAATAGTCTCCCATATATGAATTATTATATGAGTTGTGTTAAATGATGAAATATGAGACTCATGGTATAATTGGGTTATGTGGTTGGTGGTTTGATGATAGGTTTAGATGTGTAAATGACATGCTACACATATTGGAATTAAGAATCATATTCTATTTGGTATGGATTACTTTATGATAAATTATGTAGAACTATGTCCTATGTGTCTACGGATGAAATTTTGTTTATGTTGAGGATTATACTATGAAATGATATAACATAAGTATGACATGAGATGTACATGTTTTATTTTAGCATAATGTCATGCCATGACATTACATCTTTAGTAGCTTACTAAGTCTTTATGACTTACTCTGTTTACTTTGTTTTCCTTAGATTCAAGCCACGCTAATGATTCGAAGGAATCCGCCGAGTCTACGATAGAACATGTGGTTCTTGTGAAGGATACTACCATTAATATTTTTGTAGCCTTGGCTTCAGAAAGGACGTTTGGGAAGTGAAGTTATATAAACTTCACTTTGGGTAGTAAGATTTGTGTTATTGATTTGGTACTTGTATTTGTTTAATTAGTACTTAGTCTTTTGTGAAACCGACAACTGTTAGTCGTGCCATGTTGATACTATTACATTAATTCTATCCATCTTGAGTTGTTTATATTGTTGGTTATTTTGTACTCCGGCATGTTTAGCCGTTGAGTGTGTAAACTAGAGTTGTAGACTCAGTTTAATGTTGGGTTCCGGCTGTAACGTCGCCGATGACTTGGATATATTATTGTTTATAAATTGTAACAGGTGGTTTTGTTGTACGTGTCCAATGTTGCGTCACGTGCTTCGAATTTTTGGGCCGAGAGATTTACTATCTCTTGGGTCGTTTTTTTATTTTATTTCGGAGCTTGTTAGCTCGGGTTCCATTAAGTTATTCGCTTCTGCATTTGTTGAGTCGTTGGCGTATCGTTGTTATAGCCTTAACCCTTTGCTTGTTAATTGTGTGTTCTGACGTCACAACCTTGGGGTCTTGTATTGGGATCCGGGTCGGGTCGTCACACTTGGTATAAGAGCTATTGGTTAGTTGTCTGCCAAGATAGGTTCCTTGGCCTAGTTTGGGGGTTGGTTTTGTGTAATTTGTTATATCTTAACATCGAGAGTTATTCTATGTTAAGACAGTTGAAACTAGAATGGGTCCTGACACTAGTAGAGGTGCCGGTGTTGATGAGTATAAGGTAGTATTAGTAGTATCCATGTTTGAGAGTCCACCGGAGTATTGGTGGCAAATATTATGAGATTTTGGTTCAATATTTAGTAATGTTCACGGAGTTAGCTCATTAGAGTAGAGTACTTAGTACCGGATGAGACTAGGAAGACTCTATGAATTGTGAAAGAGTTAAGGATCAAGGATAAAATATTATAGGCAATTTATTCTATTACAGCTTGCGGATTATCGGGGGGATGTGAACTACACTTATGAGAAAAGTTAGATATCAAGGAATGCACTCGAGAGAGGACCTCAAGGACTGTTAAGGATTATGATTTGTTTAGAAGGCAGTTAACATCTCATAAGGTTGTATAGACAAATCCGTAGTCTAGTAAGCGAAGTGATGCTTTTACATATAGTCATAGATGACGAGGTGATGAATCGATGTGTAAATTTTGTTTGGAAAATAAAACACCGAGTGTAGGTGTTAGAGTTATACATGCCAGTGTTTTGCTTGTGGTGGTGATCACATTTGAAAGGATTGCCTTAAGTTGAGGATTAACGACTCTAGGAGTGCTAATAAGCGGTCTAGTGACTCTTAGTCAGGTGGTTATAGACGACCTAGAGTTTGAGGTTGTGTCCGCGCGTGGCGGTCGGTCATTGCGGAGTTTTGGGACCTATCCGAGATAGGGGGTATTCCTTATATATACATATAGTATGGTTTTTATTATTGTTATTATGAGTACACGTTGTATCGGTAGCTCATATGCATTCATACATACATTGCATTGTGTGTTGAGATTTATTGATTGTTGCTTTCCCCGGTTTATTGATATGATCGAGGAGGATGTCCCGGTATGGGATTGGTTTATGCTTTTGGGGTGTGTAACGACCCGACCCGGACTCCAATGCGAACTCCCAAGGTCGTGCCGTCAAGACAAGCTAAGAGACGGACAAGTACCTGCTAGGCATAATGGTGCGGGTCAAAAAGCTGAGCCAACAAGCTCAAAACCAGAATGTAAAGCCACAACGAAAAAACAGAACAACTCAAACTAAAATCTGCGTAAGCAAATCATAAGTGGAACACAAGCCTTTAATCCTAAACCAAGGAACGCAAGGCTTAGAGACAACTATCTCTCGACCAATCTACGATGCGCGTGACGCAACATTGCGCACGGGCAACAAACCATCGGCAACCAAAGGCCGGCGAACCAACAAGATCCCAACCTGATAAACAACCACTTAACGGCTATAACATGCAGAGGGACAATTCGACTATAAGAATAATATTTCAAATGCTAAACAACTAAGCCAAGATGAAATGCCCCGGAACTTTATGTGATCGTCTGGCCAATATGATAAGCCTTAACGTGGAAGATTTCTTATGCCTGGGTAGGCTAAGGTAAGGCCGATACCCTTGGGATGTTCGATTTACGCTCGTTAGCGTGTTAAAGTCTCTATTGCGTGATTTAGAATTGTTGGGAACTCGACTCGGTAAAGTGTTATCTTCCTTAATTATTGTTTACGGCCTTTGAGATATCCTAGGTCTTCGTGTACTTGGTTGAATAAATTTTATATCCTTATAATCATGTTTATAAAGTTTACAGGTGGGACAACGTTCAAAGTATAGTCGTCGTCATAAGTTTGATTTCGCAATTCGCGTATCGTTAACATATCGCCTTTGGTACTTTGGTCGCACTTAATTTTGGTTTTACCTTTGGTATGTGTTTGAGACATTTCATTAGGCTTCTAACATGTTTTAAAACAACTATGTATGCTTGTTCGTTCGTTGTTTCAATCGTTGGGTTGTCCTGCGTAGTTTCGTCCGTTGTACAGCAGTTACGGACCGATTTCGGTATGCGACTGCATTGTTTTGATCGAGGAACCCACGAGAAAATTTTTGTTTGGTTTGGGGTTTTTAAGGCTTTTACTTAGGACATTTACAGAGTGGCAGGAGAAGAAATCACGTCGTTTCGTCAAACTGGAGCCGTCGTAAGTTGGACGAGAGCACTGTAGCGCGGTACTGTAGCAGTACGAGTTAGCAGCACATTTTCTTGATTTTTGTTGTGAAATGTCCATCCTACCCCCAACTAACTTCCCTCCTTCACCCTTGGCCACCCAATTGAGGGCATTTTTGGTCCCCCTTACTCCCTTATGACCTGATTTTCCCCTTCCCCCTCCTCATTTTATGCATCCACCATTAGAGAATAGTGAGAGAAAGTGAGGTGTGTTCATGGAGGTTTTCCGGCGATTCCCGGAGTTCCGGCCAACCGATTGTCGAGCCAAGTATGCCATTTCGAAGCACTTGACGAATGGATTCTTTCCATCCGGTTTGTTTTTGTTTCCTTTGTTGTTTGAGCCACGATTGAGGTACGTTACGAAATCCCCTTCTTTCTCTCTCTAGCCCATTTTGATGCTAGGATGTTAGAGATGTATTCCTCTTGATTTATTGTGTTGATACATGTCTAGATGACATGTTTATGATGGGTTTTGATTAGTGAACATATGGGGATGGATTTGTTTGAGTTTGTTGGGTTCGTTAAAGTGATTGGATACGAAATTGTTAGTTATCGCGTTTAGAAACCCGGGTGAAGTAAAAATCCTGAAATTGTGCTTTGCCCTAGATTTTGGGAATTTGTATTTTGACTCAACGAAGTCTATTATATGTTTAAAATGCTATTTTGAGCCCTAGGATAAATTCCTACGACTTTTTATGTTCATCGGAACTCATGTTCGAGATCTCGAGTTTTGGTCGGGTGAGACCAAATGGGTGTTTTGTGATAATTGATGGTTTAGGACTCCAATTGAAGTCCTTGGACGATATTAGTGCGAATTTATTACTAATCAATGGGTCTTATATGGTATGGGTATTTAATTGTGAATGGTTACTCGTTTAAGTGTTTGGTCGGGCACGATGGTGCGTTGACTTAATTGAGGGTTAGGTTTGAGGGTTGAGTTACAATCCTAGATTAATTATGAGAGATTTAGGAATGGGGTTAGACAACCGTTTTGTTAGGAATTTCGGGAGTGTACCCCTTGGACACTAGGTGATTCAAGACTAAATATTAGTCGCGAACCATCAGTTAATGCCTATATACTTAAGTTGGTTGGGTTTTAACGGTCAAACATTGGATGTCGTCTTGTTTACGTTAAGAGGGTATTGTGAGACTAAAGGCTGGGGAACGACCTGAGTGCAAATGGTTGGACTTAGACTTAAAGAAGTCGATTAAAGATTTAGTTAACACGTAGGTAAGAAGTGTTTGAATCCTACGTGATTTGAGACGGGCTGGTCTCGGTTGGTTTGACCGTGGGGTCATGTTGTAAGTGTGTTAAATGACACCTAGACTTTATAGAGTCTTTGGGAACTAATGCTTTTGAGAACTTTAACTAAACTAGTGAACTAGTTAGTCAACCTATGAGAGTTACTTGTAGGCGTGCACAATAGGGCACGGATTATAGGAAGACTACTTTAGAGTCTTTACGAATGGTAGGATGATGAATCAATGGAGGAACAACCATGTCAGTCAAGATGTTACTAAGTGTACTTAGTGGGAAATTATGAGTGTTGACTGATGATAGTCATATTACGCTTTAAGCATGAGTATAAATGTATAGGTATATACATTATGATTGCCAAGGGCTAATAGAAGTCTGACATGAAACTAAGGGTGAGACTATGGGTATAGTCTTGGTTTGGGAATTGATGTAAGACTACTTAGTAGTCTTAACGGGTTTAAATTAAGGGTTTTGAAAGCGTTAACGAGTAATTGTTTTGAACTAAATACATAGCTTTGTTTTATGGTTTGAGGTTAAGTAATTATGGCCTTAGTATGTTATTATGGGAATTATGATAGCCCTCAATAAATAAGGATTGTTTTTAGACCAATTGTCTAGTCTTAAATTCTAGATTGGAGGTGAGAATTGATTAATCACCTCAGTGTATGTGAGTATTTATTCATGACATGAATATTCTTGTTGGTTATATACTAGTACAGTGTGAATCGTACTTGACTGGATCGATTGGGAACTCGATCCGAACTCGTGATGTTATACTTGAGGTAAATGAAGAACTCGATATGGAGTATGGTTAATAGGCTAAATAATTAGTCTTGCTATGTGTGTTATACTTGCAAAATACCTTCTCGTATATGATATTAATTACCTTCATGTATGTGTAAGGTATATTGTTTAAGTACGAATACTAACCTGCTTGGCATTGACAGGGTGATTGGATATGGAAGCCTTGTTGAGTTTGGTTTTGGATGAGGTCTCCTTATCGGGTTGTAGTGTGGTTAGTCAATGATGGGATGACACATCGTCTTCACGAGTTATGGTGGGTCGTCGTATCGGAGACTAAGGGTCCCACACGCCTCCACTACGGCCGCGGTGGGGAAGTAGCTGTCCATTGTTCATAGCAAGAAAGCATGACCTTGGAAGCTATGGCACTTGAGAGGTGGTCTCAAGGCCGACGATACCAAGGAACCGGTATCGGGAGCACATGTGATTGTGCACGTGATTTATAGGAGCAGCGTGACAGAAGAGAATCAAGGAAATGTACCTTCGTTCAATGGGTTTGTTTAGATCATGAACTCTAATTTATGTTGAGATTTATATGTATGCTCATGATCATCATACTGTTGCATAAATGATTTTTGAAAGGAAAGAAATAGGTTAATTATGGTTTATGCATTTACTTGAATATCATTATACACATGAAGGTTTTAGAATCCAGAAATGATAGAAAGGGAAATTATGAAGTATCGAAACTATTGTGATACATGTTCATGGATTATTACTATTTAACATTATGCCATGATAATTTAATAACCGTGCATAATAATATGTTATATATAGTAGCGTACTGGGTCGTTATGACTCACCCCGTACATTTTTTAGTTGCAGTTGTTCGTTAGCCACGAAGAGGCTGAGTAGATCGTGATTGTAGCAGTGCATAGTGGATCGGTAGACTAAGATGAGATCGCGTGTTCGTGTGGTTCGAGTTAGATCGTATGGTTCACTTGTCGCAGCCGACTCTTCCGAGTTATACCTCGCGGAGTCCCATTATTTATAGCATAGTTACTTCCTTTATGTACGTTATTCTTGTGAGGTCGATTTTATGTAAAGTCATATAGATTTTACGGTCGGGTAGAACATTTGGGTAATTTTTTGGTTGTATTTTGTAGCCGACATGTTTCGTCGAGCTTGTGTATTTTAATTCTTAGTATTCATTTAGTTGTCTTCCATGCAGTAGCCTCGGGGCCTTTGGTTAGTCATTGTTGTTGTCTCTGGTTTGTACAACCATTGAGGATTATATTTATTTGTATATCAGGTTGGGTTCTTGTTGTTTCACCGGCGTTGTGTTGCCGATGGTTTATTGCTCGTGCGCATTGTTGCGTCACGCGGTTCAAATTTTTGGGACCAAGAGATTTACCATCTCTTTGGTTGTATTTAGCTTTGAGCTTGATAGCTTAGGCATGTTGTTATTATTTTGCTTCCGCAATTTTAAATTTCTTGTTCTGCCTAGCCGTTACGGCTTTACTTCCTCGTCAGAGCTTGCGTAGCTCGACTGCTTGACTTGTGCCAACATGTTTAGCAGGTACTTGTCGGGTGTTTAACTTCTTTTAGAGGCCGATCTTGGGATTTCGTGTTGAGGTTCGGGTTAGGTCCTTTCATTTGGTATCAGAGCTATTGGTTAGTTGTTCGCCATGATAGGATCCTTGGCCATGTCGGGGTTGGGTTTATTGTTGAGTTGTTTCCGCTGAGTGTTCTGTATTGATGTCTTGATGACAAGTATTCATTGTAAGACTTGTGCCAGAAAGCAAAGTCTAGCACGGATGAGATCGACACGAGAGTAAGGTTTGTAATCAAGGGAACTATGTCCTTGTTATTTTGTTATTAGGTTGACGATTACACCCAGTGTGTGTACTGCGGGTCGTTAGAGCCCAGTTTTCTGTGTCTTTACTCCATCACGAGAGGTCGAAGGAGTTAGATTATCGGTCCGGTTAGTGATCGCCGTGGTGAACCTTAGGGTTAGGATTCACCGGCAGTTGTGTGTAGAACGGAGTAGTTGAGCCTCCGTAATTGTTAAGGATATCTCGTGCCTTGCGAAGTGGGAAACCCCGTAGTCGTAGATGCGATAGCTTCGTGGTTATATACGTTAGTCCTATCGTGAGAGAACTTACGATTTTGTTTTCTGGTTTTGCGATGAGGCATACTAAAAGGGTAGTCACACAAAGAATATTAGATATCGGGTTATGTTGAGATCGGGGGAGATGCTCGACGAGATTTGAGTTTGGGCGAGATAAGTTATGGCGTATGGGACCGATAGGCAGTCACGAGTTAATTAATGATTATTACGTCATACCTAGCAATGACTAGATTACGTAAGAGGCGAAAGATACAAATAAGTAATCACGCGTTGCATATCAGTCTGAAGGTTATGTTTATATACGATATTATGAAATGCGTATTATGAATAATTGTGCATTAATAATGATGGACTAATACAGACCATTTTAACATCAAAATACGTTACATCTATTAGCGAAATTGTATGATGGACTACGATGGACCATTATAACATCAAAATACGTTATGTCTATTGGTGAAATGGTACGATGGACTACTATGGACCATTATAACATCAAAATACGTTATGCCTAATGATGAAATGGTATGATTGACCTGAACAAAATCCCTATGACTCCATCTACTTCCAGTTCAGAAAGTAAAAAACCCACTCCTACAGCTGATCTGAATGAAGAGGATAACGAATCCAAATAAGAAGTAGATAAGGAAGAAACTCACGACTAACGAGATCAATCTTAATTCGACCGGATTCCAACACGAAATCCCAAGGTCGTCTGCTGAACTAACTTAATAAGAGGACAAGCACTTGATAAACAAGGTAGTGCTAGTCAAGCGGTCGAGCAAACTCGCTCTAAACATGAACATAACACCGCACTAAAATACGGTGATTTCAAAAATCGAATCACGGAAGCAATATAAGAAAAGAAGTCCCAAGCTATGAAGCTCGAAACCAACGACAATGAAACCAAGAGAGACATTATCTCTCAAAGGAGGAAAATGCAAAACTCGCGCTGCCGCAACATTGCAGAGCGCTAATCAAACACATCGGCACTCCGTGCCGGCATGCTTTCAACAAAGAACCAACCTCATATAACAAATACCCAACGGCTAAAGCATACCGGTCAACCAACAACTATAAAAACTAGAATAAGGAAATTCCCCAAAGCTACTGCGTGCAGGAGACAAGTGAAATAAATACTAAAAACCACAAACAGGCATGACACAACACGTCGGCCCAAGAAATAACCAATACAAATACCCAAGTATTCTACCCGATCAGAAGTCTAAATAACTTTACAAAATGTCGATCTCACAAGAATAGCAAAGTACATGAAATCAATGACAATGCTAAAAGGAACAAGACTCCACAAGTCGCTACTCGAAAGTCTTTGCTACAAACCCGAACCACACGATCTAACCTCGATCTATCGACCAGCCGCACTCTACAGCCACGATCTACTCGACCTCGCGGCTATCGCCATTCTTGCAACTAAAAACAAGTACGAGATGAGTCATAATGACCCAAGATGCGCTACTACAATATATATGCAACATATAATTATGTAACATAAACATAACTGTGGTGTCATTTATAAATGACGAAAAAAACCGTGAAGAGGCGTCGTATCGTTTCGATACTCCACAAGATATCCACTCCTTCTTACTTACTAAACCGTCCAAATGAACGAGGTGTAATTCCTGTTCACACACAAATCAAATGAATTAGAAGGTAGTTCCCACAAACATCATATGCAAGTATACATATCATTATATATACGAATCAAGCTATTCACAATCGTTACCACGTGTAAGGGTGCATGTTTATATATATACACTCTATATCGGTATGTATATCTCTAAATATACATATCAAATCTCCCATAAAATCATCATGCATAAGTGTGCATATCTATATATATACAATATCAAGTCTTTCATATATATCTCATATACAAGTATGCATATATCTATATATACATATATCAAATCTCTCATATAACATCACCAATACAAACATGGTCAATAAGATCTCATGTTCAACTAACACTTTGTTGTCACATAAGTGCCCATAGGAGGCCACATAAGGGATAGAGAAGATACCAAATCATTTCGTCGTATTGCTCCCCGCAATCACAACCGTTAATCATATCGTGCCAATGATACCGTGTTCGGTATCAAAGTGCCGAAGCTCTTTCTCGTGCCGAGTTCTCTACTCGGAAAAATAGCACTAGCCAATGTGCTCAATTGGTTACGACAAAGGGGCTACTTCCCCAGCTAGCTAGGAGGTGTGTGTGTGAAACCCGAATCCGATGCGGCGATACATTGCAACCACGAATCCCATAATTCGTGAAGACAATGCATCGTCCCACCATCATCATGAAAACTCAAGTAATGCCAGCTGGACTTATATGCAATGCACAAGTAGATGTTTACTTGCTAATTCTCAAGTAGATATAATGATCTACTAAACTCATACGATTATGCACATTGTTACATAAATCACAAAACCACAATAGGAACTCATTTGAGTCTCTAAATCATAAGTGCCAAGTTTGTTCACTCTATTCAATTCAAGTCCCAAAAGCTAGTAATCTAGTCAACTGGAATATAATTGTCATAGGATCTCACCACGATCCTCGTAAGGTTCAATTGTTCCTTAACTCGACTCCGTTGAGTCTTTACTACAATTCCAACCAAATAGAGTTTGAACACTATATGTGTCCCAAGACTCTTTTCTATGTTCTCGTTTGAGGCATAGCAAGGTTCTCATTCCATTTAGGAATCTTAGTTCAAGTCCCAAGTCAATTATATAAGGGAAGCCCAAGTTGATTATTGTGAAATCAAGCTTAGTTAAATTTTGATTCATAATTCCACTTAATAGTAGAATCCAAGTTCACCACAATTCATTAACTGTAGAACAGATCAGGCACGAAGGCAAATACATTCAATATGCTCATAAGTCATATCATAGAAACACATAGAAGAATCAATTCTTGACAAGGTAGGAAATCATGCATTTAGTCATAATATAAAATATACACAGTATTCCACATTCACCTATGAAATTCAACAGAGTCACAACTTAACCATCAGTCCATTAAGTACTATCCAAGACTACTCCGTTAGTCTCGGATCATGAAGCCATTTACTAAACTCTTCCTAGAGTAGTAACTCATTCAATAACACAAAAGTCGATGGTAGTCAAAGACTTAAGCAACACTAGAGCGGTAGTAACCCATAAGATCAAACCATACCGGTGAGTCTTAGATAACAACATGGTCATCCTAACGACTTATACAAGTAGACTACATGTATAGAGTACTAAGAAAGCCCCAATCCAAATCCTCTGATAGAATAGTCATCAAATTCATTATTCAACAAGTAGGTGTTTTTACTCATTAAAGAATCAAGCAGGAATTCGATAAGAGCGAATTCAATCTGTCAAGTAGATACATCATTCTACAACATGCTCTCAATTGTGCATTTGTTTCACACAATCACATAAACCACATAAGAACTCGATTGAGTCTCATAATCACTCATATCAAACATGCCCTTCAATCCATCTCAAAGTCACGTAAGCTAATATAATAGTCTAACGCACTACAAACATCGTAGGGATTGAATGTGGAGTCAGTATTGTTCAATAACTCCTTAATCTCAACTCCGGTGAGTTTTACTAAAATTCAACCAAATAGAGCATTGATAATATATGCATTACATTGCCCTTTCCTAAGTTCTCCTTTCATTTAGAACTCGATAACTAGGCCGTTCATGATCTTAAACTAGCCTTAAACACAATCCCGAGTTTCAAACCCTAGAATCGGAGATTTTGTTAAACCTTGAATTGAAACATATTCCTTCACAAGAGTTATTCCTAAGCTCATTATAAACAACATTCATGCTTTATAAAATGTCAAAATCACAACTTCATAGAGAATTCATAAAATCCTACACATGTTTCAAAGGTTGAATTGGAGGATTTGTCTTCACAAAAGATGTTCATAATCATCAATAGAGCAACTATAATGAAGGGGTCATGTCATTTTATTGAACATGAAAATTTCAGGGATTTCTCAACGTACCTTAGTCCTAAGATTAATGGAGGAAAGGTTGATTAGAGCAAGGATTGTTGTAGAGAAGATCGAGGGCTTCGATTTGGCGGTCTCGGTTCGTCGATCGGACCACCGGATCTCCGGGAAATGGTCTCTCAAGTTGGAGTGACCTCCATGGACGAAAATGGTGAAGGAGCCTCTGAATCTCTGGTTTGTTCTTGATCAAAAATGGCTGAAAGGCTGAATTTAAGTTTATATACTTCCCCTCAAACCCCCAATCCAAGTGATGGTGATTATCTTGCTTCTAATTGGCCAAGGAAGGGTGACCATTGATAAGGAATGATCAAAGGGTTCACAAGGGTTGAAAGTAAGTCAACAAAGGTGGCTTGACACCCACAAGACGTCCAAGGGCCAAGGGGCTTGGTGGTCAATAGCCAAAACCACCCAAGAAATGACCAAAGGCTGAAAACTGCCCAATTTCCAGATTGTTGTTACTGGACAGTCGATCTTGTAAAATCGACCATAAATATCTCACACCTCCAAATGAGGTGATTATTGATTTTTGTGAAACTAGACTCTTTAAAATATAGTTTAGCCTTTTAAATTACTCAATTTGGACTTATATTCATCAAAATATGGCTACTACAAGTTCAAGTACAGAAGCTGATTTCCTGAAAACAGAATTCTGGCACAGCCGTAAGTCAAGACCTAAATGAGGTACTTATACACCTTGGAAAAATATCATATTTTACAGGGAGTATCCTAACATATGTAGGTAAAACATACTAAATTTTTAGAAAATTCTCTTTAGTAGATTGGTACCAGAATTTTCCCGAAGTTCGCCCAAAAACAGAACTGAATCTGTGAAGTGATATGTTGGTCATCTTATTTCCAAATGCAACAAATCTATGAACATTGATTGTGCAAGTATGAGAAATACTAGTACACTTGGTCTAGAACTTAAATGAACTTCTCGCAAGTTGAAAGCACAAACAATACAAGCAACGAAGGCAAACACGAGAAACCCTAAGGCTCAAACGAAGCAACAATGCTTCTAAACTCTCAACCAAGCATACAACAACTAAGATGAACATTGTAAATCTTATATGCAAGGTACTAAGACTCCAATGAGACTTATTTAGGTGATATCATGTTAAGATAAACACTCGACGCATTAACAACAAAGCATGCAACACGAGAAAGTCAAATACACGAAGGTTCGGGGTCTTACAGAGACATCTTTTACAAGTGTATCTGCAGATAGACCTTCTAGTGATGTTCCCTAGGCCCATATTGAAGAACTAGCTGATGAAGCCACTTCTACTGATTCAGCCTCATCTTCTTCATCTACATCTACCGAACACAGTTCATCCTCAAAAGAATCTGTGCCTTCAAAGACTACATCAGAAGCAGCTGTAGAAGCTGTCCAGCCTTCTCCAACCCATATTCATGCTTCTAGGCTAAGGAAGATACAAAAATCTAATGTTCAACTAACTATTTTTAAGCCTACGGGGAAGAAAACAGTATTCCCTTATGACACCCCATTTTCCTCACCTACAGATGATGCTCCTTTAACTTCAACAGATGTTCGACCACCAACTGCTACTCCTACTGCTCCTGCATATCCTTCTACTTCAACCCCTGCTGCCTCTGGTAATCTTTTTCTTGAAGGTGCTACTTACTATAAAGCACTAGGTACTCTAAGAATTACTTAGGTGCACATCAAATAAGATCTCAAGGACATGAACCAGCAGCTGAATCAATAGATTCAGGGAGTACAACAGTAGATGAACCAACAGGTTCAAGGTTTGTAGTTACAGATTCAAGCTTTTCTACCCTCCATCCAGGACTCCATATCTGTTACAATTCAAGTTGCATATGCTGCAGGTGAGTCTGCTGCAATTAAAGCATTTAAGGAGGTGGAAGAGAAAAAGAGAGCTGAGCTAAAAGTAGAAGCCTTAGCACTCAAAGAAGCAGAACTGAAGCAAAAGGCAAGAGCTAAAAAAGCTGAAGCAAAGGCTACAACTTACAAAGAGAAGATCTCAAGCCTTAAACAGAGATTAGGCTTTGCAGCTAAACACCTGGGAAGAGCAACAGAACAAGCTGCTGAAGCTGCAAATGAAGAATCTTCTGATGAAGATACTACTGAAGCTACACAAGATTGAAGTGTTTTAGAGACACACCAACAACTCTATCTATCCCTTAAACTCATTACATTTGGGGTACTTAAATTTTAAATGTGATAAGTTTACCTTATATATACTGTTCTACTAACACCTACTGCAGGAACAATTTTTCTGAGTTTACAACTTAGAAACTACTAAATTGCTTACTTATTATCAATAAATCAGTTGATAAACCAATTCAATAAACCCGTTTCTTAAACCAATCTATGAACATAGTTTATCAATGGTTTATCAATAAACCAGTTGATAAACCAGGATGCATTTTCAAAGAAAAAACCATTTTTTACTTGGGAAACTGAATTACAACATAAACATACATGGTTTATCAACTGGTTTATTGATAAACCAATTGAGTAAACAAGTTTCATAAACCAGTTAACTTTCAACATGGTTTATCAACTAGTTTATCAATAAACCAGGTGCATTTTTAAGCCAAAATCTTTTTTTACTTAGGAAACCAAATTACAACATAAGCATACATGATTTATCAACTGGTTTATTGATAAACCAGTTGAGTAAACAAGTTTTATAAACCAGTTGATAAACCAGGTACATTTTCAAGCCAAAACATTTTTTTACTTAGGAAACCAAATTACAACATAAACATACCAACCAGTTGAAATAAATATGAAATTACACATCAATAACACTGAAGCTAAACTTAAATTAAATTGAAATAAATATGAACAAAGAAATCTGAAAAATCTTAAATTACACATCAATAACAATCTGAAATCTAAACTTAAATGGTCCATGAAATCTGAAATTTGAAAATGTTTTTAAACATGTGATTGTCTATCAGGAGTAGGTTTTCTATCAGAAATAAGTGTTTGATTTCGACACGATAGTCGATTGTGCCCTACTTCTCCACATTTACTACATCTTTGTCTTTTGCGAAACTCTTTGGTAGATGGAATTCTCGATGTTCTGCGACGTCCAGCTCGTGGTCAGAATACAGGTGGCAAGACAGTCATTTCCTTAATTACATCTAACATGTCCCATTCTTCTTGATTGGGCGCTGGGAAAATGTTACATGAATATGCCATTCTCCAAGACGATGTTGTATAGAATGATGAGCACAATGGGTACACTGAAAAACGTCTCTTGATGCAAACTGCAATTGTGTGCTTGCATGGTACATGGTTTAATTGAAACCTTTGGCAAGTGCAAGTATGTTTATCAAAATCCACTATGTAATGCTTATTACCACCCCTCACCACATACATGGACTAATTGATGGCTTTAATAACCATATACTTTTTGGCCATCTCTCTGGTTTTGGCTAGTTTTGCTTTCATTACCGGGGTTAAAACGGTTGTACACCTTGAAGCTGACTCATGCCTCTTACAAAACCATTTCTGCAACGTTTTTCCAATACATTGAAACAAGGAAAGTATATGAGTCTTTCGAGCTTCCTTGAACACTGAGTTGAGAGACTCCACATTGTTTGAAGTCATGATATTGTAACGATTTCCTTTGCAATGTGACCTCGCCCAAGTTTCAAACTTTGTCTCACTAAGATATTTCCAACCATTCTCATCGGTTTTTTTGAATTTGAGACATATGCGTGTTGAACTCTTCTATGGTATAAACCTCTGCCGCTCTTATAAAAAGGGACATCGTGTAAGGCTTACAGGTTACAACCCTTAAGTTTCCCTTTATATGATAGATACAATGAGCATGATGTGCACTCTGATAAACATTTTGGACTGCAGTAATAAGACTCATATGTCTGTCAGAAATGATCACAAGTGATTCATTATCAAATGTTATTTCTTTTGTTGAACAACATCTTCTTTGGCTTGTGGGAAAAGGTAGTTGTTCTCCATGGTTTGATAAGTGGCTGGAAGGAGGCCTTATTTCCAGACCTCAGTCTGTTTAGGCTTCTTCAGTTCGGGATCTTTTTCAAGCTGATTTATCCATTGATCCCAATATTGCTGCTCGTCTTCTCCCCACAGATTTACATCGCATTCGAGATCAGATTTATCTCCTTCAAGATATTGAAGACTCTCCCTGCTGGACCCTTTCTCTAACAGGCCGTTTCTCCCTCACTTCGGCCTGGCAGCATCTCAGGGATTCCAAACCCATTATTTTGTCTTCTAAATTTTATTGGCATCCGAAGGTTCCTAGACATATCAGTATCTTTATGTGGAGGCTTTTTCATTGTAAGCTCCCCATTGATGAAGCTCTTTTGAAAAGAGGTTTTCTTATGGCTTCCAAATGTAGTTGTTGCTCTTCTAGTCAAGTTGAAACTTTCAATCATGTCTTCCTTCTCTCTCCCGCTGCAATTCATATATGGTCAGTTTTTTGTGCTGAATTCCAGGTTTCTTTCCGTCCCACTTCTATTTCCCAGTTATGCCTTTCATGGTGGCTCTTTCTCAAACCATCTTTGGCTCATGTTGTGCTTCCATATCTGATCCTATGGAATATTTGGAAGAATAGAATCTCTTTCCTTTTTGATGGGCAAAGCCAATCTCCTTTGGCTCTAATTAATACCATTTGCCAAGATCTATCTGTCATTCAGGCTGCCCATCCCAATTATCATAATTCAGCCCACTTTGCTCAACCGAAGATTCATATTATTCGCTGGATGAGACCTCCTTCTTCTTTGGTCAAGCTTAACTCTGATGGGACCTCCCGCGGCAATCCAGGTATTAGTGGGGGTGGAGGTATTATTCGCAATTCTTCAGGTAGCTTTATGTATGCTTTTTCTTCGCATTATGGCTATTCTTCGAACACTATTGCTGAAGCTAAGGCCTTACTTGAGGGAGTGCAGTGGCTTAAAGATGCTGGTATTCGTGGAGCTATAGTTGAGTTGGACTCCAAAGTTATTGTGGGTTGTCTTACCTCTTCTTATTCCTTCCCTTGGAAATGTTGGCCCATTCTTCATCGTATTCGCGCCATTCAAATGGAGCTTGATCTTGATATTCGTCATTGCTATAGGGAAGCAAACATAGTTGCGGATCTTTTGGCCAACTTGGGATGTGACTCCTTAACCTCGACTCAATTCCATGACGCATGTGATTTGCCCCCTCGTACTCGTAGTTCTCTTATTTTGGATGCAAATGGCACTCCATACATTCATCGTAGGCTCTCTTAATTTCTTGTGCTTTTTCGCTTTGTATTTCTCTTTCGAGGTAAGGCTCCTCCGTCCTCCCATTTATAAGGGCAAGGCTGGTTGTCCCCCTCAAGTTTGTATTTATTTTCCTAAATCAATAAAATCTCGCAGGTGCCGCCCCTGCTTCCATAAAAAAAAAATAAATAAATAAAAAAAAAAACCAAGTCCATGATGCATCATTTTCAAAATCGGCAATAGCCCATTCAAGAGGATATATCTGCATATTACCATCTTGACAAGTTGCAATAATCAACGTACCTCTATATCTTGCAGTTAAAAATGTTCCATCAACGTACCTCTATATCTTGCATCGTGGAATCCGATAATGTGTAGACAATTGATGGATTGACCAACTGCAAGTTGAAGGCATATACGGCCAAATTCTTGTAACCATCCTCAGTTGAACCCTTGAGTTGTGTTAAGGCATCTTCTTTAGACCTCATCGCTTTTTGATAGTTTAGTGAAACCCTCAATGTTCTAGAAACTTCTGCAATGATTTCCTTCAGTTGTAACATAGTGTCGCGGTCCTCCAACCTTGGTGTGATATGTTTCCCAATGATACGCGTTATCGCTTACCTATGATCAGCCATACACATATTTTGGGGGCAACAATGTTCGGGTGTATATTTTCGAATCTCAAAATAATCACTTTCTGAGTACTTTGTTGCAAACAAACGCCATTTGCAATTATCATCAACACAAACTAAAGTGTACACAGTCTTGTTCGATTTTTTTTTCTTTTGAACTCTAACTTGTGGTTCAATGCAAGCAAGTGCACAGCATCCCGAAGCTCCTTCTTGTTATTAAATACTTTTCCAATATTCAAATCAATCTCTTCCGGTATTACTCGTGCTGTACTTGCAACCGAAGAAGTCAAATTATCTCTTGTGAACTGATTGTCTTGATCTATGTTGTCTTCATTGAACTCATCAAACATTTGTCTCGTCGGTGTAGCAAAATCATTAAGGTTATTGGATAAAGGTTCATCTATGTTCACTTCATCTATGCTCCCTTGAATTAACACATCAAAATGTCTCGACGGTGTGGCAAATTCATTAAATTCTTCATGTTCCATTTCTTCTTCTTCTCAATTGTTTTCCTCTTCCATTGTTATCCTCTTCTCTATTAGTTTCCATGTCAAAACCAAACTCATTATTTTATTCTCGGTTTGAGTCCAAATTTTCCATGATCAAACAGGTTGCAAAAAGAGGAGATTGAACCCCTAGTTTGACCAGGTTAAAGTACCATTAATAATCTTCATTTGTAGCCATTAACACGGGGAATTTTATAGCATTTTGGTTTGCTGATGGAGTATGAAATCTTATCTCTATGTCATCAACTTGAAAAATGGTTCGTACTTTAGCATATAACTCTTCATATGTACTTTCATTACTGATTGCAACTCCTCTTGGATTCCGTTTGTCAATAAATTTCCACGAACATCCGACAATGTCATCGTTAACAAAATGTCCAAAATAAATAACCGAGGGCCAAAAAACTAAAGTCATATCTGCAATATTGAACATAATAAATAAGTACATAATAAACTAAAGTCATACTCAATGTATTCCAATGTTAAAGGAATAAATTGACTTAACAAACCATGTGCATTTAATAAATCATGTGCATTTAATCAACCATGTGCATTTTGCAACCATAAAAAAGAGGTACTGACACATTCATGTCAGTTTGCAAACCTGTTTGGTAACCTGATACATAAACCGCAGACCAGTTACTGACATGGTTTATCAACTGGTTTATCAATAAACCAGTTGAGTAAACCAGTTTCATAAACCAGCTAACTGTCAACATGGTTTATCAACTGGTTTATCAATAAACCAGTTGATTAACCATTACAACATAAACCAGTTATCTGTCAACATGGTTTATCAATAAACCAGTTGATAAACCAGGTGCATTTTCAAAGACAAAACCATTTTTGACTTAGCAAACTAAATTACAACATAAACATAACTGGTTTATCAATTAGTTTATTGATAAACTAGTTGATAAACCAGTTTCATAAAACCAATTTCATAACCAATTAACTGTCAACATGGTTTATCAACTGCGTTTATTAATAAACCACTTGATAAACCAAGTGCATTTTCAAAGTCAAAACCATTTTTGACTTAGGAAACCAAATTACAACATAAACATACCTGGTTTATCTATGATTTTTCAATAAATCAGTTGATAAACCAGTTGAGTAAACAAGTTAAGTAATAGGTTTATGTATGTCTGTGTGGTCTGACAGGTTACCAAATGGTTTATCAACTGATTTATTGATAAACCATCACAATTAATAGGTTTATGTATGTCTGTGGTCAATTGGTATTGCTTTTGGTACATGATATCAACTGGTTTATTGATAAACCATCGTGTCAGTCAATTGGTTTATCAATTGGTTTATGGATAAACCATCATGTCAGTCAATTAGGTTTATCAACTGGTTTATTCATAAACCATCATGATGTCAGTCAATTGTTTTATCAACTGGTTTAGTAATAAACCATTGATTAAACTTGGTTTAAGAATGGTTTATTAATAAACTATGTCAGTTAAGACATATATTTGGTTTTTATTTTGCAAAATACACAACCATTATTAAACCATCTCAGTCAACTGTATCAACTAGTTTATTAATAAACAATTTATTAGTCAACTAGGTATATCTTCACCATGTCAAATTACACTTGGTTTATCAATGATATTTTATTCAACTAGGTACATTTTGCAAAAACAGAAAACCCGGTTGCCTTACCAAACCAGTTTTGCACATGATCGATTAGACGACCAAAGTGGTCGACTAGACGACCACGTCGTCATCTTCGTTTGTAAAAATGGGGTATTTACAAAAATGGCCAAGTCAAAGATGACTTGGTCATTTGTAGCTTCACTTAAAAAAAAAAAAACTCTTTTATGGCCTGATTTATTGATAAACTACTGATAAACCACGACTAGTTTATCGGTAAACCAGTAAAAATGCACCCTCTCAACATCGATATCACTAATCGACGGTGTGGTCGACAGTTCGACCACTTGGTCGACCAAGTGGTTTACAGTGGTTTATTGATAAATGATCGATTGTTTTATTTATCTATTTCCTTGCAAGTGTACAAGACTATTATAGAATAGACTCGGAAGCAAGGGTCGAACCCACAGAGACAAGTGATCACGAACAGTGCGGTTATAAATAGCAAATTATTAACCTAATGGGGGTTTTTATGTTTAATTCTACTCTAAATTACTAGTTATAGATGTTAACTAATTAGACAGTAATAACAGTTTATGAAGATCTTATGGTGAGTGGAAATCTAGGATTCTGGGTTTCACTTATATCTCCTTTATGTTCAATTCATAATAATGTCATTCAATGTCTTGGGTTCGTTCACTAAAAATAGATATGGTCGTTGAACAATTGGTTCGGCCTCCATCCCATAAAATTCACCCATTCCATATCCTAAGCACATGAACGTAATCTAGTTGTCACCTAGATTTATGATCTATCTGTCACCTAGATCATGTAAGAACACGGTCCTAACTTATCACTCGTGCTTCGATAGGTCCAATTTATTGTGTTGGTGAGCCCGACATATGCACTTGGTCATGCAGGTATCCGCACCTCTAAGCCTTTATTATTTGCGATTACATTCATTTGTTCAAAGCAAAATAATAGAGGGATTGATAAACAACACAATCAACAAGCATTGAATAGACATATATATAAGAATCAAAACATAAATTCGATACAAGTTACCTCCCACCTCCTAGATTAGGGATGATTTAGTTCATCATAGACGATGAACAGCACATAGAGATGATGGAAGACATGATTTGATCTTCAATACTTGAAATTACAAAACCTAATTATGTTATACAATCTAAAACTACCTAAAATCTATGTAAAGAGAGCTTCCAGCCGTCCTCCTTATGCTTAGGCTCGGCATCGACTTCTATATATACTTGGGAGTTGTGATTGAATTGAATGACCGTGTGAAAACCGAAAATTGAGCATTCTCGCCTACCTTGATACGTCCGCAAGGTCTCCGTGTGCTTCTTGGCTCTTCGATTGCTACCGACGCCTACCTTGCGGTCGCAAGTGCGAGGCACCTGCGTCCGCAAGGTGTCCGTAACATTCCATTTTTCTTCAATTCTTCTTTCTTTGTAATTTGCACTTAAAACCCTGGAGTTTCGCGTATTTTCACGAACAATCCTGAAACTTACAAAACTCACCAAAAATATATATTAGTACTCAAAAGACTCATGAAATAGCCTAATTCAAGTCACAGAAGCATATAAAATCGACGTATAAAATACATCGATCAATAAACCAATGTAAACCATTTGGTCGACAACTGGTTTATCAATAAACCAGTGTAAAACTACTTGGTCGACAACTGGTTTATCTGGTCGACCAAGTGGTTTATGGTCAAATGTTATATATGTTCATCAACCAGGTCAAATGGCCGTATTTGACTAATGCCACTGCAAAAATAGAAAACCTGTTTGCCTTACCAAACCCATTTTGCACATGGTCGGCTAGACAACCAAAGTGGTCGACTAGACGACCACGTCAGCATCTTCGTTTGCAAAAATAGAAAACCTGTTTGCCTTACCAAACCAGTTTTCCACAAGGTCGACTAGACGACCAAAGTGGTCGACATCTTTGTCTTCTCTGCATAAAACTAAAATCGATTGAAATGAAGGTTTGCATGTAAACGAACTTGAATACTTAGCACACAGTTGATCACGTATTCAACAAGTGCTTTGAATTTTGGAAGAGAATTCTGGATTTCGAATGTTAGGGCTTTGAGTAATGACCCTAACGAACACGGCTGAAGGAGGAAGTAGCGGGAGTATTTTTGTATACGTATATAAGTCTACAACTTTCCAATACCAAAAAAAAAAAACAATAAATAAAGGGTATTTTAGACATTTCAACATGAAAGTGGCCATATAAGTATAGTTTTTTTTTAAGTTTGGTTAAAAATGAACAAGTCATGTTTGACTAGGCTGTTTTTGTAAATCCCCCCTAAACTTGAGAAAACAACACATCCATATGTACACTGCAACGTGAGTGTTCCCAAATTTTGAAAACATAACAGTCAGCATGACAGTAAATTGGTAGAAGATTACATTAATACGATGAGGAAAAGAAAAAAAGGAGACTTTACCTTAAGTTGTTGTGCCAAGAAAAGAAAATTGATTTTATACACAGCCGCATACACAAAATTACCCTACCCACATGCACACAAAGAAGAATTCAATTAAACCCGAGGTCGTGGCTTGATGGGAGGGCTTAAGAGGGATTTTTGTGTGTGGCGATCATAGCATTATATGAATGATGAAGAAACTCTGTCGACCCTGTGGCGACCCGACTCGGATCCCAAGACGAGACCCCGAGGTCGTGCCGCTCCCAAAAGCACATAACAAAAACAAATAGCAAATAGTGGGTAAGGCCATAACAACAATACGCCAATAACTTTAACACATGCGGAAGCGTAATATAATTAAACAGTGGCGCCCGAGCTAACAAGCTCAAACTAACACAACCAAAGAGATAATGAATCTCTTGGTCCAAAAATTAAAATCATGTGATAACAATTTATAGCAGTTATATACCAAGTCATCGGCGACGTTACGGTCGGAACCCAACATTAAACTAAGTCTACAACTCTAGTCTAACATGCTTAATGGCTAAAAACATGCCGGATAACAAACATAATAAATTAACCAATACATGGTTAAACAACTAAAGCATAATCATCAATATTACATAAGGCACGACTAACACACGTCGGCTCCCAAAAGATTAAGTATTAATTAACATAAGTACTAATAATCAAACACATAAAGTCTTGCTACCCCTCATAAAGTTTATATAACTTTATGTTCCCATCGTCCTTGCCAAAAGAAAAGATACTAAAATTACAAGGTAGCAACCTCGTCAAAAGCTTCACCAACGCAACTCGATAATCACTTTGAACCGCTCGCTCGGCTCGGATCTAGGGAAAACAATCAAAACAAATAGGAGTAAGTCATAAAGACTTAGCAAGTTACTAACATAACTTCCCGTCATGGCATCATGCTCAACAATAATAATTCATGCTATTGGCATAATATACATTTCATAAATAATCATGTCAAGGTACTCATACTTAACAATCTTGAATATCATGTTATCAACAAGTATAACATTTCATTAAATCATTCAACCATCATTTCATATCATATCATATTCACGTAGCACATTATTCACATATAAGCACTCGTGAGTCAATTCATATAAAAAGGGATATGATACCGTTACCATTTTTCCGCCGTGTCGCTCTTGCAAAAACACGTGCAAATCTTATGTGTCCTCGATACTCAAATCATGGTATCGACGTCCCCGAGACATTTCCCCGCTCGGGTTCCGTAGTTATCAAAGTCATGTTTCCATACTACAACTAAGATCAACTACTTCCCTACCGTGGCCATCGATAGAGGGGTGTGTGTAACCCGGCGTGGCGATCCATCAAAATCACAAATCCCACAATTCGTGAAGATGATACATCGTCCGGCCAAAGACTCAACAAACCGACTCCAACTGGACTCAAACTTCAAGCACACGTAATTCATATTCATATGCTCAAATAAGTAGGCATGTACTCTATAATCATCTAGTCATGCATTTAAATTCACAACTAGCATATAATCACATTAGAGATATTATTAAGACTCTAATCATCAAGTGTTCACCATACACCTTAAAATGCTTGGAGGCTTAACCTCCATTAATACTACCCCAAAATTCGTAGGACTTAGGCATATTACTCCTTAATGTCATACTAACCCAATGGTCAACTCCGTTGAGTCATAATCAATCTTTCAAAAATTAGGGTATAGAAGCCATTGGCCTCAATACTCTCCTATGTCCATACTAACATAAATAAATAGGTTACTAAGGTCATTAAACTCATAAGACCCCAATCAAACATTTAAGTAGGCAACATAGAATCAAAGTCACAAGTTAGGCATATATATTCATTCTACCTATTTCATCAAATATGAGTCTAACCATTTCATCAAACATGCTCCCAACACTTAAACAAACAAGATAGAATGATTTATCATATATCTCTACCCATAAATATCATTATAATCATACTTTACAACCTATTTACTAAGGTCATTAAACCCATAAAACTCCACTCAAACAATTAACTAGTCAACATAGAATCAAAGTCACAAACTAGACATATATATTCATTCTTGCCATTTCATCAAATATGAGTCTAACCATTTCATCAACTATGCTCCCAACACTTAAAAAAAACAAGATAGAATAATTCATCATATATCTCTACACATGAATATCATCATAATCATACTTTACAACATGTTCATCCAACCAAAATTTCATCATCTAGCATATAGTGAAACATGGCATCTCTACGAGCCTATATGCTCTCATTAACTTCAAATAGCAAGATAGAATAATTTATCATACATCACTACACATGAATAACATCATAATCATGGTTTATAACATGCTCATCCAACCAAAAATTCATCATATAGCATATACTAGAACATGGGATCTCTACAAAGTCCTAAGTGCTCTCATTGACCTCATATAGCAATATTGTTTTCCCTAGGGTCAATGAGGCTAAAATAAATAGAAAGAAATGTTGTAACTCACCTTAAATCAGCCCTACAAGTTGAACAAAACGAGCATGCAAAGGTGGGTATGTGTTCTCCTTGACCTCCTCTCCTCTTCTATGGTTGGGTTTTGGAAATGGCCTCCTCAAGACTTGGCCACCATTGTTGATCACTCAAGAACCTTCAAGAAAACCTCTCTAACCTTAGAGAACTGATCAGCCACGTTTTTTGGAGAGGATGACTGAATAGGATGGGTTTAGTGGAGGTATTGGTCACTCTATGGCTGAAGTGGGGTGGGAGGAAGTGTCCAATGCATGTTTGTGCATGTGGATGTCTCTACTTGCCAAGTGGTTTGCATGCACTTAAAAACTCTCACAACTTGTTAAGCATGCAATGGAGGATAGGTAGGACGAACTAGGGTGGTTTAGGGTGGGTTAGGTTGGGTTTGGGTAGGGTTAGGTTAAACAAATGGGTGAGAAATGCAGAAAATCCAGTAACAGCAATTCGGGAGGATGCGGTCGCATGGTCCCTCCCCCATGCGAGCGCTTCAAGCCTGCATTCTCCCTTCTCAAATTTTGTTGCCTTGCCCAGTTTAGGTCGCTCCCCCGATGCAACCACGAGTCCTCCCAAAGCCTAAAAGGGTCTAGAATTCAACCTTAAAGACTTGTAAAACATAACCAAATCAATCCATGTTCAAACCCTCACTCAAAGATGGCTAGAACTCAAGAAGGATACTCCCGAACGACAACCGATCGAAAAGGTCAAACGAAGAAGGTTTAACCCTAGAATCAAACTAGCAACCAAACCGACGATGCAACAAGCATTCAACCAACATCTAAAGCATGTTAATGATGTTATGAATGGTCTCTAACATTTATCCATGTGTTTATAACATAAATCACAAACCCGAGTTTCAAAGCATCTCGTGAAGGAAAGGTGCAAACGAGCATCTCAAACGACGTCAATGAACATGCCATCAACTTTAAACATATGAGTGAGCTAAGTTAACATACTAATGATGATTATAAATGTATGAACTCATGCAATAAACAAGCATGCAATAAACTAGGGTTTTACAGACACAAACCCCAAAAAACTGTCAATTAGCTAAAGAAGGAAAAAATACACATAATTGAAGAGAGAGAAAGAGAGAAGTTTAGATTCCGGTAGCAAGGGTGACGAACTTCAAGATTCTGGCGAAAAGAGAAAGTCGCGGCGATAGTGGCTTGATGAGGGTTCGAGAAGAAAAGGAAGAGGAATATAAAAAAGGAGAAGAAAAATGAGGGAGAAGAAAGAAGAACTAAACAGGAGCTCTGAACTTTTAACTCATGGCACGCAAATGAAGAGAGAGATGAAGAAATAGAAAGATTTTAGCCCTAATTAATACACCTAATCATAGATTTTAGCCCTAATTTTCAAATTAATACTTAACAAAATTAATATACCCACATGTAATCAATTCAAAAAATATCATTGCACGCATAGGAAGAAAGAGATTAATGTATTACTCCAGCGACGGAGAGATTGAGAGTTACGGTGGCTGAGAAACTTAGAGAAAAAGATCGAAAGAGGATGAAAGGTTTGGAGAGAGAGAATGTGGTGGTGAAAGGGAACATTAACGAAGATGCTTTGTTTGTAGGAGAGGGTAACCGCACTTCACACGGGTGAAGTTAAAATTGGATACACGCCGTTGATACTTGACCTCACACTTGCCATTTGAGCTCACTGTTTCTCATTATTTTAGGTAAGTTAACCAATATGTAGACGAGTAATTAGAAGGATGAATTACCTCTTTTTGTAGCACATGAAAATAGGAGATTAATAATGTAATTTAAATTTAAAGAAATTATACAATATATTGTGGTTATTAAATTGTAATTTAGCATGTATATTATATTGTGGTTATTGAATTGCAATTTAGTAGAGAGTATCTTAGATTGTATTAAATCTTGGATATGGGTGTGTAAGGATGTAGACTAATGTGAGCAATACAATTTTGATTAGGGGTGTTAGGGTCTTAAACATGATTTTACGTGGACTTGGTGTGTCACATAGTACTTTTGTCATTATAAAAATATTTGAATATAAAGACTAACGGTAACGGTGTGAAAGAGGAAGCATACAAAAAAATAGAAGAAAACCAAATGAATAAAATTAAAGTGAGACCAAACTAATAAAATACGAGAAATTGATGGACTAAAATATTATTTAAACCTATATAATACTCCCTAAGGACATCTCCAATTGATACCCCTTTTCTCCAATTTGGGGGTCCAAAGCACTCCAACCCATCCCCAAATCCTTTACCAAATTTGGGGTATTAAATAGTTCTACCCCAAATTTGGGGTTGCATTATTCATACCCCAAATTTGGTATTGGTGGGGAACCCATGGTATATATTAATTTTGAATGTATTATTAAATCTTAAAATTGTTAATAATATGATATTCTTAATTTAAATGTATTAAAAACTAATAAATATATAATATTAGATAATATAAATAATAATAGTATTATGTATTTTAAATTATTGAACATGTTTAATTCAATAATTTATAATTAATTAACATTTTTTCAATTATTTGTATATATTCTATACAAATAAATATTATTATACTAATTAGAGAACAATAATTTCACATTTAAACTAAAAAAATGCATACATATTAACATTATTAGAACATTTATAAACTTAAAAGTGTATACATATTCCACACCACAAATAAAATGACATACAACTTGAAAAACACTGACATATTACTTTTTAAAAAGACATAACTTAAAAAATACTAAAAAAAAGAATACAACTTAAAAATATAACCAACAAAAACTTAAAAGAACAACCCTAAACATTAATAATACTATAAACTAGACAATAGCTAATATTCCGGGAGATGACTTGTTGGTAGACCGAAAGTAAATTGATCAAAAACATGTGAAGGCTATTGAGATCTTTGCCCTTGATTTTGAGATCCTTGTCCTTCATCCTCAGATCTATTTAATTGAGATCCTTCTCCTTGAAGTGGAAATGATTGAAAAACTCTTACCTTGACTTCTTTTTTGCATAATTTTTAATTGTTCACCACGAAAAAAATTCACGCATGATCGTATCGGCTATAGCATTCAAATCTTTGAATAGTATTTTATTTTATTCCCTTTGTTTACAAATTTCATTACCAGCTTTCAATTGTTGAACAAGTTCTTCGTTTTGATTAATTATTTTTGACACATCTTCTTCTTTTTTCATTTTCCTTTTTGCTTGCTTTACCCCAATAGGCCGTTTGGTTGACGTATCATCGCTATCGTCATCAATGATATTAATATTAAATGAAGATACGAGCGGAGATGCAAATGGAGAGAATTCTACCTCAGCCGATGCCGACTGAGATGAACTAATATTGGTAAATTCTCGTTGAGATTTCGTTGTTGACGTTGCAATGTTGTCATTGCCAAATTTCTCAATATCTTTTAGAATGTTCCACACGTGATCATATTTGAAGCCTTTTCGATATTTTGCTTCTTCTGTTAACAATTGTTTAGCACGATCTAACTGCAAAAAGAAAACAAACATTAAATTATATAATGTTAGATTATCTACAACAAAATGTGACATCTACTTACAATATCTGCCTTATAAGCTCCACTTGGATTTAAGTGTTCGATCTGTCATACGCAACCCTTCAATTTGGATACTGCACTAGTGATTAGATTCATTAATTTTTACAAAGATTTACTCGAGCAATGTGGGTTCACAAACTTTGGATTTTTGCGAAATTCATTCTTAATTCTATCCCAAAATTTGTCTTTCGATTGATTGATTCCAATGATTGGATTTTGAGAGATGTTCGGAAAGTTAAACTCATTTTTTTCAAGACTAAATAAAATGAAGCATAAATGGGATGCTTTCGTTTAATCTATTGTATCCCAATTATATTGTTCGAAATTTATATAGTTCAAAATAAGATGATAATATCAGATTACTCAAAATTTAATTAATCTAACGGATGACATTAGGATGAGATTGATCTTATGGATGAGATGTATGCAGTGTCATGTCCCATCATCTACCATGCATCTTGAAAAATGTATTGAGCAGATTACTTTGCAGATATTGTGGGATTGTGAGTGTAATTTGGGGTAAATTAAAGATATTGTCTTTTCTCATCATTTGCCAGACATATTGTCTTGTTCCATCATCTGCCATGCATGTTGAAAAATGCACAAATAAGATTACTTTGCAGATATTGGGGGATTATGAGTGTAATTTGTGGTAAATTGAAGATATTGTCTTTTCCCATCATCTGCCATGCATGTTGAAAGATGTGCAGATAAGATTGAATTACACAAAATCTAATCCAACGGTCGGCATTAGGATGTGATCGATTCAACGGATGACATATATTATAAATATGTTATATGTGGATTGGAAATAATTTAGTAATTATGAGAATTAGGATAAAATATTATGTAATTTTTTCTATATATGTGTGTTTTTGCAATTTTTGTTATATTTAGTATTGATTGTAATATTTTTTATGGTATTTACAAGTGCTTGTATGTTTATTAAATTATATTTCTTAAATTTATTTAAAAAGCATTACTAATTTAAAAATATTATTTATGACGTAAATAATATTATAAACATAAAATTATTAAATATTCTAAAATTATTAATTGTGCAATCTTAATAATTATTATTTAAAAGGTTAATAACAAATTAATATATATGTTGATAAATAAAGTAAAATAAATAGAAATATAATATGTTAATGAATATTATATTTGTGGAGAGATTTGAGATTGTGGATTGGAGTTGAAATAGTGTTTGGTACTGAAATGAACTAAATTTGAGATAAAAACTGATCAAATTTGGGATACAATGTTGATGATGGTCTAAGTTCATAAGGAAGAGTGATTTGACACACAAATCAAGAAAAACTAATTAACTTTGTTACAAAAATTATATGTTGGGTATTTTTCAATGAAGCTCATGTGAGAGTGATATCATTCGATCAAAATAACAAACAAACTAGAGTAAAATAGTAAAAATAACATTTCAAAAGAAAAAAAAAAGTGACTAATTTATTCTTAGAATGACTTAAGAAAAAGAAAAATAATGCAATAGAATGTATTTAATATAGTTTACAACATTTATCATAATGTTGTACGATGTAACCACCAATACATTAGTTATTTCTACTATTCATTACATTAAAACTTCTTGTAAATTACTGTTGCATCACTCACAAACAATATTTTTTTCCATACAATAATACATAACAATGTTTAAACCTTTACCATGACAATCAATATCAAATTAAACAAATTTATATAGTGTAAGCCATCGTCTGGTGTAGCGTTTTAAAAACACAGTTTTTTCTAAACGTAGTGTTTTTAAAATGCAGCATTTTCAAAACGTAATTTTGTTCTTGTAAACATATTTGAAAAACTATTTCAAAACACTATTTTTATAAACAAAATAGTTGTAAACGCAACACATTTTTAAAACGCTGCATTAAAACATTTTAAAAGAGAAAACACTGTGTTTTTTATTAGCGTTTTGATCAAAACGCTCCACCAAACAAGCACTAAATAAAATTTGATGCTTAGAAATGAAATCTACATTTGCCAATTGGCTTAAACGGTATTAAAGATTGTGGTCAGAGTCTATACGGAACGAGTTCGATTATTGTGACCGTAGCCTTAAAAAAATTAAAGAAATGAAATCAAAGTTTAGGGACCAAATTGTTGTTTTTAAAAAATAGGAGTAATAAAGAAATGAAATTAATTGGTGGCTATTTTATTTTCTTTGAACTTACTCAATCATCTGACTTTATACTGATGAAAAACACAACCCACCATCAACGATATTAACAAATAACCTAACTCTGAAATCATTTTTACCGAATAACGAACCAGATCAGATCCCCCCCCCTCTCTCTCTACAATCAAAGCTTCGAAGATCTCTCTCTTCATTCTCAATTTCCACGAGCTAAGGTTCCTTTTTTTTGTTTGTTTCTGTACGATTCTTTTAATCTACCGACAAAGTCTTTGAAGAGTTTCAAATTGTTATTTACTTGGCGTTTTTAATTTATATGAATGGTTGGTTGGATTGAGTGCATTGGGATTAGTGTTGGAGTTTTGATAAATTTCAAGTTGTGTTTTCATGTAACATTTGATCAAAGCAGGTAATGTGGGAGTACTTGGATCAGTTAAGAGTCTTGCACTGGATAAGAATTTGGGTTTATTGGTTCTTAAATTGTCCTGAGTTTGTAGCTCATTTTTAGACAAACTTTTGTTGTTCGTGTGTTGAGATCAGTACAACTTCTCTGTCAAGAAATAATAGTGGGTTTTGATGTTTGTGAATTTAAGCAGAACATAGTGCGAGAAGTTGGAGATTTGATAGGTGTAATCAATCAATTCGACCCACGTCTGGAAGTAGATTAGTTCGGCTAGGGTTTTGATGGCTCTGACCATTACTTAGAAAGGAGATGGTAGAGAGGGATTTAGAGATAGAAATAAGTGCGTATGCCCAAGTTAAAGCTATTGAAGGTGCTAGCACGGGATTAGGTTTTGCGAGGGAACCTTCGTTCTCGGGTTGGTGTGATGAAGATGGGGTCTTCCATTTTGATCATCAACTAGAGGATGTGGATGTTACGTCTGAAGAAGGCTCTGATTTTGAATTGCCTTTGCTTCAACAAGGTGGGTTAGAAGTGGAGTTGGATAAATACACTAAGTTTCAGCAGGGAAGCATGCAGATGAATGGTAGTGACAATATGGCTGCTCTTCCTTCTCATGGTATGGGGAATGGAAATGATAAGTATGTCCCTTTTGATGTTGAATATGCATCCCGAGCAGAGTTGGATTCCTCAAATACTGGATTTGATTCTACTGTTAACAATGAAGCATCTCCACACAGTTTAAAAAACTCTATCTCTATTGCTGATGTACTCAAGACGTTATCCCTCATTCTTGTCTGGTACACTTTTAGTACATTCTTGACATTGTAAGTCTATTTTTCTTCATCACCACTCACACTGTCTTGCTTCAGATACATTTCTTCGGTGCTTTTTGGTTACTTCTTCTTTCACAATGATCAGGTACAACAAGACTTTATTGGGAGATGACATGGGAAAGTTTCCAGCTCCCCTGTTGATGAATACAGTCCACTTCACGATGCAAGCAATTTTATCAAAGGCCATCACCTACTTTTGGTCCCAAAGAATCCAATCTAGTCCAACTATGTCATGGAAGGATTACTTTCTGAGAGGTAATCCACCTAACTTTGATTCATGAAGTTAATGAGATGGGTGTAAGTTTCAGCTTCAGAATTTATATTGTCCACTTAGCTTGACAATGTTGGCAGAAGCACTTTGGGTATCAGAGTTCCTTATGAAAAACCCAATGTGGTTAGCCTCAATTTCATCAACTCCTATGTAGTTTATTTTCTTATACTACCCCCATGCAGTTCATCTTAACGTGAAGAGAACAACCAGTAGAGGGTGTGTCATACAATTGTGAAAAAGCGCTTTAAAATGAATTGATCACATTTTTTGCTTCTTTGATTATCTTACCTCCATTTTATTTGACATCTCACCTGCTTCATATTACTTTGGCTCAGTATACTGTCAATCATTGCACAAAGATAAAACTTAAAACCTCATTGTCACTCTTCTCCTCACCCAGTATATTTCTCCGTAATGGTTTCAGTTTTCCTGAATATGATCCTCAGTCATCTCTGGGTTTCTGTGCTTATGTTATAAATTGATTTGGGTTTGCGGCAACTCTCCATTAAAGCAAGTTTTGGAAGTATATGCAGTGGTCGAAAGAGACAAAGTGACAAGGCACAGCTATGTGTTTAGATCTCCACCACCTTGCAATCTAATCAAATCCTCTCGTCCCATTTCATTCTCTGTCTTTATTTTCCAAGTTAGCTTCAATATCCTTAGATAAATCATCATTTATGGGCCCTTTTTTGCAAGAATACATCCTAATTAGAAGAACTACCTAGAAAGGAACATGACTAGAAAGAATCAGTATGAGCTTGTGCAGTTGTGCTGTTTCCCATTCTGTGAGAACTTTAAAGGGCTAACAATTTTGAGAAAAGAAATTCTAATACTCTCTCTGTTCCTAAATAATTATCCAACTTTCCTTTTTATGAAAACACTTTTACAACTTTATCCTTACTTTTTCCTACCCTAATTATGGCCATGCACACAGGCTTTAAAGAAAACTATATAATTACCAATATATATAATAGAGCCAATTAGTTTTTCTTAATCTGTGTGCCTAGTCAAACCGTGCCTAGTCAAATTGGACGATTATTTAGGAATTGAGGGAGTACAATTTTGTGGGTGGCAGATCTAGTATTCTGAATCACATTAATGCCATTTGAACATCATCAATTCATTCGTTTCAAGTTCTTTGTACATTGATTGTTGTTTTAACTTTTCTAACCACCAATGCTATGAATGGACTTTGCCTCTTAAAGTTACAATCAATTCTACCATGTTATTCTTTCTCCAAATATCCTGAACATATTGTAATGCTGTATTTCAGTGCACTCTTCATACCATTTCTTTATCTTTTCTGACCTTTTGGCCACTTAATATTAACTTTCATAATAACTAATGCGACAGATGGACTTTCCATGTCACAGTTGTACCAACGGCTCTTGGAACGGCACTTGATATTAATTTGAGCAATGCATCTCTTGTTTTCATCTCTGTAACGTTTGCAACTATGGTTGGTCATCCTTCTCTGCTTGTCTGATCTTGCAATGTTTGTTTCAAAAGAATGATCCCTCCCCCCTCACCTGTTCATTATAAAAGGGAACACCATTTGCTGCAAGGAGGTCTTATGTTTATTTTTAATTGCTTTTGCAGTGTAAATCCGCATCTCCTATATTTCTCCTTATATTTGCTTTTGCGTTCAGGTGAATTTTCCCTTTAATCTTGCAATTTCTTTGTGATTGTTTTGCTCATTTCAACGACAATAGCCATTACCCTAATTGACTTTTCAGTTGTCTTGAATTGAAATTTTTTCTGAACTATTATAGTTTGTGGAAACTTGAAGCACATGCTTATGGAATTAAAGATATAGTTGACTAGGTCAATAAACTAGGAAGGTTGTCAATTTTGGAAAAAGTATGGAAACCTGTCCGACGAAAGGGCTCAATCGGGCATGGGAATATGATGAAGAAAGTTGAAAAATGCTTACCAAGGAGTCAACTACACAGTGAAGGTCAATGCCACAAAAAGCTCAAATCTCATTATTATCAAATTCTATAAATCTTTGGATCACATTTATACTCTTGTAAAAAATAGAAAAACCCAAATTTTACTTTGACTAGGCTAGGTATGTGATTATTTACAAAGGCCCCGTTTGACTGGATGACTGAATTTGGAGCAATGACTGATACTTCTATGAGCAATCTCACCTTCTGCTCTGTTCTGGATTCAGTGCATATTTTTCCGGTAACTATGGTATGTATTTTGTTAAATGAGAAGTATAGAAAGAGGAGAAGAAGAGAATGGAGAAGCCGTTGAGGTGTTAGGCAAAGACGTATATATATGTTTGTAATCATACATGATACATTAAGACCCAAACATATATAATATACTAGAAATACCTTCAATGCTTTTAACACTCCCCCTCTAGCTGGAACATAAATGTCATGGATGCCCAACTTGTTGCAAATATAACCTATTCTGGTGCCATTTATGGACTTCATGAACATATGTGCAAGTTGATCCTTTGTCAGAGCATAGCTTGTAGCAATCATCTTTTCTGAAGCTTCTCACGAACAAAATGACAATCAAGCTCTATATGTTTTGTTCGCTCATGGAACACTTGGTTTGAGGCAATGTGAATGGATGACAACTACATATGCTTTGGATTCCCAATGCCAATCTCACTAAGTAGCTGACGAATCCACACCAACTCACGTGTAGCATGAGCCATAGCCATGTATTGTGATTCAGCACTTGATCTCATTGATTCTTACTTTTCCAAGAAACCAAGTTACCCCTAATAAATATGCTGTATCCAATAGTAGACCAGACCTCCTATTTGAGGGAGATCGTGTCCATTCAGCATCAACAAACCCCTCCACTCTCATATGCCCATGATCACGATATAATACGCCTTGTCCTGGAGCTCTTTTAAGATACGAAAGAATCAGCAGCAGCCTTCCGATGTGTACACCGCGGAGAGGACATAAACTTATTTACTACACTGAGATAGGCCTTGGTACTCAAGTCAGGTTCTGGAAGGATTTTTGGTGTGGGGATACCACTTTGCAGTAATTGTTTCCCAGGTTATATAGTATCACGGTTAATAGGGATGAACTGGTGTGTTCGTTGGTAGCAAATCATGGGGGACAGATCTTTGGAGTCCTGTTTTTCGCAGAAATCTTCATGATTGGGAGATCAATGATGCTGTGCAGATCATGGATTTTCTCCATGGTTGTAAGAGGCAAGGCTCAAGAGAAGGTAAAGTCATCTGGAAGGGCTCTAAAAACGGAATGTTCTCTGTTAAATCCTTCTATTCAAAGCTGATTGATAGGGGTACTGACTCATTCCCATGAAAGGTTATATGGAAAGCTAAAATCCCCAGTAGGGTGGCTTTCTTTGTGTGGGAGGTAGCTAGGGTACTGGGGACTTTCTTTGTGTGGGAGGCAGCTCGGGGAGCTATTCTAACGGGAGAATTTGAGGTCTTGTGTCATGATATACGTCAATCGGGGCTACATGTGCAAGAATGAGGAGGATGTGAACCACCTACTCTTGCACTGCCCTATTGTGAGGGAGTTATGGAGTTTGCTTTTCCTTTATGCTGGTGTTTCCAGGTCTGTTATTGATTTGCTCCGTGGATGGTTGTTATTCAAAAGGAGGAGGAATGTCTTCTGGGATTACGCTCCTACAGCAATTTGGTAGACCATCTGGAAAGAGAGAAACATGAGGGCTTTTGAGATTATCGAATCTGATATCGAAGGAATAAAAAAGAACTTTATGCTGTCTTTGCGATTCTGGTGGTGCTTCATAGCTGACCCTAATTCAGAGGACCCTTTTTGTGGATAGTTTCGGCTAAACCTTTTGTCTAGTATAGTTTCGATCTTGTATACCTCCCGTGTGCAAGGACGCGTCACCTCATTTGACGCATGTTAATATTACTTATACCTTACTTATAAAAAAAAAGAATAAAACATAAGCAACGGAATTCAATTTCAATTACTGATACAAGGTCGGCATACGTTTCAAAGAAAATGTATTTATATCAAAGAAATAGCGGAAGCCTAACAGTTTGGAATAAAAGAATTCAAAGGACCTAAACGATGTATAATCCCTTACCTTGATAAGCTTAGCAACAATGAAACGTACAATCGTCCTAAGCTTGTTTGCTCAAATCTAAGTTCAAAATAAATAATAATTACCAAACCATAGTTGTACTGACAATGGCCTATTAATCATTATCCTTACAGTATCCTACAAAACACACACACACTGCATAATATTGTAGTATCCCAAAACCTTTGATTTATTTATTATTCAAAACTTTTACTATCACACATTACACACACATGCAAGATATCTATATTATACTTCATATATATGTACATATAGCATCCACCCCCCCACACACAGACCGAACACACGTGCACGCACAACCCATGCACACAAACCCACACCCACATGCATATCTCACATACCCCCATCATTACTCCTTTCCATATACTATTCACAAATCACATCACCACTCACACACTAACATCAGCCCCCACTTCATATTGTATCATTTTTATTTTTATTTTGCAACTGTCAGTATGACACTCGGCACACGCACTGATACCCCCACGGTACACTCACAAGCACACATACATGCATCCATTACTCTACAATTGTTTATTTTAATTGCTTTCAAAAACCAATACAAACACTGTATACATAAAAGTACTGTTTAGACATATCCAACACACTTGCAAGCACACGCATACCTCATGCTCCCTATCAGTTGTCATCATTAAAGCTAACGATATAATACTATTATTCAATTGTATCTACTAATACAAGCTACTATGATCATGTAGTACTATCATCTCAGTAGAGCTATTTGGCTTACCTAGAAACTGCCGCCACCTCTCTCTCCTGCTGCTGCAGCAGTATTCTCGTTCTTTTCTTTTCTTTCTTGAACAGAACCCTAAGGACTCTTTCCAATTGATTGGTTATATATATATATATATATATATACACACACACACACATATATACATGTCTTGTCTTACTTGTGGTTTTAAAACCCTAACTGAAATCCTAATGTTGACTGGACCAAAAATTAATTAAGTAAATACTAATAGGGTAATAATATTAATAAATATCAAAGGTGGGCCAAGACCAACTCTCATAAACAAGGTTATTGTGAGTCCAATGAGTAATTTCAATCCAATTACAATTAACCCAATTAATAATATAAAAGTAATGTTATTAATAAATTTAGCAGGTATTACAAGTTTACAACTTCTTTATTAAACTGACCTGTCACAATTTTCAAAAGTCATTCTTTGTGTTCGTCAACTTCTTTATCAAAACTCACCTGCCACAATTTTCAAAGAGTATGTATGGGGTTAAATACCAATTGACATGTGAGAGCCATCAGTATAAACCATTGGGCCTCCCATTCTATTGCTAATACGATGCTATCATTAGTTTATTAGCCTCTGAATTTTACAACACTCTTGCTACATTGGTGCATTGTAATAATTTGAATTTCTTGTTATTTATCTCCAGTTTTTCTTCTGGAAAACTATTCACACTATGGTGGTTACTTGTGTGTATTCTTTGATAGCTCAGCACATTTACTTATTTATGCAGTAATGCTTTTGACATTTACCTGCTTTCTTGCTATTGATATTAAATTTATTATGAAAGGTTGGAGTCCCCAAGCGTGAAACTTTTAGGAATTATCTTACTCATATCTCTTGGAATCTTATTAACAGGTATGTAGCTCCTTCCAGTAAGTCACTGCTAGTTTCTCTGTTAGAATATAGCATTGTTCTATATATTGCAGGTCAATGAGGACAGTTAGAGTGATGATTAGCAACAACATATATATATATATATATATATATATATTGATAAGTAAAGTATATATTAAAAACAAGAGAGGCAAAACAGGTGCCGTATCCTATTTACACAAGAGGTATACTCCAAAAAGTTGGTTACATATGTTTGCTACAAATCAGCAAAAGAGTTAACCTCAGGCCTAACCCCGTCTATACACCAAAAAAACAGCAGCTGAAGAAGTTCATTCTTCAGCACCGACATAGGCCTTTCCTCATTTTCAAACGCTCTCCTATTTCTCTCTTTCCAAATCACCCTGCACACTCCCAAGGGAATAGCTTGCCAAATAGAATCTCTTAGTTTCCTTTTGTGCAAAGACCAGCAAAGGAAGAGATCCTTGAAAGATTCTGGCATAACCCAAGATAATTTAAAGATACAGAAAATGAAATTCCACAATGCACCACCGGACAATGAAGCATAAGATGGTCAGCATTCTCTCCATTCCTTTTACACATCTAACACCAGCTCACTATCACTTTACCACGCCTCCAAAGATTCTTTCAAAGGAGACAAATGGGCCTGGGGGGAAGTCCGGTGAGGAGGTTGGCGAGTTTGATTCTGTGCTTGTTCCTCCTAGTCCCCATGGAGAAACGGCAGCCATGTCAAACAGAACTGAGGCTCCAGCGAGTGAGGCGAGGGGTAGAAGTTTGCTGGATAGTTCCGACAAGAAACCAGAAGAGCAGAGGGGGTCGGATGGTTCGCATATCCAAAATTTTAGGAAAGCTGAAGTTCTGGGGCAGAATTCGGTAAGGCAGGAGGGCTTGGAAGGGGTTTTCGTTGATGTGGTTCGTGGAAGAAGGGTTTTTGTCATCGACGTAGAGGTAGCGCAGAGGTTACGTAATAGGGATAGAACTGTAGTGGAGTGCGAATGGGAGGATGGTGAATTCTCCCAGAATGAAGGGGTTCCTATGGGGGATGGCCACAACTCAACGATTTTGGAGTTAGTTCTTCCGAAGCTGTTGAACTTGGAGAGTTCTGGTGTAGATGTTGCATCAGGTAATATGGAAGCACCTGTGAACCGAGATGAGGTCATTCAGACAGAGCCTTTTGTGGTTGATGGTGTCTCAGACCTTAACCAAGAAAATGGCTATTGCTCACCTAGTGGTGCCATAAGCGAGTGTTCGGGTGATGATATGGAAGAGCCTTTGGAGTGCACCCCACTCGCGGCGATTCCTCCTCCTGAGTTTAGTGCTACTGAAACTATTATGGATGATGCAAGGGAAGAGGATATTTCAGGTTGGGTAAAAAGCAGAATTGAAGGCTTTGGAAATTTCTTAGGAGTGTCTTATAATGGTTGTGAAGATAAAATTTTGGACCTTCTAAGGGACATTGATCAAAATCGTAAGGTTTCGAGGGGAAATAGCATCAAAAAGCAAAGCAGTTATAGTGCTAAGGGGATGAGGTAATTGAAGCAACTGCGATGCAGCTTAAACTTTGAGCAGGTTGATAGCAGTGGTTTGTTGCTGGACAGGGTTGAAAATAGACTTTAATTCTGAATACACGCATTATTGTATGGAATGTGTGGGGACTAAATGACAGGGATAAGAGGCTTCTTATTACGACTGCTTTACCTAGATGGAAGCCGCATGTAGTGTGTCTTATTGAAACAAAAATGGAGATTATGGATTGGGGAATGGTAAATAGTGTTTGGGGTAATAGATGGGTCGACTGGGATTGTTTAAAGGCTGTGGGTTCAGCGGGTGGAATTATAGTCATGTGGGATCGGAGAATCGTCTCGAAGGTAGAAGAGACTGTTGGTGATCACTCTGCGTACTGAAATTTGAGGAGACTAATAAAAAGTGGTTGTTTTCTGGAGTTTACGGCCCCTCTTCTGTGGTGGAAAGAAGGAATTTATGGGTGGAACTAGAGGCCAATTGGAGGAGGTGAAATATTCCGGGGGAGATTTTAATGTTGTCCATTTCCCTCATGAGCGGTCGGGAGTCGGTGCATTCACTCCTGCGATGACAGAATTTAATGATTTCCTCAATGTAGCAGAGTTGGTGGATTTGCCTTTGGAGGGGGGAGATTTTACTTGGTTCAGAAATGGAGGTAGGCATTAGTTTTCAAGGATTGATAGGTTCCTTGTTTCCGCAGACTGGGGAGGATAGCTTTTGCATATCTAGACAGTCCTGCCTTCCCAGAATAGTGTCTGACCATGTTCCCTTACTTCTTGAATGCGGCGACTTGACAAGCAGGAAAACACCATTCAGATTTGAGAATACATGGCTTAAAGAGCAGGGATTTGTGGAGTGGGTCAAAGCGAGATGGAATTCGTATACTGTTGAGGGGGATCCAGGTTTCGTCGTGGCTAAGAAGCTGAAAGTGCTGAAGAAGGATTTAAAAATATGGAATATAGAAGTATTCAGAAGGGTAGATCTCAAAATCAAAGATTTGGAAGAGGAGATCAGGAGACTTGATGAAAGAGCTGGGGGAGAAGAGAGATATGAGGTTGAGGTAAGTCGTAGAGAGGAACTCATTATAGAGCGGGAACATCTTCTTAAAATTGAGGAGATAAGTTGGAGGCAAAAGTCCCGAATTCAGTGGCTAAGGGAGGGAGACAAAAATACCAATTTTTTTCAGCGTATGGCGAGTGTTCATTCTACAGCTAATCAGATTCATAAGATCACTATAGATGGCATTACTCTGCAAGATCCTGAAGAGGTTAAGAAAGGCATTGTGGATTTCTATCAGAATTTTGTGGGAAGTTGCTCCCTTTGGGGTGTGGTGGACAATCTGGAAGGAAAGAAACCAGAGAGCTTTTGATAACGAGGATGGATTCATTTCAGATTTGAAGAGTGTTCTGCTTCATCTCCTGTTTGCGTGGTGTGCAGGGGCTGAGCATTCACATATCCCCCTGTCTTCCTCTTTTGTAGATTTTGTGCAGAACTTTCCTATATGTTAGTTAGTATTTTGGCAGTATATACTTCTTGTGTATATAGGATGCGTCACCTGTTTTGTTTTGATGCTCTGATATTAATACAATTACCTTTATATAAAAAAAAAGAATAGCTTCATTCACCACTTCCCATATGAAAAAAGCAACTCTAGCCGGAGCCTTAGTCTTCCAGATAACCTTCCAAGGAAACGGGCCCCTTCCCCCCAAATCCGATCCAAATAAGAACGATCTTACTGAGAACATTTTATTTTTGGACCTTTCCCATATGACCTTATCATCACTACACAAGTCTAGCTGCTGCGAGTATAACAACTCGGAGAGCTGGAGAAAACTCTCCACTTCCCAGTCCTGAAAGTTCCTTCTAAACATTGGATTCCAACTGATCATGCCTCCTTCAAGCGAAATAGAAGCACTGATGTTGGCTTCTTTATCAATCACAACGTTAAAAAGGGTAGGAAAGGCCCTCCACAACTCCAGATCTCCACACCACCTATCCAACCAACAACATATTTTAAGACTCTTATGATCTTATGTATGTTGTTAATGGCATAAGAAGTTTAAGCAGTAGGTCTTTAATGACCTTTTCATACTTTAACATTTTTAATGAAAGAAACAATTAGTTACTGAATTTACTCCCTAGTGCTAATATTGTTGCAAAAAATGTCTCAGGTCGAGAGGAAATCTCCTCATCTATGCATATTCTTGAACTTGTAAACTGGACCTGCTAGTAATTGCTTATGTTGGTCTACCAACCTTTTATTATTCAAATTTTCTTCCTGACATGATTCTTTGTCATTAACAGTTGCAAGAGAGACAGAATTTGATTTTTGGGGTTTCACTTTTGTTATGCTTGCTGCTGTTATGTCTGGGTTCCGTTGGAGCATGACTCAGATCCTTCTTCAGGTATTGTGTGTCAATTTTATGATTAATTCTACCTAATGATATTTGGGATTTATGTTACTTGTTCCATATATTAATTCTCACTTCTTAAACATATTTTCTTGTCTTTGTTGGGTTGGAAAACAAATTGGTGGATGCTGATACCATATCCACTATAAAGAAAGAAGTCTATGGTAAGCACTATCCTTGCTATTTGATTGCAAGTTTTTGCATAGGAGATAAGTTCACATGTGCATTGGTGCATTTACGAGTAAATCACAGTTTATTGGTTAACTATTAAATTTGAAGCACTATTTAAGCTCTGGATCAGTATGGACTGTTTTAAAAACCCTGTTGTCTGTCTAGCAGATCCCTAGTTTTGGTGAATGAAATATATGTAGAGATGCAATTTGGTTCAGGAATCTTCTCATCTGTGTCATATAAAGACCTGTGCGTGGTTGCTGTATGTCAGTGCAAAAAGTCGAATTCTTTTGTACACTTCAAAAAAGCTATTGTTCATGTTGGAAACGTTAATCAGCAGAGTACATTATGCACCTTATGTTCATTGGTTCTTTCAAAGCATGAGGTAGGCATGATGGAGCCAGTTATTGTGTTTGCTGTAGAATATTAGGTCCAACATTTCCATGACTTTCCGCCTACGAAGATCTCTCTACCCTTTACAAGTATTCCGCATCTCATTTTCTTTCTACTTCCCATTTGCTGTAAGGTTGCTTTGAATAAAAGAAACCATTTTTTTTTTTTGAATAAACGAAACCATGTTTGAAATTGCTATAGATTTACTCAGAAGTACTATTTACCCTATTGTATTAGGAGAAACATTTCTAAGTAAACATTTAGATATACCCAGGTACACTTGGACATGGGAATTCGACAAATCGATGATTTAATGCACCTTTAAATCTGTGACTTGTTGGTGAGTCCATGCAACATTGACGAAGACGATATTTAGACACTAACGATGTTAGTAGTGTATAAGGCACTGAAAATGAATTTAGTCCTCAAAATGGACTTGCAGGGTTTCTTCTCTTAGTTTCCTGTCTGTGTCACTCCTTAACGAATCCTATTAAGACTACTTAAACAACAAAATCTTAGTTGTTTGTGTGCAAGTGTGTTCTCATATGCCGTTAAGTACCAAAAATAACCTGGTTATCCAACTTATTCATGTTTTTATTTGTCTTTTTAGTACCATAAATTGCCCTTGTTGTCCCTACTTATTCATAATATCTTTACAACTCCTAAGATTGTCCCCGGACCTAATGTGCAATGATACACCAACAGATAATCTTGCAGTTGAAATACTTGAGATTGAATTATCGAGTGTGAAAGCAATATTGCAGTTCTACCAAATTGTAAGCATCAGTCTCACTCCACTATGCCAAAGTCATATTCTGAAGTTTGTAAGGGGGCATATTCGGAGTAGTCATCATTGTTAATTCTTTAGCTTTGCTTAACTGCAACACGTGAACGTGGGTCAAGTTTTTTTTTTTTTTTTAAGTGAGAGGGAGGGGGTTTGATTTCAACCTAAGTTAAAAGCAATCAAGGAGAGCATGTTTGAAAAAAAAGTTAGAATCTCAGTGACATAGATGTTCTAGGAAAACCATTCAGAAGACATTACTGAATCACAAATGGCTTATTGTTAATTCTTTAGTTTGTAGAACTGTAAAGTTGAATGATGTTTGAGGCTTGTTATATATATATGTACATATAGACTTTCTGAGAAAAACAATTACAGATTTGCCTTTGTGATATTCCGAGAAAACACAGAGGTTCTTGAAGGAAAAAGGTTTGAAATGTTTATGGTCTGTGATAAAGCTCCAAGGGATTGATGGTTTTTCCATTGCTTTCTTTGTGATAGTTGGAATCACGAGGATATTATTTGAATTTCATGCTAATGGTGTGTTGGGGAAAAATAACGATTCACCTTTTTTTGATAAGTAAAGTAATATTATAAACAGGCGCCAAAACAGGTGACACGTCCTTGGTATAGCGTATACAAGAAATATACTCTACCAAAAGAAACTAAACAATGGACAGCCTATCCACATAATCAACTAAGGTATTCTCCGATCTCTGAATATCGTTTGTACACCAAAAATAAAGATCCTCCAGAATCCCCTTCTTCATCTTCTCTATATCCATTTCAATGTTTTCAAAGATTCTTGGATTTCTTTCTTTCCATAAGTTCCAGCACACTGCCAACAGAGCAGCATCCCAGGCTTCAGATCTTCTTTTTCGGCGCTTGTAAATGGACCGAGCAAAGATAGATCAGTGAGGAACTTTGAGGGTCTTTCAGCCTATTATTCTTGTTTCCAGTTTGTATAAGATCATCACTAAGGTTTTGTAGATCAGGGATCATGTTGGGAATATTATACTGATGTGGCCTTGGTTGCTAATGAGGTGGTGGAGGACTTGGATATAGAAGGGGTAGAAAGGGTCTAGTTCTGAAACACGAGTTTGAGAAGGCTCATGCTCGCGTGAACTGGCATTTCCTTGATTTAGTCATGGATTGGAAATGTTTTCGTTAGAGATGCATCAGTGGATAAGGGGCTATTTAGGTCTCCTTCATTCTCTGGTATCATAAATCATCAATCCTCACTTCGTCTGGTTTATTGCCTCTAGAGGTCTGGGACATGGTGATCTCTCCCCCTTCCTTTTTACTCTAGTTAAGATGTTCTTAATAGGATGATTTCTAGGGGAGAAGGTAGAGTTGGTGAAGGGATGTCCTAGTAGGGGGGGAAGGGGGAATATCTTGTTTTGATAAGTGTAATTAATACTACCTCCGTTTTCAAATTATCGTCCTCCTTTCCTTTTTCGTCCGTTCTAAAATAATTGTCCTCTTTCAAAACTTTCCCTTTTAGAAAAACGCTTTTATCATTTTACCCTTACTTTTTCTACCTACTTTAATTATGGCCACATGTTCAAGGGCATGAAAGGAAATCACACATTTCATCAATATTTATAATACAGTAAATTACTTTTTCTTAAACGGTCAAAGAGGACAATAATTTGAAAACAGAGGGAGTACTTGGTAACAATTATGCAAAAGGAAAAGAGAAAGAGAAGAGAAGAAAATTTAGAAGAGTGACGAGAGAGAGATAGAGCAGATTGCCTGTGAAGAAGTTTGTGCAGTCTTTGCGCTTCTTGTCATATTCTTTATTAGGGCATAACACACACACACACACACACACATATATATATATAAAATATATATATATATATATATATATATATATATAATATATGTATCTTACTATACCCCACCAACACAATGACAGAATTACGCTTATCGTCTAACAATAAATAAAGGTGATATATTTATAACTGAAACACGTCAAAAAAGGTGACGCGTCCTGCTTAAACTAGCAGTTAATACTATACCAAAAATAATAGGCCCATCAAATACTATTCACAAAGTCTACAAAAGGATTATAGAGGCTAGTAATATTAACGTCAAGTTCCCCAGCCCCTGAACACCAGAACAATGAAGTTTTGAGCAATTTTTCTTCAAAAGCTGAATAGTTCCTTCCTCATTTTTGAATGCCCTGCGATTCCTTTCCCTCTAGATGGTCCAACAAACAGCTAGTGGTAACCCGAGGGGATTAATTTGGGCGACCTTAAAGTTTCTAGTTTCTACACGTGCTTCCTTTATCTGGTGCAGCGTTCTTTCTTGGCCTACATCTTACTTAGGTGCCCCTTGGGGAAACCCAAGGGCTACTACTACCTGTTGGGATTCTGTCAAGGCGTCTCAACGGTTGGAAGGCACTCTACTCCTTATTCACCAGCGTTACAATATTTTCATCCCTAACACTTGTTTTAAAGTGGGTAATGTTACTGGCATCCGGTTCTGGGAGAATGTGTGGGTGGGGAGATTCCTTTGAGTATTGCTTTTCCTCACTTATATCATCTTTTCTCAGCTTATATGGCTCCCATCTAGCTTCTGGAATTTTCATTTTTGATAATTGTATGATCACGAGGCAAAGGAGGTTCTTATTCTCATTGATCTTCTTTCTCTTATGAGGATCAATCCGAAAGCTTATTCTCGCTTGTGGGTTCTTGAAGAGTTGGCTCAACTTATACGCTGTTACCATCTCATCTATAAAGTCAGACCGAAACTCCTTTTCTTTTGGCCTTCGTTTGGAAAGCTAAAGTTCTTTTTAAAGTGAGAGCTTTTCTGTGGTCTTTGGTTCTTAATAAGCTCAACATTAATGATGTTAGTCATGTTTATATGCCCTGCAAGAAAAATTTTCTAGTCTAGTGTGTGATGTGCAATTGTTCTTCAAAGACTCATAATCATCTATTTCTTCATTGTGATGGTGCTCACTTTCTTCGGAATAGCTTATTTTAGGTGGATGGGGGGGGGGGAGGATTGGGTTTGCCCCCTCTCTATAGCTTCTTTACGTCAGATGCATATGAGAGGTTTTGGGAGGGATGAGGATGCTAGTCAGCCTTGGCAAGGTGGGGTGTTTGCCATTTTATGGTGCATTTGGATTGAGAGGAACTCCATAATTTTTAAAAAGCAGTCCTTGTCCTGGTCTCTCCTGTGGGATAGGGTTGTCTTCGTGACATCGCTGTGGGCTTCGGCTAATGGTTCTTATTGTGGTGTGCCAATTTTGCTAGGTCAGAGAGATTGGAGGGGTTTGGTTTTTTGATTGCATCTAGGGTTTTTTTTTTCTCGCATTTTCCTTTTCAGTGTGATGGATCTCTTGTCCATCCTTTTTATCTTTTTCTATTAACATAATTCTTCTTTTCTAGTCAAGATAACAAGAAAAGAAGATTCTTTTGGGCAGCAGGTTTTGACATACTAACCATAACACAATCTACTGTTGCTGCTTAGGTCTGAAAAATCCCCTCACTTTGATGAGCTATGTAACTCCAGTAATGGCGTTGTCAACTGCTGTACTATCTCTTATTATTGATCCCTGGGATGAGTTTAGAGCGAGTAATTATTTCAATAGCTCATGGCATATTATGCGGAGTTGCTTGCTTATGCTTTTGGGTGGAAGTCTGGCCTTTTTCATGGTAATGATCTTTATTGAACCCTGGTGAATTTGAATAATGTTTTATTAATATGCACATCCTCTTTTTAATTTCTTGGGAAGGAAGTTTCGGTTATGGTCTGAGTGTGGCAGGGGATTTAGTTTCTAAAAACCTTTCTGTTTTACATCACGCAGGTGTTAACAGAATACATTCTTGTCTCTGTAACTAGTGCAGTAACGGTGACTATAGCTGGAGTCGTCAAGGAAGCTGTCACTATATTGGTATGGGGTGTTATATGATCACGATGACTATAGCTGGCGTTACCTGTTTCTAGAAATTCAGCATTTCAGTTTGCTCTGAGTGGAAATAAATCCATGATGGGACTTGAAATAAAACATCTTAATTCTATTTGGTAAAGGAGCTAGATCAGATTAGGAAGTGGAAAAGGAATATCATTCTTCTTTCCTGGTTACTAAGAATTTTGTTTTTTTTTTTTTTGTTATTTTTTCTTCTTCTTCTTCTTCTTCTTCTCTCTACTAAGAATTTTGTTATTGTTACTGTTATATAAGATCCATGTTAGAAGGGCTCACTATGTGGCAAGGAATTTGTTAACTTACTGACATTATTTTTTTTTTGTAATTTCAAGGTCATAGTTAAGTTTAGTTTTAAGTTTCCGCTATGAAAATCATGCTTTTTGGAGCCAAGTTTTAGTTATGCTGGCTTGTTTAAATATGGCCTCTATAGAAGATCAAATAAATAGTGTACCTGTTGAAAAGGCAGCAAGAGAGACCAGTTATGCTGCAATGAGGAGTCCAATCGCAATATATCATCTTCCGTCTGATTCAGGAATGGACATCACTGAAAACTTCCAGTTTCATCAATGATGCGACTTCCCAATCTGCTTGCTTTTCCATGCCAGATTATGCAAATAGTGTTTTACTTTGTTTGAGAAAAAACAGAAAAGACAAGAAATATACTTGGAGGTTCAGCCTCAATATTTGATGCGGATAATTCTATTATTTCTTATAAAACATTGAGCTTTAGAGCAATAGCCCAACTGTAAATTTTGTATTCTGGATATCCCTTGGTTGATCCAAACTGAAATTTCATCAAATTTGATAACATGATCGAATTATTTGTCATCTAAGCAGTGTAAAGCCACAACTGATGTGCTTATGGACCTTGGCTAAAGAAATTTTCATTCTATGAGATTCTTACTTTCTAATTTGACACATATATATGCATATACATATACATACACACACATAAATATATAGAGAGAGAGAAGCATGTATTTCATGATCTTATACTGATTCTAAGCAGTTGAGAATTTTTTCATCTGGTCATTGAATTCCGATACCCACCATTATTCTGTTACTGATTTTCTGGTCCTTCTGCAGGTTGCAGTATTTTACTTTCATGATGAATTTACATGGTTGAAAGGGATTGGTCTCATCACAATAATGTTTGGTGTGGGTTTATTCAACTGGTACAAGTAAGTGATTGGCCTCTTTGGTTTGCGGAAATAAAAAATGTTTATCCATTTTCATTTATCCATTTTCATTCTTTGTTCTTGTTGCATAATTTGAAGCTGTTTCATATTGCTAGTGGCTTCGATTCAAAGGAGTTTTGAGTGGACTGACAATGTTCAATATAGTTTTCCTCTTTGTTTCATTTGTTTAAGCAAGTTTATTTCGTTTGTCTTTTTTCGGTAGTAAAACTAAGTTCTTATTTTCTAATTGTTACCGCTTGGTATACTCTGTTGGACCCTCTCTCTAATAGTGTAAGCCTAGACCACACACAGCAGGGGCGAATGCGAGTTCAAGAGGTCTTCAGAGCGTTATGAAATATTATTTAATTTAATTTAATAATATAAACAAATATATAGGTATATGTGTACATACATTAGTTTTCTTGAAAGATAATTACGTTTTAAGTAATATTTTTATAAATTAATACTTTGTATCAAATGAATTAATAAAAGGATGTCTTTATGTATATATTTATGATGTGAGTGAATACATTTGTTTATTGCCTGGGACAATATCTCTTAGTTTTATAAGTCCTCCGAAATGCATGTCCTCAACCTTTGGTTGCCGACAGACGAGGCTGTGAAGCAACTTTACATTAAAAGCTCCAAGTTCTATCAATTGACAACCAAGCCATGGCAATGCATCACCAGAAAAATCCCACGCTCCGGCCCAATTATGAATCATCTTTTCAGTTTTGAAAACCCTTTTTCTATCTTCTTATTATCTTCTCCTTCAGCAATTGCATAAGAAATATGGAGAGATTTGAATTATAATTGCCATTATCTCCATGTCTAGTAACTGAGATTGAAAGTTAGTTTTGCAAGATTTGAGTTAGGAAAGTTAATATGCACACTAGAAAATGCAGTGTGCGAATGTTGAGAAATGGATACATGAATCACCCACAGATTTGCTCTCAAGGCGGTAATTCGCACTCGGAGCTATAGAGCACTGCCCATATTGAGTGAATTGTTTGATCTAGGTGTAAGCTCTTGAATGAGCCTAATGATGCACCTTGTCTGTATCCATACTCAAGCCCTCGCACGTCAATGGGAGTGTTAAGGTTTGATATAATTGTTGGCCCTCTCGATCATATTGAACTTTTAGATGTGTTGGCTACTAAAACCACTTGTTCTCCACCTACTTTTGTTTCTATGTTGTCAACATTTACAAGTTAGATATCATGTTTACTTGCTTGCAACTGGTATTTTCTTGGTCTACTGATGTGACGGGCTCAACCTTTTGAAGATTATGTGGAGTCAACTATTCTGTAAGTGTTAAGATATATAGTTGTGAAGAAAGTTTCAATATTGTCCTTTCTTTTTGCGACTGTCCCAATCATATGACTAAACCCTTGAGAGAGTTAAGTGTAAGGATCTAGGTGAGATTCCCATATTAATTTCTTTTGATAAGTAAGGTATAAGTAATATTAACACGCTTCAAATGAGGTGACGCGTCATTGCACATTGGAAGTATACATGAACTAAACTACAAAGCCATAAGACCCAAACCTAGTTACAAAAAAGGATCCTCTGAAGTTGGATCAGCAGTTAAGCACCTGAATCTCAAATACGAAAGGAAAGCCTTTTTGATTATTTCAATATCAGATTCAGCATTCTCGAAAGCCCTTTCGTTCCTCTCTTTCCAGATGGTCCACCAAAAAGCTGAAGGAGCGTACTTCCAGAAAACACTCCTTCTGTTCCGGATAAAAGAAGGCCTACCCCGAAGCGTATCAATAACAGTCCTGGGCATAACCCACAGAACACCAGCAGAGAGGAAAAGGGAAGTCCATAACTCCCTAGCTATAGAGCAATGAAGCAGCAGATGGTTCACATCCTCTTCCTCACTTTTGCACATGTTGCATCGATTAACATTCCCCCGAGATCTCAAGTTTTCCCCGTCAATATGGTACCCCTTACTGCCTCCCAAACAAAAAAAGCTACTCTACCGGGGATTTTATGTTTCCAAATTTCCTTCCATGGGAACAAGCTTTTTTCCTTCTCTATCATCTTAGAGTAGAAAGATCTAACAGGAAACAACCTGTTTTTACTAACCTCCCATATGATTTTATCTTCATTCAAAACCTGCCTCTTACAACCATGGAGAAACTCCATGAACTGCACTGCCTCAATCTCCCAGTCATGCAAATTTCTGCGAAAAGCAGGACGCCATAGGTCTGTTCCCCCTTGATTGACCACCAACGAACTCACCATTTCCTCCTTGTTGACTGCAATATTGTATAGATTGGGAAACATCAATTGCATGGTATTAGTCCCGCACCAAAATCCTTCCAGAACTTGACTTGATTTCCCAGCCCTACATCAAATTTAATGAACCTGTTGAAAGCATTCCATTCTCCCATAATACCTTTCCAGACACTAGAACCATGCGAGAACAGAACTTTCTTTGGGAACCAAAGATGATCGATCACCCGCTCCATATTTGCTCACCACTAACCTCATCCATAACGATTCTTTATCCGTTAAAAACTTCCAAAGCCACTTGCCCAACAGAGCCTTATTAAAGAAGCTGAGATTTTTAACTCCTAGACCCCCATCCTCCTTGTTAGAGCATACTGAATCCCACCCGACTAAGTGATATTTCCTCTTCTCTTTATCCCCTTCCCAAAGGAAATCTCTTTCTAACTTCTCAATTCTCTTTAAAACCGAGGCAGGGGCCACGAACAAGGATAGAAAATAAGCGGGGAGATTAGAAAGTGTACTCTTAATAAGAGCAAGTCTTCCACCCTTTGATAAGAATCGTCTCTTCCACCCCGCCAACCGCCTCTCAAACCTAACCATTACTGAGTTCCACACGGTGCTGTACTTAAAAATCGAACCAAGAGGTAAACCCAGGTACGAAGTAGGAAGGCTAGAGACACTGCAGCCAAAGAACGAAGCTAAATCCTCCACGTTTTCCACTCTACCTAAGGGGATTATCTCACACTTCGAAACATTAGTCTTCAAACCCGATAAATCTTGGAAAATCAGCAAGATTAAACGAAGGCAACCCAGCTGATCATTGTCCGCATCATAGCAAACTAGGGTGTCATCGGCAAATAGAAGGTGAGAAATAGTTACACCCCGACCAGGATCATTACCCACCTCAAAGCCCTTGATAAAACCTCTGCTACCGCCTTATCAATGAGCCGACTAAGGGCCTCCATAACCACAATGAAAAGGAATGGAGAGAGGGGGTCCCCTTGACGTAAGCCTAACCCACTTTTTCCATTTCTCTCCAAAACCCATTTTATCCAAAAGATAAATCAAGAATTCCCATCTAACATGATCATAGGCCTTCTCCACATCCAGCAATCCCTGGTTCTCCGCTTCTCACCCTCGAGTCCACCAATTCATTAGCAATCAAAGCTGCTTCCAAAATCTGTCGATCCCCCACAAATGCGTGTTGCGAATCTGAAATCACTTGGCCAATCACCTTTCTCATTCTATTCGACACGACCTTAGAGATCAGTTTATAAATGCTACCAATGAGACTAATAGGTTTGAAGTCTTTTAACTCCTCAGCCCCTTTCTTTTTAGGGATGAGAGCAATAAACAAAGTATTTAGACTTTTTTTGAACCCCTCCTCCTCAAAGAAAGATTGGAAGATCTCCATAATATCATTTTTAACCACTTCCCAGCAATGTTTGAAAAATTCAAAGGTAAAACCATAGGCCTGGGGCCTTATCCCCATTCAGACTACCCAAAGCCTCCACCACTTCCTCTTCATTAAAAGCTTGTTCTAAAAGTCTCCTGTCTTCCTCAATCAGGGTTTTGAACGTAATCCCATCTATTTCCAGATCTCTATCTCTATCTTCCGAGAACAGCTTTTGGTAGAACTCTACAATGCCTCTACTGATTTGAGTCTCATCTTCTGTCACATTACCATCTATATTCAGTCTGTTAATCTGATTGAAACTCTTGTGCGCGCTGGCCATCTTATGGAAAAATTTTGAATTTTTATCGCCCTCTTTCAGCCACAAGGCCCTGGATTTTTGCCTACAGCTTATTTCTTCACAGATGAGCAACCTTTTGATTTCCAACTTAATCTCCTCTCGCCGGGCTGCTTCAGATACCCCTAGAGATCCTTCACCCTCCTTTTCATCCAAAATTTTGACTTCCTCCATAGCTTCCTTGATTCTGATCTCAATTCTCCCAAACACCTCTTTATTCCTGACTTTAAGGTCCTCTTTGAGAAGTTTCAGCTTTTTAGCAGTTCTAAAACACGGTTTACCGCATAAGAATCCCACTTTATCCTAACCCAATCCTTAAATCCAGGAGCCTTCAGCCATATTAATTAATAATTTCCTCTCTATATTTGTTATTTTATACACTTAGTAGCTTCTAGTTTCATTCACAAATCAATTTGCACCTAATAATATAAATGTATAGCATGAACTTGTCCATGTCTTAGCTGAATGAAAGTTGGCTATAAAGTTCACATTAGCATATAGTAAGATTCCATGTGCGCCTGGAAGCAATTAATTTTCTCTATTGGTGTATACACCGAGACTTTACTGTTCACGAGAACTTGATATGGGGAGAACCGTACCCTGGTTTGTTGGTACATCTCTCTTTTGTATGAAACTTTCTCAATTTATGGTGAGTTCTTTTTTATCAGCTACCCAAATTTAAAGGATTAGTTATCCAGTCTCCGAGTTAATACACTCCATGTCGAACTCTTCTCCCTCCTGGCGAGAATGATGTGGGAGCAATAACAATATTTAATGAGTTGTGTTTTAGTATTAATAGTTAGTGTAGGAGTATCAATTTCTTCCTTAATATATTCTTCTTTTCGCAATAAAAAAAATAAAATTAGTTAGTGTAGGAGTTAATAACATAAATAAATTCAGCTAGTGTAGGAGTTTATAGTGTTTGTTTTTTTTAATGAGGGCTTTTATGCAATTTCAAATAAGTTACTTTGGTATGTACTTTCATGCCCATTGAAGGGCTCATTTAAAAACAAGGTAGTAGAGGTTGTTTTAACAAAAATTCAAGGTTTTCCTTTGGTTAGAGTTCCCATTGCCCCTTGAACTTTAAGAGTAATATCTTAAAATGGTTTTGCATCATGAGATAATAAAACAAACTTCAAGGAGGTGAAAGTTACTGTCCCCAAAAAAATTTCTTGTGCACAACTGCTTTTCAGGTGTAGTTGTGGTTTCTCTTCCTGTTCTTCAACATTTTCGTCTGTTGCATTAGTGTCCTCATGAAGCTCGCTTTATGCTTGCTTCACTGCTTCCTATGAGAATGAGCTTTTAACTCCAGGAACAAAATTACTTGTTCATTGAAGCTACACGACTTACAGTGCAATGAACTCACTTGTGCTCGCACGGTAGTGATATTAGCTTCCACAACCAACATAATTAGGATTATACTGTTTTTCTGTAAGAGTTGGTGCAGAAATCTGAGAATATTCTTTCAGCCTTCAAATGTTGTTGTGTAGACTAGTTTGGACCACCAGTTTGTAGGCTGCATTCAGTTGGAGGTTCAGCTGTGTGAACAGTTCACGGAAATGGCTGATGGATCTGGGCCGAGAATTTAACCCATTTACTGGTTTTCCAAGAGGACAATGGCAGTGGCTAAGGTTCCCCGCAAGGATGATAGTTGAAGTGGGCTAGGTTCTGGCTAGATTTCTGGCGACACCGGAGGACAGAAGGGATTATTTGGTGTTGGGTGATGTTTGTTGACAAGGAAGGAAGTTCAGGAGTGAACAAATCTTTGTATTGGGTGGTCCTGGAACAAATGAATCTAGGGTTTCAGTAAATAGTGAGCAGTAAAGGGAAAAGGGATGCCATAGGAAATTGATCCTAGACCATAAATCCAATTTCAATAAAATCTTAATCCTTGAAGCCTAACAGGTATATGTAGTGGGCTTTCTTCCCTTCTTGTAATATTGGATTTCCAAAAGAATGAGTTGATCAAACAAAATTTTCCAATTTGTTCTGCAGCAATTGCAGAACAAATATCCAATTTCAATAAAATCTTAATCCTTAAAGCCCAACAGTTATATGAAAAAGAATGAGTTCATCAAACAAGTTCTACTTTGATGTGTTCTCAAAACTCGACCCTACTGTGTGCAGCAATTACAACTCAACCTCCGACGGCCACCACAAGAAGCCACCACAAGAAGCACCCTTCACAACCACCACATTTCCACTATTAAAGGAAAACCACCATTAAAACACCCACCAAGTTAGCTGTATAACATGTCACATTCGAACTACCACAGCACCAAACAAGAAGATTTATCTCTTCAATTTTTTTACTGCACGCAAGTAGAAATTAAAACAAGAAATTGCTCTTAAAGAACTAAAAATAAGAATCAAAGTCATAAATACATAACTTCACTTCTGATACAAACTCTTTTTGGAGCAACATCAATTCAGGATACGTCCTGCTCAACCAATCATCAAATACTTCTGAGGACCTTCTCTTGGAGTCTACTAATGCATGAGACATTAATGACCCATTGTTACCTATGATTTTCCCTCAACCCTAAAATTGCCAATACCCTATTATCCCCTCTCCCCAGCAAGGCTAAACTTTGTTTTGATAGGTAAGTATGACCCCTTGGCATGGGGATTGGATCTAGGTACCTCAAGGTCTTTGCCTTGAGTGCCCTTGTCATCTCTCCCACCCCTTGGGGTCCCAGCAAGGCTCAACTTATATAATATCGTGGGAAATTGGAGCTTTGAATGTGTAAAGTTAGATGTTTGTTATGTGAAAAGTCACATCTTATTATTATTTATTCTTTTCTGAAAATTCTGAACCATTGAGTGTATGTATGTGGCATATATTCTACTCCCTCCATCCCAAAAGAAGAGGGATGCTGTCTGTTATCGTTTGTCTCTAAAGAAGAGGGACACTTTCTCTTTAGGAAAGTATTTCCTAGCATAATGAGTATACTGTCAGTTTGAGGACAAGATGTATCAAAGTCAAATCAGTTAAAGCAAGTTCAGTTTGTGGCTGCACAATGTATAGGTATTTTAGGGAGACAATGGATTTTCAACTTTTGTCTTAATCTGTGCAATAAGTCAAATCATCCCTCTTCTTCTGGGATGGAGGGAGTAGTGAATTAGTTGATTTGGTTATATTGTTCATGTTTTGTTTTTCTCAAAATCTTGTTTAATATATTGCTTTCATTATCAGATACCAAAAGCTACAGAAGGGTAAATCAAGTGAAGATAATATGGTGGGGTCAACCACCATACCTGCAAAATATGTTATTCTTGAGGAGATGGATGATCAGGATCATGCCCCTTGATTTCTGCTATATCATTCTTTACCTGAGACATGCTTGAGTAAGTTTCACTGTCCTTCTGAAAAAGTATTAATATCAGTTATGCCTTCTTTTCTTGAGCTTTGTCATATGCTCTGACTTCGTTAGTACTTGTGTGCCTGTTGTATTGTTGTGAAAAATGCTTCTAATTTCTGAAGACTTCAAATATTACAAATGTACTGGCTTTTCTGAAGATTTCAAATAATGAAAATATTTAAAGGAGCACCTGTAGATTATTTTGTATGCAGATTATAGATTGTGGACACATATGGAGGTAGATGGGTAGATGTTTCTGATTCTAGTTGGGTAGGATCAATGATTTGCAGATAATCAACTACAGGGTATTGCTCTTTGTGGATGTAAGTTTAGTTTCTTGAAGAAGTATGAAATAGAATGGTGGTGGCTAGGCCAAGTGCTCAAATGTAAGACTTGAATATTGTGCAATGGCTCATACAATGTGCGAACTTATGCGGATACAACAATTGATTGAAAAGATTGGTTTTAGGGTTCCCTTGCCTATGAGGTTGTGGTGTGATAATCCTAGCATATATATGTAACGCCTTGAGCGCAAAAGCCCGGTCCACTACTCATGGCCCACACACTGACCCGGCACCTTGGATCATCTTGGCCTACCACAAGCCCACCCGAAAGTCCATGATGATATTGGTGCCTAGTGGTAGTGGGTGATCACTTTATAAACGTTCAAGCCCCACACCTATGTGATGTGGTATGGGGGTATTACAATCTCCCCCACCCAAAAGTCCTTGGTGTACTCATCATGGACAAACAATTCCCCCAGCAAAACTAAAGTCGTGGCTCGTACAAAGATCAAGAGGTGGCTCCCACCTCCCGTGGTATAACACTTTGGCCTGCACAACATTGGTCTATGATACAATTGTAACGCCCTGAGCCCTTAAGCTGGGTCCGCTACGCATGACCCACTAAGCACCTTGCACCTTGGTTTACCAGGCCTACCACAAGCTCACCCAAAAGTTCATGGATGATATTGGTGCCTAGTGGCAGTGGGTGACTACTTTATTAAACACATTCAAGCCCTACATTTGTCCGATGTGGGGTGGGGGTATTACTGAATCCGATTTCCCACAACAAAACTAAGCATATAAAGGTTGATTGTCATTTTGTAGGAGAAATTTCACAAAAGCTAGTTTCTACTTTGTATATGGAAGAACAACTTACTGGTTTGCTTATTAAGAGTGTTACACATGTGGGGTTGGATTATATTTGTAGCAAGCTAGCATGATAAATATCCATTCTCTACCCATAAGGGGAGTGTTAGAATTATAAAGGTTAGTTATATGATTGGGAAGTAAAGTTAGGGTATAAATATCTTGGGTGTTAGGTTTGCGTAATACAAGAAAATAATAACAGTGTGTTTGAAGTATAAAGGTTAGTTTTGTGATTGGGAAAAGTAAACTAAGGGTATAAATTACTTGGGTGCTGGTTTATGTAATACAAGAAGGCAAAGACTTGTGTAGGACGGTCTTACGGATCCCAAATCCGTAAGACGGAGCCCCATTTAGAAATTCGCAGGTTAATAACTAAACATGTTAAAAAATCACAATAATAGGTTAGGCGAGTTGGTCAGAGGCGATGGCTAAATGTTTAGACCAAGGAGGTTGTTGGTTCGAAATGTCCCAACTTCACTATTTAGTTTTAATGCTCACTAATGGGAAATTTACTATAATTCTCATTAAAATACAAAGTAACACTCTTAATACTAAAAAGTGACACATTTAATACTAAAAAATGTCGCTTTAAAACTAACGTTGATTGCCAAAAGTGACACATTTAATACTAAAACGTGACATTTTCAATGCTAAAAAGTGACACTTTTAAGGTCAATAACGACAATTTTTATTTATAAAGCAAAATGACACTTGTACGGTCAAAAGTAACACATTTAATTCTAAAAAATGACACTTTTAATGTTATAAAGTAACACTTTAATGTCAAACGTAATGATTTTTATTTATAAAAAATGAGATACTTTTCAAAGTGAAAGTAACACATTTAAGACCAAAAAGTAACATTTTTTTAGGGAAAATTTATAATTTTCATTAAAAATGCAAAGTGACACTTCTAAGGCCAAAAGTGACACATTTTATACTATAAAGTGACACTGTTAATAGTAAAAAGTGACACTCTGCATATATAAACATGACGAGTGGCACTGTAATTTTCAAAAAATAAAGGGTTGCATTAAGATTTCTGAATTTTGCCCCATTTGACCTGGATAGATCCGTCTTACGGATAAGTATCCGTAAGACCGTCTTATAGGAGACCACCTCATACAAGAAAATAATAGTGGCCTCCCTCTCTCTCTCACATTGCTGGGTATCAATCATAGAAATTAAAAAATAGGACATAAAGTGAGATAAAATTGCTTGAGGATACATACAATGTATACTACTAAGTTCACCCATTAGAGTGTGATAATATGAAATATCAACAACCCTATTAGAGGAAGGGAATGGCCAAAACATACATGAACTAATATAATGTAGGACCTGAGGGAGTGTGACTTGACTGTGACCTTGCTTTGAACTAAACAAAATGTGAAAAGGGATTCATGTAGCAGAACCACGTAATAAGGACAAAGCCTAATTTGAGTTAATGATGCTTCACAAAAGATAAGGGAATTCCATTTTTTAAAAAATGATTTTTGAGTTTCAAGATAGTGCCTACTGCCTAAAAGTAGGCCAAAATACATTTACCACCCTCAAGTATACACCCAATCCCATAATGCCCCCCAATGTTAAAAATTTCCCTACTTTATGTTGCCATTTGTCCCATTTTCTCCCTCCCGTCCATAGGCGTTAAAAATAGTGACAGAAAATGACATGTACTTGTCACATAGGCGTGACAATTACAACCCATTACTCATTAACCCACCAAACCAACCCGTTATTTTTTTGGGTCGAAATGGGTAATCCGTTTCAACCCAAAAATATTACGGGTCGGACCCGTTTCGACCCTCGACTTTCTATGCTATAAAATCATGTTTTGGGGGGGGGGGAAGTGGGTTGAGATGGGGGCGACTCGCTTTAACCCGTCGCTCATTCCAACCCAACCCGACCCGTTGCAACTCAACTCATTTCGCCTCGTTTGATATTTGGGTTCTAACGGGTTTCGACATTTTACCCATTCCAACACACCCAATTGCCAGGCCTAATGTTACATGACATGTATTTTGGTCATTTTGCTCGAGGTGCAAAATGGATTTTGTTATAAGTTCATCATTTAGTAAACAACTTGATATTTAAAATAAAAATTGGTAAACATTGGATATTTAATATATTTTTGAGTTATAATTTTTTTAAAGAAAAATTTTAAACTGATTAAAATAGAAATTGGTTAATAAAAAAATTATTACAATATCAAAATAATGAATATTTTAAAACATTACCAAATGATGTAATATTCCAATTAGAATAGTTAATAACAAAATTAAATTTGCATTACATAATTGTAGGATTTGCTTCTAATTTGTTTTTTTTTCATTTGAGTAAAGGTATGTTTCTAATTAAAATAATAACAATAAAATTAATAATTTCAATGGTAATTTAAATTTGTTTTATATTTAGAATTAAAGTTAAAATATTCATAATAAAAAATTGTTCTCATGAAACTGTTTAAAAAATGAAAATAGTTAAAGAAATCAAGAACAAAGCTAAACAAAAAATCAATTCATCAAAATTCCTATTAGAAACAACCATATATTCATTTGTACTGGGAAAACCCCCAACTATATAGCAATATCAGAACAATAGTCAATATGGTTGGGGATCTCAACAACCATATTGTCTATTCAATATGAATTTATCCAAAGCAGCCTCCACCATTTTTTCACAGAGGAGGATGCCGCTGTGGTGTTTGACCAAATTGAGATATGGATCAACCTCGTCGGCAGCGTTGATTGTGAGATCGAGCTTGGATGGTCGTTTGAGATGAAGAAAGGGATTCCCAATGAAGCAGTCTATTCCTGGGTACACTTCAAAGTTGATCTTTCAATTGGCCAGTTTTTAGGAGCTCGTCGAGCTTGGCCACCACGAAGGTGGCGGTGGAGCCCGTACTGAGGCTGAGGACCACGTGCTGCTGCTGATCCGAAAACTTTGTCCGCTTCGAGTTTCTTGAGATCGTCTTAGGTTAAAGAAGGGGCTGGGGATGGGGATGGAAGGCGTATGGGGAAATTGGGGGAGGTTGTGCAGAGGTAAAGGGATGAGGGAGGTTAGTGCTTTGAGAAAGCCATTTGTACAATATTATTTTCTCTCTAAAACAAATACTAATGCCCAAATGACAAAAATGACCTGCACATGTGAGACCACGTGCAACTTAACATCATTTTACTAATGGACATTGATGGGAGGGGTTAAATGGGACAAATGGTAATGTCATGTATGAAGTTGGGAAAATTTTTAACATTGAGAGGCATTATGGGATTGAGTGTATGCTTGAGGGTGGTAAACGCCTTAAAAGTAGCACATGAAAAACAATTCAATATAGTTGGATGGTATCCTATGAGTGATTGCACCATAGTGATAAAATGAAATCCTTTTCGTATTAATCCTGAACAAGTGTGTTGATCCATGTCTGTTTTGTGATATGTTTTGAATTCTTTGACAACATGTATAACTGCAATTTGGAAAAATGATAAAAGCAGGTTTACATACGAAAGGAGCTTATTTGGATACTCGTGTTAGCTAAAGTCGAAGTGGCTGTTCTTCAGTTGATTCTTTTGTTCTCCAGCTCTGTATTTTTTGTGTTCTCCGCTAGTTTGGTGGGGCAAATAATAAAAGAAAAAAAGGTTAAAACAAGGACGTAGATGATACTTGACGTGAAAGATCCGGTAAATAGTGTTTGGAGCATCAAGCATCAAGCATCAAGCATCAAGCATCAAGCATCAATGGTCGTCAGCTGAAGAACCAATATGTTGTGTGTGATACTTTCTCAATATTCAGCCAATTTTGCATTGTTTTGTAACATCGTTCTGCAGATCAATCCAACAGGGTGAAGGCATGCCTCCTAGCGGTAGTTGATTGATAATCACGAACTCCCCTTACTCCATAGAACCAATTTTTGACAAGTATATTCTTTTTGGCCGTGGTTGTCATGAATGTAAATATTTCTGTATGAATTACGATCCCCCCAGCGCTCTCCGGGGCCTATTTTTTCTAGCAGTCATGCCCCCAGGTAGAATTTTGATTTTTGTATGTGAAATTGCAGTTGTTGTGGTCTTTTTTTTTTCTTCTTCCAGGATAACTTCCTATGTTTCTGCATTGAGAAATTTAATCATGTTGGTGTGTGTTTTATCTGCATTTCAGGAAATGCAAGGGATAGGAAAGTAAGGTAAGATGAAAATGGAAATAAACTACCCCCTGTTTACAAAAGACGGGGCACATAGATTACAAAAGTTACTGGCTCCGTTTCAAATAATTGTCATCTTTCATTTTTTGTCTATTTTAAAATAATTATTTTTTTTTCGAAACTTTTATTTTTAGAAAAATATTTTTATTATTTTATCATTATTTTTTATATCTAATTTAATTATTTAATTATGATTACATACACAAGGATATTAAAAAAATTACATATTACACCAATATTTATAATACAGTATGTTGTGTCAAAGAGGATAATAATTTTAAAACGAGGGAGTAATTGATTCTTATAAATATTAGGATAGTGTGTATTTTGAAGGATATACATGTGAGAGCAGCACCATTAATTAAATGATTATGGCGAATACCCTAAATTTTGCTCCATTTTATGAGTAGTGCTAGATGATTGACCTTTCATATTGAGTTCCTTGAGTTGACTTGCCTGTTAATGACTTGGTTCATTCAAACTTTCATACTAATAGTCAAAGTCACTATTAGTATGTAAATTTAGAGAGAAGTAACAAATAAAATAACCAATTTTATTGAAATAACCAAAATAAAATAATAAGGGAGACAGCTAGTCTTACCCAAAATAGGAAGGACAAACGAATGTTACCTCTAAAGGAAAAAAATCAACCTTCCCTAAAACTATAAATAGCCAAATCGTTGTGACGGAAGGCCTGAAACACACTTCAATGGAGCTGGTCTAGCCATTCGTAAATGTAAACTATATCCATAAGAAAAGTTGCACCAAAGCGTGTGTTGTGAAGCCAAAAGAAAGAGAGAAGAAGATTCACACTTGGTCAATAGCTTGTTATAAGTCCATTCTTTTGAAGGATTTAATCTCTGATCAATCCCTTGAATAGAGATCAAGACTTCTTGAGCTTTTCCCTTGAGGAAGAAAAAGTGAGGAGATCTGGGATGAAGCTAGAGCTTCTAAAGGACATGCACCCCATCGTAATTTCAAGTTGATGCATCGCAATTGTAAGTTGTGCATCGAAAATTCAATTTGTGTATTGGAAAATAAAAAAAACTGCATTAGAAATTCCATCAGGCACATCGCAAATTCAAAATTGTGAATCAGAATTTTTTTTATAGGGGGTTCAGCTGGTGCATCGCAAATCTAAAATTTTGCATCGGCATTCCTTTTGTATTCTAATTCTAAATTATGCATCGCAAATATAAAATTGTGCATCATAATTTTTTGCATTAGGGGACCACTTAGTGTATCGCAAATAATTGTGTAGCATAGCGATGCATTGGACATTGAATTTACAATGTCTTCCACTTTTAATGCACATTTGAGTTGAGGTATATAAACTTTGTCTGTTTCGATATTTTACATCCCCAGGCATTATACTTTTCTTAGGACGAGCTCTCTATGTACGACATTTGGTCTGTCCACGTAAGCTCATCTTTTCTCCTTGAACTGGAAGCTGTTCGTGGAAGAAAGAGGACTTGTTTCTTCCTCATGGATCGGTGCTAAGAAAGATGAACTCCTTCTCTGCTTCACGTAACTGAAGACCAAAGAAGGCTCACTTGGTGAAATAAAAATGATTCTTTTTAAAACTTCGAAGGGTCGAGGTCAATCAACTCAAATAAGTTTGAGCTTTTGAACTTTGACACGATAAATTTTCAACACATATATATGTATGTATATATATATTAGGTCTGTCAATTACAACCCAAAACTTGTTAACTCATATCACCCGACCTGAAAATTACTTGATCGTTAATATTTTTGGATTGAAACAGATAACATGTTACCTAAAAAAAATTAACAGGTCGGGTTAAAGGGGTCGAGTTCGTTACCTATTTTGACCTCATAGCTTTTACTCTATAAATTTATGAAATTTTGGGAGAAAATCTGGATTAAGACGAGTTGTTTCGTTTTAACCCGTTGCCCGCTTAATCCGATCTGATTCAACCCGATCAAGTTTGACCTGTTTGATGTTCATATTCCAATAGGTTTCGACTCGTCACCCTTTCAACCCGACCCATACTTACCCAATGGATGAGGAGCTGCATATCCACATTTTTTTGAATAGTAGATAAAATCATGTGAATTATTATTCTACCTATTCAAATTTGATATAAATAATATATTATTATGGAAATTGTAATGTGTTAATTTTTTTTGAAAAATAATACTCCCCCGTCCCAAAATTATTGTCTCGCTTTCCTTTTCCACCCGTTCCAAAATAATTGTCTTGTTATAAACTTTTCTTTTTAGAACAACACTTTTACCACTTTACACTTACTTTTTCATCATACTTTAATTATGAGCTTTAAAGTAATCAATACATCAAACTAATATTAATAATCAAGTCAATTGTTGTTTCTTAATCCGTGTGTCAAGTCAAACAAGATAATAATTTTGGGACGGAGAGAGTATAATTTTGTGAAAGGAAATAAAATTGTTTGTCAAAAATGTTTAGCTTTTGTTTCTTTTTCTTAATATAAATAGAACCAATTATCAAATGTGTTTTTGTTTCTCGTCCAAAATAAAAAATAAATAGAAATAAAGTGAAACAGAAACATATGAAACAAAAAGAAGAAATAGAAATGTTACCAAACACTACCTTATTTTCCGTTGTTTTTTAAGAAAATCCCGCTGGGTTCCGTCCCTGCTTCTCTAAAAAAAAACATGTTGGGAAGCAAAGTTAAACATGTTGGTGATTTGTCCGATCAATGTTCAAGTGGTGGTAAGAAGAATAAGAAGACTTCCAAGCAAAAGTGTTGGCATTGTAATGAGATTGGTCACGTTATTCGTAATTGTCAAAAGTTAAAGGATGAAATAAAGAATGAATTGAATTCTAATGCTAATATTGTCACTTTTGATGAAGTTGATATTAGCAATGACGAGAATAGTGGTGATGTACTCAATGTGACCGTGAGTGATAATCTACGGAATGAATGAGTTATCGATTCCGGTTGTTCTTTTCACATGTGTTCCAATCAAGATATGTTTTTTACTTACAAAAGTGCAAATGTCGATGTATTTTTAGCGGATGGTTCCTCTTGCAAGATTGAAGGTGTTGGAACAATAAAATTCAAGACTCAAGGTGGAGTAAAAACGCTAATGGAAGTTTGCCATGTTTCTAGCTTGAGGAGGAATTTAATTTCTTTGGGCTACTTTGTTTCGAAAGGGTGCAATTACAGAGTTTGTAATGGAAAGATGAAAATCTTTCGTGGTGGCCGTTTTCTCATGGGTGGAAACAATAGGGGTAACTTGTATTTACTACAAGGGAGTATTATTCAAGGTGGAGCTCATATTATGCCACAAAGTGAAGATGCCAACTATGAAGAGTTTGGAAGTATCCGGTTTGGTAGTATTTCATGGAGTGAATTCAAGGGCCGTTTGGATTCGTGTGTTCGAGATCAATTCTAGGCACTTATGGTGGGGTGCATGATGTGCAAGCAACAATGATGATAGACGGTTGAAGGAATTTGAGCTAAGGTGGAGATTTGTTATAATTATGTCTCAAATTAGAATATGATTATGATTTCTTTATGATTATGATTTCTTTCTTCACTTGGATTAGGAAGTTTAATCCTAATTAGCTTAGGATTAATCTTGGTGAACATGATCAATGCATATAAATATGGGGCGTGCGTCTTGGGAGAAAGCAAGATTCCGGCTGAGTTTGTTAGACACAATTTGGAGACGGACGATACGACACATGGTCGAGGGTCTCGAGGTCTTGGCGGTGTTAGACAAAATAGTGCGTGACTATTTTGGGCTGTGAGAGGCGTGGTACTCTATGAGATCGTGTCAATCCTTGTAACTCTAGCCTAGGTAGAGTGAGTACACTGAAAACTCTCTATTGTAATTCCTCATCGTTTATAGTGAAGTTGTTGTTTGGCTTGGAGTGGATTAAACCACATAAAATCATTTGTTCCCTTTTGTTTTATTTTGTTATATTTTCTATTATCTTGCCATTATTCGTTAAAATACTTAATATTATTATTTTCGATATATTCGCTTCCGCATTGAAGATAAAAATTTAGAATTCTTGAGACATGAATTTCCCCGTTTTTATAACATTCATAAATAGGATACTGCTGATTAAAAAATGCGCTCAACTACAAAATTCATTCCACGATTTGTTGAGTTCATAGCACGCGTAAATGTTCTAATAGAATGTCATGGGAGGGAGAGAGTGATAGGGGCATACAAGCAAAATATGAGAGATTGGAAAGTGCAACGCAGATCTTAAACCTTTGAACCCCTAAATTATCAAGGAGGAAAACTTGCACAATGACGACTTTACACCAAACCAATCACTAAACAAAGCAAGATTTAGGAAAGGGTAATGTTATGACCACTCTAATAACACTTAATTTTAGGTATTAAATGATGTGATATTTTATGTGTCATATTATTAACATAACTTTTTAACTTATAGTGGAGTCCATAAAATGCCAAATAAGATGATACATTGGAAACCATATCATTTGGTGTATAAATTTGAGTGCTCATTAAATGGCTCTAACATTACTCTTTAGGAAATTCAAAAAACCAAGGGATTATTGTGATTTAGACGGTGAGACAAAATTATGGATAGTAGGAATGTCGGTAAAAAAAAATGGGATTTAAGCATTGTTTTCTAATTGAGACAATTTAATGAATGGAAACTGGACATAACAAGTAATGAAACGAAACAGAACAGACAGAACAAGTAATTTTTTTAATAAAAGGAAACAAAACAACAAGTAATTTTTTTAATGAAAGTGTTTCACAGAAAAGAACAAGTAATTTTTTTAATGGCATGAAAAAGAACATAACAGAATAAGTTTTTTGTTTAAAAAGCAGATTAAGTCTATACTCAGTTTTTTAAAAAAGAACAGACTCTACACAGTTAAACAGAGTTCAAGGCTTTAAGCACAGTCAAACAGAGTTAAAGAAGCAAAAAAGAAAAAAAAACTTGGAACAGAGTAGAAGTCGCACAGAGTGAACTCAGAGAAGAAAGGAGAGTTTACTTGGAACACGAAGTCAAGAAAGCTGAAGATCGATGGTCACAGTTGGAACCCTCCTTAAAGTCGGAAGATGAAGTCGAAGGCCACAGTGAAGTCAGAAAGCTGCGTATCGATGTCTAGGGCTCGTATCGAATTATCGATGTCGACCTGATTTCGTGCGTCTGAACAAATGGAGTTTTTTTTTTTGTGTGTGTGGGTATTTTAGGTTTTATAATTTATTTATACTAACCTAAAACTAGGTTGTTTTCCACTTAAAAAGCCGAAAAAAAATTTATAGAAAAAAAACCAACGAGCGACTTAGTCGACTTTTTGGCACCTCTCGCATAAAAAAAAGTCGTCAAAGGCGTACGCCTAGCTTCTTGAGTCACACATCGACTCGCCTAGATCCTTTGAGGTGCCAATGGCTCAACTTGCCTTTGACAACTATGACAATAGGTAATTTTTAATTTTTTTTTGATAAATAAAAAATATATTTATATACATCAAAACGCCAAAAAAAAAAGGTGACACGTGGTACACAGGGCACAGGGCGTATACAAGCGAAAAAGAATTAAGAAACCAAAATGGTAGTGCTTGGAGGGGATGGCTCAACAATGACATCACCTGGACAATCAACTACTCTATGATGAGAGAGTAGTTAGATCTAATGATGCATCAACCACTAACATGGAAGAATTATCAATTGGAGACTTAAATGGAAGTGGAGGAATGATCGGAGACTATGAGGCAAACACGGGAGCCAGCAAGGCCGGCCCTATTATAAGGAGAGTGAGGTCATGGTCTTAAGCCTCTTAAAAATATCTAATTTTTTGGGTTCAAAAATCTTACAAAATCCTTACATATTATTATTTTTTTTAAAAAGAAACCCCTATTCTAATTTTTTTAAAAAAAGACTTAGGCTCTGTTTGTTTCACGAAAAATAACTTTTTGAAAACGTTTTCCTTATTTTTCAGTGTTTGGTAACTAGAGGAAAATGTAGTCAATATAAAAGTTTTTCCAATTCAACGGAAAATGAAGCCTTCTTCTCAGGAAAATGACTTACGAATTTATTTTTCAAATGTTCGAGCACCCCTTCGCCCTCTTCCACAATTACACATATTTACAAACAAACAATATTTTACTCAACAAATACATTGTTTAGAAATATAATTAGAATTTGTGCACATTATTTATAAATTATAATTTAAATAAATACTCATTACGTCATAAAACTAATGTCCACTATATTATTTAGGGACGTCCCAAATATTATCAATTTTCTTTGTCAAAACGTTTTTTCATTATTACCAATTTTTTTTGTTTGTATTTGTGACATTGAAAAAAAATTGATCTTATTAATTTAACAGCATTAATGATAAATTAAAGATTACTAAAGGAAAATTATTTAAAGTTAAACATTATTTTATGTTCAATATGGACATTAATATTAGAATAGACTTTTTGTATTTATTCATATATTGTTTTCCGTACCATTTTCCGTATATTTACCAAACACCCAAAATTATTTTTCGACATATTTTCAAAAAATTTACCAATAGAAAAAAAAATTATTAAAAAAAAGGTCTCATTCAACGTAATTAACCTTGTGCCACCAATTTTCCATGACGGCCAAGGGCCATGATCCAGTAAAAACACATATTATATCCCTTATGTCTTCAGATTTGTGCTTCACTGAAGAGGCAACGGATGGTTGAGACCCTTCAATTTTTCAATAATAGAGATCCAACCATCCAATCATCACCATATATAAGCTAGACTCTGCATTTACATAAGAAGAAACATAGAGGCCTTAATTTTTATTTTATTTTATTTTTATCCTAGTAAGCATCTCTACTGATCAGTTATTACTGTGACACATAATCTAATATTTTTTTATACTCCACTATTTTTATCTCGCATAATTTTACGTACCCTACCATATTTAAATATAATGACAAATAAATAACAACATCCATATTTGAAAATACAATCGACATAAAAGTGATGATTATTCAAACACCAATTTACTGTTTACCAAAAAATCTCCAAATATTTTCAATCAAATCATGCAGCAGGCGGCAATGTGATGTTTTATTTCGAACGGTACACCGTCGTTTAAGATATCGTTCGTACTCTAGAATACGTTCGGTAAAAAATTGTCATGCTAAACTTCCATCAATAATGTCAATTTGATCGTAGTCGGAAACATTTAACAAACGTGAGTAAGACTCCGTTTGTTTCACGGAAAATCATTTCCAAAAAATGATTTCTGAAAAATGATTTCCGGAAAATCAAAATATTTTATTGTCAGCTGTTTGGTAAATCTTTTGAAAATATGTCAGAAAACATTTACGGGTGTTTGACAAACACACGGAAAATATCACGGAAAACAATATATGAATAAATAAAAATATAAAAATATAAAATAAATAATGTTTAGGATGTCCCTAGAAAATCAATAAGGACCATCTTTTTTTTTTAATAAGGTCCATCTTTTTTTAATCTCACAATTACAAATAATTTGTTTTGATAATTGATATGAAAAAAACATTTTAAAATAGAAAATAAACAATGTTTAGGATGTCCCTAGAAAATGTTACGGAAAACTATATATGAATAAATACAAAAAAAAAATATATTCTAATATTAATGCACATATTGAATATAAAATAGTGTTGAACGTTAAACAATTTTTCTTTAGTAACCTTCAATTTATCATTAGTGGTGTCAAATCAATGCCTATCATTTTTCAATCTCACAATTACAAATAATTTTTTTGATAATTGATATGAAAAAAAAACGTTTTAAAATAGAAAATTGACAATGGTTATGATGTCCCTAAATAATATATGTGACACTAATTTTAGAACGTAGTAAACATTTATTAAAATTGAAGTGCCTAAATTTCATTTGCCTAAAAGGGCTTTTGGGCCTCGCGTAGGCGAGGGGACTTTGCACTGCACCAGCCCACTATTCATTACATGACTACTAAACACCATGGGCCTGGCCCATGCATGACAAATAAACCCTAGCCTCTCAAGTATAAATAAACCCTACTATCTCATAGTAGGGCGAACTCTGATACGCTCTCTCTTTTTCTACAGTACTCACTCCACACACGGGGGCTACGCGCCTTCCTATATTTTGATACTGTACTGATTCTCACGCCGGAGGGTTTTGGGGGACATCCCCCACCACTCACGGTGTTTGTTTTGCTGAATACCTACATACGGCCGGATATCCAGGCCGACGAGCGATTTCATCACCAAATCGACGATTTCATCATTGATTCAGTCAACGAACGACTCACGGATCAAGACGAGTTTCGGCACCCCCGGTATGACTGATATTTATGCCACATCAGTTTGGTTCCGTTGCCGGGAAATCGACTCTAGCGACGAACTCCAACAGCCACGGCGGCGGAGTTCGTTCATGGGATCTTAGAACACCATTAACACACATCAACGATACCTTTGTACATACAAGATAATCAAGCGAGCGGAATCGGAACAACAAGCAGAGGACACCCCAGGTTCGCCTTGAAAGGACGAGTCCACCGCCATGAAGATCATCGTCATCGGAGCCGTGTGACGCGCCACGAAGAGCTGCTGAAGGCGGTAGTTTAAGGCAACGCACCAGCAGATCTCCGGCCTGTTAGATCTGCACCATTCCAGAACTTTCACGGGATTTGATCACAACCAGTACACGCGTCTCTACAAGGCGAGTTCAGAGACCCAAAAATCGAGGTCATCGGAGTAGTAACGCGCCTAAACGCGCCACCCGAAGCCTCTGGTTGGTTGGACGCCGTTTTCTCGAGTTCTCACGCGCCGTGTCTTGACGTCGGTGATCGGCTGCGCATTGCGAAATTCTTTGGCGTCATCCATGACGTCATCCTCTCGGCTATTTTGCGCTCCAGCTAACGTCATTCTCCAGCTGGCTCCAACTGTTGGTTTTCATCATATTTCACTCAGATCCCCTCAAATTGGTTCAGCTGCCGTTATGTTCCGTTAGACTTCATTAAAATCCGTCAGGAAAAGCTAACAGAGTGTTAGGGGTTCAACTGAACCTCCCAGTCCACAGCAAGGGTCCATGACCCGGTTCACCACTTTTCTGTCCAGTTCAGAGCCAATAATCAGGTGGACTATTTCCATCTTTACCCTTAATATTTGCAGAATTTGCATATATGACCTCGATTTGTTATTTTTGACAAATAATTAGTTAACGGAGCATGAATTAAAATTTATAAATACTTCGCATGATTAATTTATTGCTCCAAATTAACATGAGACATTATAACTTACATGAATATGCATGTAATTAATTTTCTTTGCAATTATTAATTTTCTTTGTGATTAATTTTCTTTAAAATTATCGATTATGAAAATTAATAATTGACGATTATAACTCGACGCTACACAAGATAGCTATAATCAAATAAATTGTCATGCGATTAATACATGTGACATGACGACTTGACATGATGAACCGATTAAAATTATTATTAATTGGTGAATAATGCATGAAATTCAAATGTGACAATTATTATGCGACATAAATCAGAGTAATTATAATACATTTATGCTCATAACTATGTCATGCTTACATTAAATTGTCCACCATGATGATGCATGTCACACTATACTACACCAATGCATGCAATTAAATATATTTTGCATCTGCAACCATATGTATGACACCACCTTTACGCGCCTTATGATTTTACTAATCCCTGACCGTGCGCGAAAAAAAGAAAGTGCATACTCACTCACTTATCAAATTTGACATATCAACTGAGTTAATTGAGCTCTATATTTTATTATTTATTTGCCCACACATGACAAATGATAATGAAACTGTTTTATTCACCGCTACACCTAAATTCGCGCGTGAATTATCCGTACAGATCATGATTTGATTGCATGTCACACTATTGATGTTATTTTTCTCAATCATGCTAATAACAATATTTATGTATTGTCATTTACATAAATCACTAGCATATACAACATCTTATCATCATAAGATTAAATGCATAATACATACCCCAATTTTATTTAAAAGGGGACTATGTTTGCTGAAATAATGCACTAAACTTTCGGTACTCAAACCAAGTCAACTAAGCCTTGGTAGCTGAGAGAACCATGACACCTTCCTCGCTTAGAGTTGATTCCCTCGCCGGCGCCTTAGCACACTCTTGGTGCCAACCCACACTTCCTTAGAAGGAAAAGCGCAGCGACCATAATAACTTCCCGACCTCGGGTAAACACTACGATCGGAAAGTAGGGGCTGCCATAGCGAAAAAGCCCAAATATTTTTATGACTATTCAGACGGCCTAATGCACTAGCAGGCTAGACCCTCAGCCCTGTTGGTGCCACTATCATCTTATCAACAAAAAAGACAAGTTCTTTCATATTTGTCCATCCAAATTGTTAATATGTTTATACAAATTGCTTTCGGATTGCTTGACAAAATCTCGCTCACGGCGGCGAGATAGGGCCTGCGGTCAACCTTCCTCTATACCCGGGTATTAGTGAACTAATTCTCCCGGGGGAGGGGGCCATGCCGGTTCACGTACTTGGATGCCCGCCAGCGGTAGGGGCCTACCAGGAAGATAGCGGCTAACTACCTCGGGTTCCTATAGTGACCGAGCAACATTAGTCGTATATCTCTACACCTAGTTGATATACTAACAATCGATCCGATGTCCCCACATCGGAGAAAGGCCATGCCCGTTGCTTGTTGGGCCGCTTCATTGGGCCTGCCGTAAGGCAATCTTCTAGAAGCTTCGCCCAAGGCGATAGGGGCCTTGCCGCTCAAAGCCTTGGCGAGAACCAAGCACTTAGTCGATTCGAGCGGCCTTGTCTTTCTCGCGCTATGCTCGCGGCCCGGCCGAGCTTGATTATCATTATCGTGCGTGCGCTTATGCTTGTGGCCCGCGGCGGCTTGATTATCATTATCGTGCGTACGCCACGCTCGCGCCCGAGCCACATGTTATTATTATCGTGCACAGCCACGCCCGCTCGCTTCGCCCATTCTGATCCGGCGTTAGATTGGGTATTATCGTGCCGATGCGCCATGCTCGCGCCCGCGGCCGAAAGCTTCTGTTATTGTTATCGTGCGCATACGCGCCGCGCCACGAGCCCGAGCCGAAACTCATGTTATCATTATCGTGCGTGCACGCGGCCTAACTGCTGCGGCCTAGCCCGAAGCTTCGATTATCATTATCGTGCCCGTACGCGCTGCGCCGCGCTTACCGGCTCGAGCCACATTATTATGCTCGTGCACATTGCGCCACGCCGCTTTACAATCCTGGCGCAGATTATTATTATCGTGCGGGTGCGCGCCATACTGCGCGCTTACCGGCCAGCCCGGCGGCAGAGCTTCATGTTATTGTTATCGTTGTTATCGTCTTGGCAAGTTACGCATGCTTTCGCGGCCTACCGACAGCAGAGCTCGGATCATTACTATCGTGGTGCATGCATGCTACGCTCGAGCAACGGCCGAGCCTCATGTCATCATTATCGTGCCCGTACGCTATGCTTTGCGGCCCGAAGCTTCAGCGAGTGCATCATTATCGTGCCGTGCACGCTATGCCGCGCCCGCAACCCGAAGCTTCATTTCATGTTATTGTTATCATGCCGTGCACGCTATGCTCGCGCCCGGCCGAGCCGATTATCGTTATCATTGTGCCACTGCACGCGCTTGATTCCGGCCTCCGCATCATTATTATCGTGCTGGGTACGCCATGCTTTCGCACGGCGCAAGCCAGAAAAGCTTTTATGTTGTTACCGTGCCGGTGCGGGTACGCGTCATGCTTTCGTGCTTTTCTGATACCGATGCGGCGTCGGTGTATTATTCTCGTGCGTGCGTCGTAACTTTCAGCGTCGCGGCAGAGCCACCCGTTATTATTATCGTGCCGTGCGCCATGCTGCAGCTTCCGGCCCGGAGCCTCATATTATCATTATCGTGCCGTGCGGGTATGCTACGCCGCGCCCTTATACCGGAGCTTTTATCTTCTTTGATATCTCACGCCGTTGCGCCACGCTTCGATCTTTGCATCAGAAGCCGCATGTCGTATTATCGTGCGGGTGCCGCATGCTCGCGCCTCGCGGCTCGAGCCTCATGATCGTATTCGTGCTCGAGTGCGCTCACGCTTCCGCGCCACGGCCGGAGCCTCGAATCGTGTTATCGTGCTCATTGCAGTGCACTATACGCTCGCGCCCAGCGGCGGCCGAAACTTATTATTATTATCGTGCGTGCACGTCATGCTCGTCTGCGGCTCGAGCTTCGGAATCATTATTCTCCGTGCGCGCATGCCGAGCCGGGCCCGAGCCTCGTGTTTATCATCGCCGTGCGTATGCAGCGTACGCTTCGTGCCCAGCGGCCCGACTTTTCATGTCAAGCCATTCGTGGCCGGAGTGCACGCCACGCTCGAGCAGCGGCCCAGAGAGCTCCATGTTTTATCGGTGCTGAGTACCGCCATTCTCGAGCCACGGCCACGGCCAGAGCCTTATGCTGTCATTATCGTGCGGGTGCCTGCGTTAAATCTTCTGACAGAGCCCAGTTGTTATTAGCGTGCCGTGCCTGCGTCATGCTCACGCCCGCGACTTGAGTCTCGGATCATCATTGCATTGCGGTGCAAGTCTTGCTGTCACCGTATCCCGAGTTTCACGTCTTGATTACATTGCCCAGCGCACCACAATAGCATGCGGCAGGAGTTTCATATTACACTGCGTTAAGCGGCTGAGCAGTTGCGCTCGGCGCGGGCAGAGTTTCTTATTATCACTCAAGACCCTCGCCATGTTGAGGTTTCTTTGGATTCTTTCGAAGACCACTCACCATGGTGAGGCTTAGATTTCCATTATCGCGACTGCGGCTCCCGTTTGGGCATCCAGCGGTTGAGCTTCTCGCTTGAGCATCACGGTTTCCGAGGCACTCTCTCACCATGGTGAGATTGCTCGGTTCTTAAAGAGACCACTGCGTTGAGTGCATTACCTCATCGAGCATCACCGCGGTCGAGTTTATCTTCGCTCCCGTTTGGGCTTCCCACGGTTGAGCTTTACATTGTCCTCCCTTCGAGTGTTACTCGCGGTTGAGTAGTCATTGCGCTTTACTGGCTTACGCTCCCGCTTTGGGCTTCCATTTGTTGAGCTTTACATTGTCCTCCCGCTCGAGTGTTACTTGCGGTTGAGTAGTACACCGCGCCTACTGGCGCTTCACTCCCCGTTGGGCTTCCGGTTGAGCTTTACATTGTCCTCCCCACTCGAGTGTTACTCGCGGTTGAGTAATTGCGCCTGGCTCGCCCATTTGGGCTTCCGGTTGAGCTTTACATTGTCCTCCCTTCGAGTGTTACTCGCGGTTGAGTAGTACACGCGCCTACACTGCGACTGCGACTCCCGTTTGGGCTTCCGGTTGAGCTTTACATTGTCCTCGCTCGAGGTGTTACTCGCGGTTGAGTAGTACTAGCGCCTACTGCGCTTACGCTCCCGTTTGGGCTTCCCAGCGGTTGAGCTTTACATTGTCCTCCGCTCGAGTGTTACTCGCGGGTTGAGTAGTACACCGCGCCTACTGGCAGCTTCGCTCCCGTTTGGGCTTCCAGCGGTTGAGCTTTACATTGTCCTCCCTCGAGGTGTTACTCGCGGTTGAGTAGTACACTTGCGCGCCTACTGCGCTTACGCTCCCCATTGGGCTTCCGGTTGAGCTTTACATTGTCCTCCGCTCGAGTGTTACTCGCGGTTGAGTAGTACAGCGCCTACTGCGCTTGCGCTCCCGTTTGGGCTTCCGTAGTTGAGCTTTACATTGTCCTCCCTTCGAGTGTTACTCGCGGTTGAGTTACAAGGCCGGCCAGCGCTTACGCCCTCGTTGGGCATCCCACTGCTGAGCTTTTTATATTGTCCTCCCCTGCTCGAGTGTTATTCATGGTTGAGTAGTACCCAGCTTCATATTCATTACGCCCCCGGCCGAGTCTACGGAAGCTTTACATTATCCCCCCGCTGAGCATCTCGCGTCGACTTATTTACGCCTCCCCGCCGAAGTCTACTACCTGCTGAAGCTTACATTATCCCTCCGCTGGCATCTCGCGGTCGACATTATTTACGCTCCCCGCCGAGTTTATTCTCAAGTGAATTATTTTATCCTCCCGCCGAGTATCTCATGGGTTAGTATATGCCATGCTTAAAGAAAATTATACTCCTACCCTTGAGATAAATCCTGCTGAATAAGGACCGGGGCTATCAAGTGCCTAAATTTCATTTGCCTGTGTTGGCTTGGGCCTCAGCCAGGCGAGGGGCTTTCCACCGCACCACTTCACTATTCATTACAGACTACTAAACACCATGGGCCCGGCCCATGCATGACAAGTAAACCCTAGCCTCTCAGATAATAAACCCTACTATCTCATAAGTAGGGCGAACTCGGCATGCTCTCTCTTTTTTCTACAAGATTTCACTCCACACACTGGCTACGCGCCTCCTATATTTTGATACATCAGACGATTCTCACGCCGAGGGTTTTGGGGACATCCCCACCACTCACGGTGTTTGTTTTGCAGATACCTACATACAGCCAGATATCCGAATTCGAACGACGATTTCATCATCTGATCTATCAACGAATCCACTCACGGATCAAGACGAAGTTTCGCACCCCCAAGATGATTGATATTTATGCCTCATCAGCTTGGCAACGA
>CM028379.1:45887870-45915277 GCA_013146195.2 Codonopsis lanceolata
TTTTTTGTAGTTAATTAAAATATGCTATTCTCCGTTAAATTTAATTTTGGACATTTAATTTTGAAATTAAATACACCAAAATCCAAGTTTGGGGGAGAAAAGCATCTTAATGTTGTATTTATATGTTACTAATATTGTTAGTTTAGAGTTTTTGTAGACTTTTTAAAATGCAGGAAAGTAACGAAACGTAACAGAACTTAACGGATGGACCTGAATGTAAAACTGATAAAAAGGATGAAAAGGAAACAAAGGAGGTGCAATCTGCCAACCTTGCGGACACAAGGTGCTCAAGGCCTTGCGACCGCAAGGTCCCCATAAATACCGGTAGTGTGAATGACATCATGCAATACGTGGGAATCAGAACCGCTCTGACTGCCTACCTTGCGGACGCAAGGTAAAAGACACCTTGCGACCGCAAAGTGCCTTTATAAAAGAATGCACTGGGGCTTCATGGCAGATCACCCGAAAATCTTCTTTCTTCCTTCAAGCGACAGCAGCAGCAGCAGCTCCTCCATCCTTCCAGATTCCGGCGAGATTCTTCAAGAAACTCCTTCCAAATTCCGGCCCAATCTTCAAGGTACTCACCCCTTCAACTTCCCTCCCACCTTCATCCTCCATTGCAAGCCATTTGAAGTTTGAAGAAAGGTGAAACATGCATTTTTGCCAGTAAAGAAGCTCGAATTCCGACAAATCTCCTCCTTCATGCTACAAAACATCAAGTAACTCTAACCCCTCTTTAATTTTTACGTACAAAATATAATTGCATGCTAGGGTGTTAGAAAATTTACGTAGATATAGTTTTTGCATGCTTTAGGTGGTAGTTTAATTTTTAAATTTTAAAATAGAATAATATTTTTAATTGTTAATTTTTTCTTCTTATGCTCAAACAAATGGCCCCTAAACGTCGAAACACCGGCCCCTCTACTTCTCACCCTGTTGAGGAGGAAGAGCAAAATTATGACCACCGCCGCTTCATATCTTTTGAGGCATCGGAGAGATACGCTGCAAAGCTCTCCAAGTCCTTGATTCCCGAGAGGGGATTCAAGGCTACTGAATTTGGCCTCCACAATGTATTTATAGCACGTAGGTGGGGTATTTTGACTAAGTCTCCGGACAAGGCAATTGTGCCTATTGTCCGTGAGTTCTATGCTAATGGCCGTATTGGCATAGACGGTGGGGTGATTGAGACCGTTAATGTTAGGGACATTAGTATTAGCTTTACGTCCCAAAGCATTAACATGTATTAGGGCACCTCCAACTTTGCGGAGGGTGCCGACGACTACAGCCACCACCTTCATCCCCCTATCCCTATCGAGGTGGTCAATGCGACCATCTCCCATCCTGCTGTGGTGTGGACCCAAAACCGCAACCCACCATTCGGTCCACGCACCATGGAGGAGTCCTTCCTTTTGGACACGGCCAGGCCCGTGTTCAAATTTATTTGCTCCCGCCTTATGCCTACCAGTCACCAACACACGGTGACTTGGGCTAAGGCCGTCCTGATCTACACCATCATGACTGGTGGGTCTGTTGATGTCGGTCGCCTGATCAACGGCCAAATTAAGACCCTTATTAGAGGTACCACAAATGCCGGGTTCTCGTTCCCGCATTTGATTACCGGACTGCGTAAGGACATGGGAGTTAGGTTGCCTCGACACGCGGAGAGGCTAAGAGTTATGCCCGCTATCACTAGGGAAATTTTGTTTGAGCACCACCACCAGCCGCGAGAAAGGGTTCCTCACGTGGAGGAACCCGAAGAGGAGGAGGAGGACCCACTAGTGGGGATCTCCAACAGGCTAGAAGAGGTGGCCCTCGAAACCAACATGGAAAATTAGCAGTTGGCACTTATGCGTGCCAACCAAGAAGATTTGTTTGGTTGGTTCAACACCGTGGGGCAAAATATCATCAACCTCTATGGGATGCCACTTGGTACGATCCCCGAGTTTCTTCCTCGTTCATTATTTCCACCCGACTCACCTTGAGTCGAGGCCTAAGTTTCATCCTCTTTTATTAGGTGGGCCTGCTATGTCCTTTTGATATTTGTCCGTCCCCATCAAGCCTCTCATATGTTCCTCAATTTTGGGGACAAAATAGAAATTTAGTTTGGGGGGGGGGGATTCTAAGCCTAGAGTCTTAGCAGGTCCTAGCCTAAGGAGGAATGGAGTTGGGCTACGTTTTTAGGGTGGGGAAAATTTTCTTTTCCCTTTATCGTGTCTCCTCCTCACCCGCCTTTCTTGCTTTTGAATTTTTCTTGTTTTCGGAGATGTTGCCTTGACCAGAATACTATAATTTTGGATGCTCGTGGATTCCCCTCATGGGGATCCATCATCAATTGTGTCATCATCATCTCAAATTTTCTTTTAAAAAAAATTTAATTAAAAATTTCATCCTCAAGTTTTGGTGTGGTAATACTAGTCGATGAGGAGTTAATGCAATGAACCGCATAGCTAGTCCGTAGATCCCTCTGGAATTTACTTGATTTTGCGAAACTTTTACTTTTCTCCAAATTTTTCATGCACCCACACTAGTCTTAATTATGGATTAATTAGAATAGTTTTATAAAGTTTATAGCACCTACTTCATTTCAACAAGATATGCACAGGAATATGATGCATATCCATTCGAACATAATTGTTGCATTAAATTGTAACTTAGGGTCAATTGCATGATAGTTAGATCCCTTGGATTTTTCTTACTAATATATCTCAAGCACACTTTCGAACCGTGTCTGCATGTTAGTCTCAATTGTCCCTACCATCTGTCTTAGCGAATGCTTATGTGAAATCCAGTGATGCTAAACAGTCAACCCCACAATTCCCATAGTTGATATGAGATTTTATGTGTCTTATTTGTTTTAAAAACTACATGAGCATTTGGCATTAAGAAATGACTTAGGCCATCTTTGGATCGTTAGAGCCTAAATATTCACTGAACTTTACTAAAAATATCCCTAGTGTCCCTTTTTGAGCCTAATTAAAAAGAATGGAGTGTGCTAAGCACACATAAAACCCTCATTCGACATCGTTTCTATTACGCACATTAACTTAACCCTAAAAGCCTATACACTTTTAGCCTACCCTTTGAGAGAGTAGGATGTGGGTGAGAAATTAATTTTATGGGACCCATTTTTCCGCCAGGCAATTTTCCTGAAGACTTCTTCTTCCTGTCGTCGAAAAAAAAAGAAAGAGAAAAGAAAAGAAAAATAGATCGACGAAAAATGAAACGGAAGAAGAAGAGTGCAACTAGATTCAAATGAAAGCATAGCTTTCAAGAAAATATGTTAGAAAAATATTGCTGAGAAAAATGATGAGATGTTTTTAGATTATGTATTGCCCAAAACAGAAAATACCCCCTGCCTGTAGTCTTTCTAGGTCCTAGCCTAAAAAGGGAAAACTTCTTTTTTCTTGGAAGTATGAGTCCCCTACACCATGGCCTTACATTACAAGCTAATAAAGACCTAATGATCTTCTTGCCAATGCTTGTGCATGTTTTCTCTGCTAAGTAAGTCATATAGAATTGATCAAACACTTCATGTTCATATTATTCGCCAAAAGCTCACTGTGTTAGCATAATCTTAGCTATTACAAGTAATTGGGATAGGAGAGCATTGTATGTCATACATAGAAGTGCATGGGATGGATGTATAATTTTTTGAAATCCTTGGTGACCTCTCTTTCTGTAATAGACCGGGTTTGGATGGTAGATCTCATACCTCACGATGCATTGGTTTTAATTAAATTCTTATTTTCATATGAATGTGGTGCTTAGCTTAATAAAACTGTTTTAGTTGAGATATTCTTTAAGACTGGTGATCACACACACACGAAGAAATTAAGAGTAGTAGCAGTTTTAAGAAAAAGTCAGTTGGTTTTATGTGACTAAGTCTGCACATATGTGGTGAGCATCAGACTGAGACTGTTTTGTTTTGCCATGCTATTATAACTTGAGGTTGAAGCCAAAAGGATTTGTACTTTATTTTTATTGTTATTGTTAGTTTATTTTTTATCTGCTTTTGTATTTATTAGTTTTTGTATTTATCTGCATAGTCGAGTCACTTGTAACAATCTCCTTGAGTTTGTGGGTTTCTAGAGGAGTGTAAATATTGTCACCCTCCAAAAAGATTTTCATTATTTTATTTAAATGCTTTTGTATTTATAAGTATTGTTTACTTGTGGACAAGCAAAGTTTAAGTTTGGGGGTATTTGATCGATGTATTTTATACATCGATTTCCTATACTTCTATGACTTAAATTGAGCGATTCGACGAGGCTTTTGGCTACGGGTGTGCGGTTTTCAGTGATTTTGTGAGTTTCAGGGTTTTAGGTGAAAGTATACAGATTATAAGGCTTTTTGGTGAAAATTCGGAGAAGGGGCCAAAGTGAAAATTGAAGATTAAACAGCGATGATCAAGACTGGACACCTTGCGGTCGCAAGGTGTTATCTACCTTGCCTCCGCAAGGTAGGCAGAAACTGCAGAAATCAAACCCCTGAGAAATCAAGGACCTTGCGGTCGCAACGTGCCTTATACCTTGCGACGGAAGGTAGTCAGAATGCCCAAATTTGTGTTTTCACAAGAGATCTAATTGCCTTACAACTCCATGGTATAAATAGAGGTCGGTAGCCAGAGCATTGGACGGCTGGAGACGGTTAGAAAGTAGTTTTCTATAGCTTTAGAATAGATTTTAGGTTGTATAACATATTAGTTGTTGTAATTACAAGTATTGAAGATTGATTCATGTATTCAATCATCTCCATGTGTTGTTCATCTTCAAGGATGAACTAAATCTTCATTAATCTAGGAGGTGGGAGGTAACTTGTATCGAATCTATGCTTTAATATATATTTTTATTCATTCAATTCTTGTTGATTGTGGTGTTTATCAATCCCTCTATTATTCCACTTTGAACAAATGAATGTAATTGTGAATAATAAAGGCCTAGAGGTGCGGATAATAGCATGATCAATGTGCATATGTCGTACACTGGCTCACAATCACAATAAATTGAACCTATCGATGCACGAGAGTGATAAGTTAGGGTCAGGTTCCATATATGACCTAAGTGACAATTAGATCATATGTTCTTGTGCCTAGGATATAGAATGGATGAATTATTTGAAGATGGAGACTAAACGGTAATTCAACAGGCCATATCTATATTTTGTGAACGAACCCAAGAGATTGAATGATAATTTATTAAAAAAAGCATAGAGGAGATATAAGTGAAACCCGAATCCTAGATTTCCATCCACCATAAGATCTTCATAAATTGTAATTGCTGCTAATTAGTTAAACACAAGAATAATAATAATTAGTCTAGAATAGAATTAATACAAAAAACCCCCTTAGATTAATAATTTGCTATCAATAAATTGTACTATTTGTGATCTTCTTGTCTCTATGGTTCGACCCTTGCGTCCCAAAACTATTCTCCAACAGTCTTGTCCACTTGCAAGAAAAATAATTAAAATAAGACATCGATCAGCAGTCAGAACCACTGTCAAGGGTACAACCAGGGAAACTCCGTTCACGCTTACCTACGGATCAGAAGCAATGATCCCTGTGGAAATGGCCTTGCCTAGCTACCGAGTTTCGCACTATAGTGAGCAGAATAATTAACTTTCTCGAGCGATAGACCTTGACATGCTCGACGAAAGAAGGCTAGATGCGTAACTAAGTATGGTCAACTATAAGCAGCGAGCAAAGGCTCACCATGACAAAAGAGTCTGATGAAGAGCATTCATGATCGGAGACTGGATACTTAGAAAAATCGAAGCCACCGGTCACCGAGCAGAAAAGGGAAAACTCTCTCCTAACTAGGAAGGGACTTTTCAAGTTACTGGCATAATCTGAGAAGACACCTACACCTTACGGACACACGAAGCCACGGACCTAAAGCATCCCTAGCACATCGATCATTTAAAAAAGTACTATTACTGAACCAGTCATCAATATGCAAACTGGCAAGACCCTCAGTCATGTTGAGGGTCACTATCAATGATAAATAAACGACAAGTTTCCTTATATTTGTTCATTAGAGTTATCTATTTGTCATTTATCCATTGTTTTTGGATTGCTTGGCTAAATCTGCTCGCCAGTCGAACGGCCCGGTCAACCTTCCACTATACCCGAGTATTTATGGACATATCTTACCCTTTCCGTGAGCAAGATAGGACCATGCCCGATTCACGTATTGGGATGCCCACCAAGCGGTAGGGGCCATGCCCACAAGGTAGGGCTAACTACCTCGGATTCCTATAGTGACCGAGCAACACTGTTAGTTGTATATAGACCCAGTTAACATACTAACAACCGTTCCAACATATTAACGTCGGGCAGGGTCGTGCCCGATTATTGGTTACCGTTCAGAATGGGCCATGCCCACTAGGCAGTCTTCAGGATGCTCGCCCTAGGGCGATAGGGGCCAGGCCCGCTTAAAGCCTTGGCTAGAACCAAGCACTCATACCGGGCAGATACCAATGTTCAGCCCGCCTAAAGCCTTGGCCAGACCCAAACACTTAATCCAGGTAAGAACGTATGCCTGTGTACCTTCTAAACTTGAATAATATGCTTTCTTAACTAGCCTTATTATTTTTAAGTTAAAAATTGCACGAGTTTTGCATGCCAAGTTAGTTCTGTTTGAATCATGCCTGTTATGATCAATTTCATACACATACATTCTAGTGCTAAACAAAGTGCAGGCAAAAACACAATTAAAGGAGCAATTATCAAAATGATGTTCTCTATTCATCAATGGAAAAGGATTACAATGGGAACCAAAAAAGGATGGCACGCAGGCCGAGATAAAATGACACTCCTAGCCTAAGCCAGCTCTGAAGGGGGAGGAAGATCCTTAGCACTGGCCCGATATTGCATCTCGTACTAGAGGTTCAACTCTCTCCGAGCAGCTTCATCTTCGGCAGCCTTGGTCACGGCTTCCACCTCCATCTACTCGCTCTCTTTCAGCGTTTTATCCTCATATTCCAAGGCCTGGATCAGCGAGCAGCTGTTCACATCCAAGGGGGTAGGAGGGATCCAAGGTGCACGCCCAGCCTCTTCGTCGCCCTTGGCAAGTGTTTCCAGTTCATCCTTGGTAAAAGGGACCAGATGAAACTGGCGGGCAGAGTAGTGTACGGGTCGAGCACAACCCATTCGGTCATTGTCTTCATCCCCACCCCGCCATGGCCTGCGAGCATCCTCAAGATATGATTAGTGCCATGCGCGAAATAGGGCACAATGGCCGCATCCACAACATCTTCAAAGGCCGAGGAGCCCTTTAAGTCCTCTACCGCCTCCTTAGCCATGACACTTAGCCATCCATCGCGCCACAAGTAGGCCTCCTTGATGTCATGCATCTTCAGAGCATCCCGCTCCACCTGCAGTGAGTCCCTCTGTTTTGTGATCGCGGCGAGAGAATCCTTCCCCTTTTCCAGATCGGCCTGATTTTTCTTCATCTGGCCCACCAAATCAGACTTCTCAACAACCAGAGTGCTATTCTGGGCGACCAGCAACAAGTTCCGCTTGAGTAACTCGGCTGCTTTCTTCTTGGTAGCTGCATCATTGGTCTCCAGTTGGTCGGCGAAAGTGGCCACCTGCTCAACCTTCTCCTTCAACAAGCCCTCAAAGGCATTATAGTCAGCCCCCACCTTTTTGCAAGCTTCCTTCTCTTCATTGTACATGTCATATAAGTTGGTACAAGTAGAGGCAATCTGCAGAAAAAGCGCAAAACGGTTAACCCGGGAAAAAGACTAAAGAGCGGATAAAGAGGAAGAGAGACGTCAGGTTGCAATCTATTTTACCTTGCTCAGGTAGAGGCCCACATTTCTGACCAAGACGTGGCATGCGGTATCTCGATCTCGTGCTAGGCCATCAAGCATGGCTCTCTCTATGATGCCTTTGCCCACCAGACCCCCCGGGCTCCCACGAGCATGCAGATTTAAGCCCCCCATCATAGGGGCGTCCCCGGAGATTTCCTTCACTAGCACCCGGGCAGCGCTGGTGGTAGTGGGCATTTCAAAACCGACCTGCCTCCAACTAGCTACCCTGCTTTGAGTAGGGGCAGACAAAACGGGATCAGAGCCTGAGCCCCGGGGGCAGATAGTCTTGGTAGGGGGAGGAGAGGGACTTTTCTTTCTTTTACCCGCGGCCTTGGCATCCTCGGTAGCGGGGACCACGGAGATGTTTGCAGCTAGGGCTTTGGCGGCCTTATCAATAACAACCATGACGGCCACAGGGGCACCAAATTTGGGGGCCACCGCCTTCTTAACTCGACTCGAGGCCCTGCCCGAGGCCAGGGCTTTCTTTGCTAGTGGACAGAAGGGCACCTTGGGCAAGGCCATCGGCTCATTGGCCTTCAAATCATTGCCTGCCCACGATCGGCCTACTTAACTATTCTTCAAGACGCCAAATTCTTCATCCCTGAAACAAGACAAAGCACGATCAGTACTGCTACAAATTAAAGGTTGATCAAAATAGAAATTGAAGCAGTTTCACAATTAACTGACAATCGTTCTGGTCCTTATAAGCTGGCCGTCAGTTCGCGTCGGGGCCTAAAATTTGACACTCTACGCATTCGCGCTTGAACATCTGCCCGTGGCAATCTCCCCAGTACGGATGGGGTCTCTCAGGAATGTGAATTAAGGCTCCGTTTGTTTCACGGAAAATCATTTCCAGAAAATGATTTCTGGAAAATGATTTCCGGAAAATCAAAAGATTTCATTTTCAGGTGTTTGGTAAATTTTTTGAAAATATGTCAGAAAACATTTACGGGTGTTTGGCAAACACACGGAAAATGTTACGGAAAACAATATATGAATAAATACAAAAATAAAAATAGAAAATAAACAATGTTTAGGATGTCCCTAGAAAATCAATAAGGACCATATTTTTTTTAATAAGGTCCATCTTTTTTTAATCTCAAAATTACAAATAATTTTTTTTTTGATAATTGATATGAAAAAAAAACGTTTGACAATAGAAAATAGACAATGTTTAGGATGTCCCTAGAGAATGTTACGGAAACTATATATGAATAAATACAAAAAAATATTCTAATATTAATGCATATATTGAATATAAAATAGTGTGTTGAACTTTAAGTAATTTTTCTTTAGTTACCCTCAATTTATCATTAGTGGTGTCAAATCAATGTCCATCTCTTTTCAATCTCACAATTACAAATAATTTTTTTTGATAATTGATATGAAAAAAAAATGTTTTAAAATAGAATATTAACAATGGTTAGGATGTCCCTAAAAAATATAGGTGACAATAATTTAAGAACGTAGTAAAAATTTATTAAAATTATAATTTATAAATAGTATGCACAAACTTTATTTATATTTCTAAACAATTTATTTGTTGAGTGAAATATTGTGTGTGTAAGTAAATATGTGCAATTGTGAAAGGGGACGGAGGGTGCTCGAACATTTGGAAAATGACTTACGGAAAATGAATCTGTAAGTCATTTTCCGGAAAAGAAGCCTTCATTTTCCGTTGACTCGGAAAACCTTTTACGTTGATTGCATTTTCCTAAGGTTGCAAACACCGAAAAATGAGGAAAACGTTTTCCGAAGTCATTTTCCGTGAAACAAACGGAGCCCTAAGAGGGCTCCATCCGGAGGACTTTGCTTTCGTTACAGCGGCCGAGCCTTGAGACCGTGGAGTTAGATAGCAGCTCTTTCAATCGGCAGTTGGCCGAACCATTTTGTTCTCCTCAACAACTCCAATGGCAACTTCAATGCACAGGGCGGGAACAATCTCCACGTGAAGTCTGCTTGGAGACTTGGCATTTTATTTGCATTCTTTGTGGGCACAAGGGCCGTCAACCGGGGACTGATGAAAAGGACTCTCCTATCCCAGGCCTCAACCTTCCCAGGGACATCGGACAGGAGCTTCATAAAATTGGAGTTGGACCTCACTCCAATCCATCCGCCTGAGCTCGGTGCGAAGATGAATAACTTGCGAAGTAAAGCATGTCGGTTCGAAGCCGGTGGGTAACGAAAAGGCAATCGCTCGAAGGCATCAAGTCTGAGGCACGACCTTGGTCTCGAGCAAGAAATACACTAAGAAGGGCTCATCCGGCCCTGAGAAGAAATCGGTGAAAGAACAAGAGATCATTGTTCGCGGGGAAAGCGTGACACCAGACGAACGTCCAATCTTGCTCGCCACAGTGCGTATTGTCGAGCCCAATGGATGTAAGCTAGGCGATTGCCTTATCCACCGTATCCAGCGTGGCCTAGTAGGCAGCGTACTGACTCTCATTGGCATTCACATACCAATCGGACTCATGGTCGCCTTCCTCAACAACCTCATCAAGTGTGGCCTCCACTTGAGAGTGACCATTTTTTCTGATGCGGCGAGCAAGGGGCATATTGTCGTCATCGTGTACTTCACCCTCAAGTGTGGCTTCCACTTGGCTACGGTCGATTTTCTTCATGTGGCTGGCAAGGGGCACGTCATCGACTTCATCAGGTTTAGAGGTCTCTCTAGCCACCTCTCCTTGCTCGGCCCATACCTGCCCAACCATGTCTTCGGCATCGTGCTGTTCGAGGCCCAGTCCGCTAGTATAGCCGCCGGTAACACTCTCCTCTCTAGAATCCTACCCGATGGAGGAGTCAATCAGATCAACTATTGGAGGGGCCACGCGCGCAGGACCAGCCTCTCCGGCCATGGATTCCTCTCCTTCTTTCGGCAGTAATCAGGCGGGAGGAGTCTTCTTCTACACTCAACGAGTCATTTTCCCCACCATGGCGAAGACTTCACGATCGTTTTCAGAAATATCGGACATCAAAAAGATCGAGGATGAAGAATCAACGTTCTGCCCGGATAATCGATAAAGCAAAAGTGGGAAATTTCCTAAGTCTAGGTATACCAAGGGTCCATGTCCGCCTAGCGCGCAAGACCACTTGGTCTTTTCCTCGATCTCTATCTAAGGGTCGATTCTACTCTTAAAGATCTTACCAGAAACGTATAAAGATGAAGAAAATAAATCCAGAAAACTTCATCAAACCCAGAAAAGTGAAGAACAAACCAGGAAAAAGGGCAATAAACTTACTGTCAGAGTTGGATTGGAGCTTTCTCAGGGAATAACCGATGTGGAAACGGAACCGATGGAAGGCTTAGAACGCCGGTAGCAAACAAACGACGGGGGTTGAAAAGCAAGATCATCGAAATCTGGGAATCCCTCCGAAGCAATTGCAGCAAGAACGCCAGAAAGCTTGAAAAATCTTCTCTCAAATCTTTAGAAACCGTAAAAGGTTTAAGGGGAGAGAGGAGTGGCCTTTTATAGGCCAGGGTTTTCGATTTTGGGGGGAAAAGCAGAGGTCGAAATGGCGCTTGGAAGGGTAGATGGCGTCACCCTCAGCACGCGGGCATTTAATGCAACGCTTCGGAAACTGCTCCTCCATCAAGTCACATTGCATCTTGAAGGCTCATGCGCCCTCACACCTACTCGCCCCACTGCACTCTCAATGGAAAGCTTCCTCAGCACGTTCCAAATGTATTTGATGAGCGCAAGATTTTCACGAATTTTCCCAGGAATTTTCTGTTATTTTGTGATAATTTTGAGTTAATTATGCTTTGGAAATATTATTATTTGTGTTTTTGTGCTTAATGTAGGTTTCCATGCATAATCGTGCTTTTATACGATGTTTAGCACGAAGTTTGAGATGATTCCGGGCTTAAAAGTTGAATTGGAAATTATTTGGACAATGTTCATTAAGTCCGTTAAGATTCCAAGGTAAAAGGAGGCTAACGGAGGCTGATAAAGGTAACAAAGAATCAAACTGAAAAGCTGGAAATGGTCTGGAATGCGGCGCTAAATATCAGAAGCCTAGGGGCACCGGAGCAAACATTAAAAGTTCAGGGGAGCTAGCGCAAAATGGGTTGTGCGTTGTCGCCTTGTAGCTAGCGCCACTTGTCACAATCTGCCGCCTCACTGCCGACCGCGTCGCTCCATGGACTCTCGCACTCGTGTCCAAGCCGCCCATCTCCACCATTCACCCGCCATCCCGGCTCGCTCCTCTCACATAGACCAACGATTTGATCCCGGAGCGACCCACGTGTCTCTCCCCTTTCCCGTGCCCACCATGCCCCTTTTTTCCTTCCCATTCACCTCTAGCTTTCCTTTGTGCTTCCCAAAATACCCCTATGTTTTCGTGCTCACATTCCCTTCCCATTTTATTCTCTGGCAGCTTCATTTGTGAAGATACAAGCCCCCATTTCGGGATTTAGCCCTAAATGGGGCACCAGTCCCATTTTCCTCCAAAATCATTTCATTCCTCCATTAATTGTCCGTCAATGAAGGTTTGAAGCTTCAAATCAAGATCCAACGAAGCATCTACAAATGGTTTCAACCCCGAAACACGATTTTCTCGGTTTAATTCTTCATATCTTTATTTTAGATAGTTGTTATAATTTATTGGATTGATTAATTTTTTAAATGTGGAATTGGTTTATGCTTAAATTATTATGGAATGCAATTATTTTTTCTATGTCCAATGTAGTGTTTTAATTTAATTTATCTCTTCATTTAGTACATAATCATGTTGGTTATTATTTTGTGAATTTAATGCTTTTAATTATTTGAGCAATAATTAAATGATTTTAGAAATATTTAGGATCCGCGAGAGCTACCTTTATATTTCGGACCAATCAATTTAATAGTTGGTGTTTTGTGACACCCACCGATAGCCATCATTAGACTAGATTTGACACGCGATCAAACCACCTTACCCATTCACGAGGTTGGGGAGGTTAGGGTTGACTATAAGATGTGAGAGCCCATAGTTAACCAATTTTATTTGTCTCAGCTACCAACATGACTTGTAGAAAAATGTAGAGAATTTCTTTTTACGAAGTATTACCCATGCTCTTCTTATCACGGGGAACTCCATTCAGCAGCGTTGTATGGCGGGTTAGCTGTCTTCTAAATCCATCTCTCATAGCATCCTCCCTTCCCTTATTCTATGGAATATTTGGAAATTCAGAAATTCTGCTATTCATGAAGGTGCTTCCCATAATTTTTCTGTCATCAAGCACAAGGTAGAGCATGATCTCTATTCCATTATGTGTGTTAGTAACTACTTATGCATCCAAAACCCTAGTAGCCCTATGCTTTCTTATGGTATTAAGAAAAAAGTTTCCATTAGTGTTGTTAAATGGGCTAATCCTGCTAAGGGATTCTGAAACTTAATACTAATGGGGCTGGTAGGGTTAATCCGGGTCCAAGTAGTGGAGGTGGTATTATCCGTAATGCTCAAGGCTCTTGATCTATGCTTTTTCAGTTGGCTTTGGTATCTCGTCTAGCGTTGAAGCTGAAATTCGTGCTCTTTACCATGGGGTTAAGTGGTTGTATTCTAACAATCATCGGCATGCTATTATTGAGTTAGACTCAATGGTTATTTGTAACTGGTTCAACCTCGGTCATCATCCGCCGTGGCACCTTATTTTCTATTTTCGAGCTACATGTGAGATGCAATGTAGCTCTAACTTCACGATCAGTCACTATTTTTGGGAGTCTAATTTTGTTGCTAATGGTCTGGCTAATCTTGCTCTTGACTCTGGATCTGATTCTGTCTTCTTCTCTGCTTTGGACCTTCCTGCTCACATCAAAGGCAATGTGGCTCTTGAGGCTAGTGGTGTTGCTAGAATTAGAATTTCCTAATTTGTTTTTTTATTCTTTGCTATTTTCCTTTTCGAGGTTAGGCTCCTTGGTCCCCCCATTTATAAGGGCAAGGCTGGTTGTCCCCCTCAAGTTTGTTTCCTCTTCTTTTTTTAATAAATCTCGCAGCGTGCCACCCCTGCTTCTATAAAAAAAACAAAGTATTACCCATGCGTTTGGTTATTATTGTGTGCTCTTAATGCTTTTAATAGCGTAGCGAACCATTAGATGATCACTAGAATTATAGGATAAGATGCGAGAGCCCGTCCTACTAATTCCGAAAATCACATTAATTGTTTACGTTACGTGAGACCGAGAGGAGATCGAGCGTAGATAGTCATTGGGTGCTTGGTTTGACATGCGGCTATTTTCTCCTAAGTTATAAGAAGCGAAAGCCCGTAGTTAGGAGTTGTAGCTAGATTTGCTATACGTTGCAAGAGCCCGTAGCGAATACTATAGTGCGCCCGACTACCAAGACTTGAGTTAAAGAAAAGCAAAGACAGGATTAAATTAAACACCGACTAGACTAGAAATAATGCACTCCTATATTTTTATCTTGATTTGTTGTTGCCAGACCACTTGCGCGTTAGTTTAGATTTAATTGCTTTCTACATTGTTTATATTTGTAGATTTTAATTAATTTTTTTTCGCTCAAATATAATTAGTTAGCATAATTTTGGTACTTATTGGAGTGAGAATTACGCGCATACCCTGTGGAATCGATAACTCGTACTTAGGTACACTTTATTACTAGATACGGCCGGGTAATCTTGCCCGTGTTGTGCTTTTGCGCACACCCAAGATTCCATTGGGGTTCCGTAACCTTCTACAAACCCCTTCCAAACCCTTCACCGCCTTCCAAACCCTTCACCGCTTTTCTCAAAAATTCACAAGTGTTGGAGCCCGTGGGCGTAAAAACATCATCCAAAGATATACGCTCTCGCTTTGAGCATGAATACTCACTGCATAAGATATATACGAGCTAGGGGCCACTGATGTGCCCGGCCCAAGACGGGTTACGAGAAAAGCACGAGCCATTATCACGTGCTAATCACAGGCATAATTAGTGTGGGACCTACCAACATGGCGGACAAAGTAACAAGACATCAAGCAATGGGTAAAGCAACTCCAACCTAAGCCTGGGCGACCAGGGGCCATGCCCGGGGACCACACTCATACCGGGCAAAGAATCAGATTCATCCCGTCCAAACCTGGTCGAGCACTGGCCTTGCCTACCCGGCCAGGGGTCACGCCCGGGATCTACACTTACCTCAAATCAGTCTGCACCAGATAGCTGGGTAGAGCCTTGCTCACCTGGGCACGCATCTAGCCGGAGACTCCAGAAACTTGCTCCCCAAGACAAGTTAAAGGTTTTCTTATCCGAGCAGAACACTTGCCTTATCTGCTCCTACATTCACGCGGCCAGCCGTCTGTCATGCCTACAATTAAGGGATTCCACCCTTAATTGGATGGGTATCTATGGAAACTGAATCCCATCAGGATTCTAGGTCATTAGGTGCCTATAAATACCCCTCCATAAACCACAAATAAGGTACGCATACTTCCTTAAGTCTAGAACCTTTGTCAAATTCTCTTTTGACTTATACACACGGTACTTACTCTCACGCCGGAGTGGTTTCGCGAGGCCAAGCCTTGCACTTCCACTAAGGTTCTTTAGTGTTCTTAACCAGGTTCACAGAGGCAGATCAAACCCAGATATCTAACCCATCACACGGACGGCCCAAGCTGCATTTTTGTCACATCAAATTCTATAAATAATTGAATAATAATGTGGTCCCTCGACTTGTACTTAATCAACTTTAAGTTAGGTCATATCTCTTTGAATTCTATTCATATCGTCTCATATGTCTATTTTTATGTCTGATTCCCCCTCCTACAATTACCGTTACAAATGTTGTCCACTATTTTTGAATGAGACAAAAATACTCTTACTAAGATGAAAGACTAAATCTTTATTTGAATCCAAGATATAAGATGGTTTTAATTTTAAGAATATGTTTGGGCAGTCATTTTTAATTAAATGTATACGAAAACTTGTAATTATAAAAATAGATTTACTGGTATGTATCGAGATATTAAGCAAGTTTATAGCATGTAGTAATTATGAGTGAACAAGCTAAATAAATGAGTTAAGAAATTAAAATGTGCTATAAATTCAAGAAGATGAAGAAAAATGGAGATCCGTTTTGTTGGACATGATAATAAAATATACAATTTGCTAATTTTGGATTTTTGGACTACTACAAACGGCCTTAAAAACTATCATATTGATCCCTAAATTATAATTTGTACTAAAAAATACCTATTTAATTAACTGCGTAACTTTGATTAGGATTTTTACTACCCGTTATGTTCTAAAAATTTCAAATAGTCCCTCTTAGATTTAGAAATGTATAGATAGTTTTATGTAGATAATAATGTTAAAGAAAAAGATACATTGGGCAATTTTATTTTGTAAATGGAGATATAGCATTATAACAATAAATAAAAATATTTTATTAATATATCTTCATATGAATCATTATTATGAAGATCTACACAAAAAAATTTTGAATCGCAAAATCAATTATCTCAAAAGAAAGAAAGCTATAATTTAATGAGGAACGTCTTTGTACTTTAAATTCATTCACTCTTATCAGTATCTCAATTGAAAATAAGAATTCAAAATTCCCTTAATCAAACCATTACTTCCACTTTCTAGCACTCCGAGTAACGAATTTCAAAACGACATAAGTGAAATCTCAAATAACAATGAAAATATGCATTTTAACTGCAAGTTAGTTTATTGTTGACACCGTACAAGCTAACTCAAAATCTTTTAACGTATGAGAAATGTGTTAAATGATCATATAATGCTGATATTTGTGAAGAAATTAGCAACGACTTTTTTCTCAATCTTCCTTCAACAATGAAATAAATCCATGATATTAATTATTTGTCAAGTTAGATAATGTTGTTCAACCATAAAAAGATCAAAGCATTATTAGCACACGTATGTATCCACCAAATCTCACTTTGCACCCCAACCTCTGAAGTGTACCCCCCAATTTCGTACACTGCGTATCTTTAACAAGCGATATCAAGACACATTAAAACTTAACAAATGTCAAGTTACAAGGTTTAAAAATGCGCAAAAGACAAAGCAGATGCAAAATGCGAGGACTAAAAGTGGCAAAAAGGAGCCGGAGGTTGGCGCGGCGCGACGCCCAAAATTGCTATAGTGACGCCCAAAGTGCTACAGTGTGCCCAAACTTAACGCATTGTGCAATTTATTAAGCACGCGGTACAAGCAAAATCAGCACAAAGAAGGAAAAGTAATGACCACGGTGTCCTTCTTTCGACTTAGAATAGAGCTCGGGTTCGAGTTCGCAATGGAAAAAGCCCAAAAACTCTCAGCGTCGTTGTTACGCCGTGAGAATATAGAGCGATTGTAAGATAGTGAGCGCCCCCTCCTATAAAGCCTCGAAGCTCTGCCAAAACTCCTCCAAACACAAATCCAACTGGTCAAAGTGAGCCTTATCCCCCAATCTAGGTTTCCACCCTATTTCTCCGATCCAAAAATCTCGAAAAGAGCTTTTCCGCTGAGTAAAAAGACCAAATCTAAACAAGCAATTGTTACGCCGATTTCCACGCAAGCACGCAGCAAGCAAAACGCAAACAATTGCTCCACCCATTTGCGGTGCCACAAGCAGAAGTTACCCCGCCGCGAACCGCAGCAAAAAAAAGACTCCCTCTCCCGGAAAGACAGAGCGAGCACACCATGCTCTAAAAGGTGAGCCTTTAAAAGCGTTATTTTATAAAAAAAACTATTTTCCATCCGGCCCAATGTAAAAATATAAGCCGTTGTGCTGCCCGGATTTATTTAGAAATTAGCATTAAAAAGAGCCATTATTATGGCCAAATATTTTTTAAGTGTATTTGTAATTATTGGAAGAAGGTGGCTGCAAGTCCGTAAATAATGTAAATATGGATGTATTTGTTTTCTTTTCTGTCTTTTAATGCTTTACTTATTTGCTAGATAAATATAATAAAAGCATACTTTAGCCAAAAACTATTTTTGAGACCGAAAGGGCGAGTTGAGTGCCTAGCACCTTCCCAACTCGTAACTTAGCCTCCGAACCCGTTTTATTTTATCTCTGGTTTATTTTTGGTTTTTTCTTTATTTTTTCCTTCAAATAAAGATGGCGACTCTGTCAAAACATTTTGGATCACAGTGAGGCGTCGCAACATCCTTTCTTGCACTTTTCCGTTATCCCCTACACAAGGGAGAATGAGAATGAAAGGGTGATGTATTCCTATATCCTGGTATCCCATAAAAAATGGATAACTTGATATAGAAAACCCAAAGTACTCATAGTGATCCGAAATAGGCCTTGAGGCAATTTTCATAAAGTTCATAGTGGGGCCCACAACATCCTTTTTTGCACTTTCCATTTTTTCCCCTAAATAAGGGAAGATGTGAATGAAAGGGGGATGCTTTCATGCATGCTGTTATCCCCTAAAAAATTGATAACCTGATATCCCTAGCAGAGTCACCACTGTGGGTACCCCAGAATATCGCCCGCGCCCCACGCGCCCTTGGTTAGGGGAATGCAGTGTGCGGTGCGGACACCACGCTTTCCATTCCTCCCTCCCTTGTGCTGGGGAAGACGAAATTAAAAATGCGGAAAGGGTGCTGTCAGGAAGTGCGTTGAATACGCCTCGATAACTTCAGTGATTTTTTGGTCCGTTATGGGAGCTATGGGTTTTCTGTATCAGGTTATCCCTTTTTTATGGGATAACATGATGTATGAATACATCACCCTTTCATTCACATCTTCCCTTGTGTAGGGGAAAATGGAAAGTGCAATAAAGAATGTTGCGAGCCCCACTACAAACTTTATAAAAATTGTCTTAAGGCCTATTTCGGATCACTATGAGTGCTTTGGGTTTTTTGTATCAAGTTATCCCTTTTTTAGGGGATACCAGGATGCAGGAATACATCACCCTTTCATTCTCACTCTCCATTTTCTAGGGGAAAACAGAAAATAATAAGAAAGGATGTTGCGAGGCCTCACTGTGATCCAAAATGTTTTGGCAGAGTCGCCATCTTTATTTTAAGGAGAATATAAAGAAAAAACCAAAAAAAAAAAACCAGAGAATGCAAAAACTGGTTCGGAGGCTAAGTTACGAGTTGGGAAGGTGCTAGGCACCCAACTCGCCCTTTCGGTCTCAAAAACAGGTTTTTTGCTAAAATATGCTCTTTGTTATATTTATCTAACAAATAAATAAAGCATTAAATGACATAAAAGAAAACAAATACATCCATATTTACATTATTTACGAACTTGCAGCCGCCTCCTTCCAATAATTACAAATACACTTAAAAAATATTTGGTCCTAATAATGGCTCTTTTTGATGCTATTTTCTAAATAAATCTGGCCAGCACAACGGCTTATATTTTTACATTGAGCCGGATGGAAAGTAGCTTTTTTTTTATATATAAAATAACGCCCTTAAAGGCTCACCTTTTATAGCGTGGTGTGCTCGCTTTGTCATTCTGGGAGACGGAGTTTTTTTGTCGCCGCCGGTTCGGGCAGTAATCGCTTCCGAAGGTTACTTTTGGGCACCGTAAACCAGTGAGCAATCGCTTGTCTTTTGCTGGCGTGCTTGGCGGCGGAAATCTAACAACCGCTTGTTTCTAGCGGATTTGACCTTCTTACTTCTAAAGCAACCGCTCTTTTCGAGATTTTTGGACCGGGAAATAGGGTGGATACCTAATCGGGGGCTAAGGATCGCTTGACCTGGGTTGATTTGCTTGGAGGAGTTTTGGCAGAGCTTCGAGGCTTTATAGGAGAGGACACTCACTATCTCACGATCGCTCACTATTCTCACAACATAACAACAACGCTGAAAGCTTTGGGCTTTTTCGGTGTGCTGAATGCGAACCCCGGGGCCTCTATTTATAGGCTGAGAGAAGGACACCGTGGTCATTACTTTTCCTTCTTTGTGCTGCTTTTGCTTATACCGCGTGCATAATAAATTGCACAATGCGTTAAGTTTGGGCACACTGTAGCACTTTGGGTGCCACTGTAGCAATTTTGGGCGCCGAAACCACCCATTTTGGGCGCCGCACCAGGGGCTTTAGTTGGCCGCGCAAACCTCCAATTCTCAACTCCTTTTTGCCACTTTTAGTCCCTGCATTTTATTGTTTTGCGCATCCTGCTTTGTCTTTTGCATTTTTTAAACCCTGTAACTTGACATTTGTTAAGTTTTAATAGGTCTTGATATCGCATGCCAAAGTTACGTGTCGAAATTGGGGTACTCTGAGCCCCTCAATGATGGAGTCTACGGGTAACCCGAAGCTTACTAAGTAGACGAACATCGTTGATAAGAAATAGACTCTCCAATTTCGTGCAATTATAATGGGCAGAAATGCAATAGGTAGTAGTTATAATGCAACAGTTTATAATGCTAACCAAAACTCACATATCCTAGACATATTTAGTCGATTATAGCAGGTTATCGTAGTTTTTAAGTAGATATGCGAATTAAATGCTCTAATGATTGGACCTACCCAGGTAGGCTGTCTACGTACCCCCTTAATAAAAGGAATCAGACCAAACGTAGTTCGGCCTAAGCCGAAACAAACATGCTACGACGGTCGTGCCTACCGAAATAGGCTGCCTACGTATCCTTATCCAAGGAATCAGACCGAACGTAGTTCGCAATAGCAAACAAACAATTGCTATGCGGAAAGATGGTTGTAATATCCATTACAACCTAGTGAAAATAACGCACATCAAAATGCAATATCCATTACATTAATGCAAAAACTGATGGAATATCCATTGCATCGCCACACTAGATGCGATATCCATTGCATTATGAGAAAGTCGGATGTTATATGCATTGCATCTCAACACTAGACGCAATATCCATTGTGTCGCCACAAAATTTAATGCAATATCCATTGCATTATCGCAGAAATCAGATGCAATATCCATTGCATCGTAACACTAGATGCGATATCCATTGCATTATGAGAAAGTCAGATGCAATATCCATTGCATCTCAACACTAGATGCAATATCCATTGCGTTGCCAGAAAACTTAATGCAATATCCATTGCATTATTGCAGAAATCAGATGCAATATCCATTGCATCGCAACACTAGATGCGATATCCATCGCATCGCCAAAGCACTAAATGCAATATTAATTGCATTATAGCAGAAAAAGATGCAATATCCATTGCATCACAACGCTAGATGCGATATCCATCGCATTATCTCAGCACCAAATGCAATATCTATTGCATTACTGCAGAATCAGATGCAATATCCATTGCATCGCAATGCTAGATGCGATATCCATCGCATTATCTCATCACCAAATGTAATATCCATTGCATCATTGCAAAATTAGATGCAATATCCATTGCATCGCAATGCTAGAAGTGATATCCATCGCATTATCAAAAAGTCAGATGCAATATCCATTGCATCGCCACACTAGATGTGATATACATCGCATCGCCACAAAACTTAATGCAAATATTCATTGCTTTATTGCAGAAATCAGATGCAATATCCATTGCATCACGACACTAGATGCGTTATCCATCGCATCGCCAAAACGCTAAATGCAATATTCATTGCATTACAGCAGAAAAAGATGCAATATCCATTGCATCGCAACGCTAGATGTGATATCCATCGCATTATCAGAAAGACGAATGCAATATCCATTGCATCGCAATGCTAGATGCGATATCCGTCGCATTATTAGAAAGACGGATGCAATATCCATTGCATCACAACGCTAGATGCGATATCCATCGCATTATTACGAAACTTGCACGAAACCTGATGCAATATGCATTGCTTTTGCTGCTGCTTTTCTTTCTTCTTTGCTTTTGCTGCACTTTCGCTTTTGCTGCTGTATTTTTGATTTGCTTATGTCGCTTTTATGCTATTACATGTGCGTCTTGCTGGGGATACGAGCTTTTCTTTGACTTTGGATGGATGGCACGTTTTGCCCATCAAAGGCAAAACGATGCAACTTTAAAACAGGTTTTCCCCAGCATAGGGAAAACGATGCTACTTTTTTTAAAATGGGCTTTCCCCAGCATAAGGAAAGCGATGCTGCTTTTTTAAAACGTGCTTTCACCAGCATAGGGAAAGCGATGCTTCTTTTCAAAACACGCTTTCCCCAGCATAGGGAAAGCGATACCACTTTTCAAAACGAGCTTTCCCAAAGATAGGAAAGCGATGCTTTTAAACGCCGCTTTCCCCAAAGAGGAAAGCGATGCTACTTTTCAAAACACGCATTCCCCAGCATAGGGAAAGCAATGCTGCTTTTTAAAACGCGCTTTTCCCAGCATAGGGAAAGCGATGCCACTTTTCAAAACGCGCTTTCCCCAGCATAGGGAAAGCGATGCTACTTTTCAAAACGCGCTTTCCTTAGCAAAGGGAAAGCGATATTGCTTTTCAAAACGCGTTTTCCCCAACATAGGGAAAGTAATGCTGCTTTTGAAAATGGGCTTTCCCCAGCATAGGGAAAGTAATGGAACCTTTAAAACAATCTTTCCCTAGTATAGGGAAAGTGATGCTAATTTTTAATTTTTTTTAAAAAATATGCTCAACCCAGCATAGGAAAAACGATGTGGGTTTTTTTTAAATGTGCTTATCGCAGCATAGGAAAAGCGGTGATTTATGAAGCGTTGTGGCAGAATGTTGTCAATGATCGGCTTGTCTGGCTTTTGATGATGCTGCTGAGGATCTTTGGGAGGCGGTCCTTGGCGAGATGCTGGTAGAACATTTATATTTTCTTCTTCAAGGGCCGATGCAGCAGAAGACCTTTTAAGATGCAGTAAAAGGATGCAAGCATGCGAATGGAACTTTATTTTTCTTAAAAAAAAACTTTTGAATGTGCATGTGTATCATCTGTTTCTTAAACATGGTAAGACAAGATAAGGCAAGGTGTTGGAAATGTAATATAAGAGCTTGATATGTGGCTTCTGGTTGGCTTTGAAGGGTTATATTATGAGTATAGGAGCTGATTGTGATATTTGAGATGAAGCTGGGTGAAGTTTAGGGTTGCTTTTCAGTCATTTGAGCAGTGCATCATTCAAAAAAGGAATTCAATCAGAATTAGTGAGCCCTACTAATCGATGCCTCTGAGGGACCACTTTTTTTCTTTCTTTTTTTTTTTTTTTCTGTTTTTTTGTTTTTTTGTTTTGTTTTTGTTTTGTTTTGTTTTTTTTTTTGTACTCTAACTTTTGCCTAGGCCACTCTTTCGGGTTTTCTACCTAGTGAGCTTTTACCTCATAGGGAGCCGGTCTTTCAATGCAAGCGATGATAACTCGCTTATTCTTAAGGGATCACGATTCTGTAGCTTCTTCGTTCTTCAAGCGAGATGGAAAGGATAGCTGTAAATAATGAGATCCTTTATGTACTGAAATGAGTTTAGCGGGAGAAGCCCCAGGATGAATTTGATCAACCAATATTTTGTAAGATGGGACGGGCAAGTTCTTGAAAAGATTAAATAGGGACAGCCCAAGGAAGACTCGATTGGGAGATACTTTTGTGGGAAACAGAAATGGGTATGCTCAGAAAAAGAGGATGACTCTAATGGACAAAAAGAAGAGTCATTGTAATACTCTAGATTATTGCATGCTTCTATTATTCTTGAGTTCATACATTTATATTCATCATAAGTATGTTTACATAACTCATTCGTATGTTTGAATTCAATAGCATGTTCGTTGACGTTGATTTCTATGCTCGTATGCATCCTTTGCGTCATGAGATGTGTTTGGACTTTGATTGTGTTTACATGATTGAAAACATGTGTATAAGTATTAGATGTCATTCATAACATCCTTAACATGATTTAGATGTTGTTTAAATGCTCGTTGCATCGTCGATTCGATCGTTACTTGTTTCTAGTTGTTGTTCTTCTTCATTTGGCCTGTTTGAGCATTGTTCAGGAGTGTTGTGTTGAGTTCTAAATCATCTTTGAGTGAGGATTGAGCCTAGGGAACTTTTGTCTTGAGTTTGGGGTTGTTTTGGATTGATTTAAGACCTTTTGAGCTCTAGAGACCTTGCTATCGCAAGGAGGTTTGGACCTTGCCCCCGAAAGATGAACAGAAGTTTGTGAGGGATGTATCTGCCTAGCATGCGGTCACATGCTAGGCCAGACCATGCGACCGCATGGTCTTCATTTCCTAATACGACTTGTTTTGTTTGTTGCTCAATTTTGGCTATCATAACCCCACCCAAACTCATCCTAAACCACTTCTAATTCGTCCTAACTATCAACCAATGTGTCCTAAGCATCTTTGAGGAGTTTTGATTGGATTGGAAGACACTTGGCAAGGGAAAACCTCTACATGCTTTGGTCACACCTTCCCACCCCACTTTTCAGCCTAGGGGAGGCCAAATACAACAACTAAGCCTATTTTCTTCAGCCATTCTTTCCAAAAACGAGCTGAATACTTCTTGGGGATTTGAGAGAGTTTCTGTTGGTCCCAAAATAGGCTCAATCTAGGCTAGAAGGGGGGGAGGGGTTGAATAGCCTAGTTGTGTTTTTAATAAAACTTTTTTGTAAACTCTTCTTAAAGATTTTAGAAAGGTTTGTAGAGAGGAGTTAAGGCAGCGGAAATAAGATAGACTCTGAACCAGAGAGAATGCTGATAACTTAGCTCAGATTCTGAAGCAATTAAGCACAAAAGGTTATAGATAAAGATAAGAACAGTTTGAACAGCACACAAGAATTTGAAGTGGTTCGTACTGTGAATAGTACTACATCCACTACCAAAGTGGTTAGCTTTGGATTTTAAAAGTGCACTTGTTTATCCACTAGGTTTATGATTTAGATCTCTAATGGATCGTGTACAAAATGAGTTTTTAACCAAGTGTACAAAGGTGAGAGAGACAATCAATGATTAATTGTTCTCTTCACGTGCAGAATTAAAGAACAGTTTAAAGACAAACTAAATGAAGCTGAAAACGAATTTAAGATGGCAGATCTGCAGCTTCAGAAAGTTTGGTGAAGTGTTAGTGCTTGTCCTTTTAATCTCTTGAATGCTTGAGTGATGAAGATGAAGCTTGAGAGTTGATGCGCAAGAGTTGTTCTTCGATCTTCAAGACTTGAATATATACTAGAAGAGATCTTTGGACCGTTGATCGAAATGTGGTGGACCGTGTCCAACGTTCTTTTGCATTGAATGCAATTCGGTGCTTTGGAAGATGTAACAGCCACAATCATCAGAGATGCAGTGTGCAGAGAAGACATTCCCAAATTGAACAATGTTTCAGCTTGCAGGCTCTGCAGCTTGAAAAGTCTTCTTAGCCAAAACGGGTAATGTCTTCGTCTTCGCCTTCGCCAGAAACAGCGATGCCGACATTGTCAAGATGAAGAGTTGACTTCTTGAAAGTGAAATCTGATTGAAGACATAATGACTAGATATTTTCGAAAATATCAACTAGGTGTCCACGTGTCATAATATCATGAATTGGCTTAACTTGACTGTTCGGCATTGAGCAGACTTCAAAGTCTGCTGGTCCTTCAAGGGCTTGTAGAAGCTTTGCAAAACCGCGCCTAGACTAACACTAAAACAGTTCTAAAAAATTGATTCTAAGACAGTTGCCACACTAATTGGTACGCAGACCTTTTAGCCACTGTACACTAGAATCAGAAGATGACTCAACCAAATCTAGAAATAGGAATCAACAATCTCCTCCTATTTGGTTGATGTCATCATCTCAGCTACTAGCAGACTTTGAATCATGCACTGAGATAATAACATGTCTAAAAGATTTTTATTAAGAGCAGACATGTCTCTCAGAGCAGAAGCCTCAGTAGAGAGATGGCTGCTAGACTAAGTACTTACAAGAGAAAAGCATTAAGATCAAGTACTAAGTAAAGCAGTGTTTAAATCTATGAGATAAGCATGCAAGCACTATGTACAGATTTAAACAAGAAGTTTAAATAGAGCAGATAATATCAAGATAAATCAATTTAAACTTTGAAAGATACTTAAGACATCTGTGATTAAACAAGCTGTTTAAACTGCAGAAGTTTTGGCAAAACAACACGGTTTAAGAACAAAGATCTGACGAATCAATACCAACGATTTAGAATAGGTTGGGAGTACGCCTTCGTTCTAAGTAATCTCCAACCCGGACTCGATTACGTCATTTAGGCGTTCTCGTAGCGGCTACGTTCTTCAATCGAGGGCTTGATTCAAAAAGTGAGTAGCTCTCTCCTCCCGATGGCACCAACCCTACTGTTGTTCGGCGGCCATATGCGTCGGTACGCCGACAAAGCGAATTTGTGAAATCAGCAACCTCCCTTGGCTAAGAATCGCTCGAGCCATCCGGTTTTGAGTTCATCGAAGAGGCCACGAATACTTATCTGGCGAGAGTGCGGCATTCCTATCAGAGCAGCTTGTTGATCTTGAACTAGGAACCTGTGAGTGGTGAAGGCCTGAGCAGTGTCGTTCACTAGTTGATCAACAATCTTCCCGATGTCAAAAACGGTGGCATGAGTAGCATTCAGGCCATAGCTGAGCACATCAATCTGCTGGGCCATAGAGAAGCGTCTGTTGAGGCGAGCGGTGGTGGTTGTTTGCTCGAAGAAGCTCAGGAGGCGAGGATCGGCGGTGTTGGTAGGTAGAGGGTTAAGGTTAATGGAAATATGGCTTGTGGAGGATGATGGCGGGGTTTGGAGAAGAGGCGGATGAAGCGGGGTTGTTAGCGAGAGGTTGTAGGTGGAGGAGAGAGGGTTTGGAATCAACTTCAATGTCAGTGGCTAGGCTGCTGACAGAGAAGTGAGAGCAGCAGAAGAGGAAGAGGATGCTTCTAAGAGGTAGGAAGGAAAGGGATAGTCGGGTAGAAGGACAAAGTTAGGAGAGGAAGTAGAAGGGTAGAGGAGGTCGAGAAATAGAAGAGTAGTCAAAGCGAGAAAGAATGGGTGGCGGGAGAGATGGAAGGAAAGAGAATCTGTAAAGGTCAGAAGAGATAGAGATAGGGGTAATGTATTGAGAGATAGGAGGGAAGATCTCTGGTAGAAAGGCTGTTTGATAAAGAAGAGTAGAGATGTGAGGGGCAAGAGGAGAGAAGTGGTCAGGCATAGAGAAGGAAGGGGAAGAGGTAGAGGGAGCGAGTTGGAAAAGCTGGTACAATGGCTAGGGGGTGTGTCTGGATGAATGGTGGAGATGGGTTCAGGGAGAAGGTGGCGGAGAAGGGATAGATTCTCGAGGTGGAGAGGGTGTTGGAGCCACGAGACTTCTTGCGAGTCTGCGTGTCTTCTTCTTAGGAGCAAGGGAAGAAGGCTCCTCCTCAACAACGATGGGGGTTGAAGAGTGGGAGAAGAAGGGGCGGAAGTTGGCTCCAGTGGGCTCCTCCCAGCGGCCGGGGCATTGAAGATGAAAGGAAGGGGAGGAAGAAGTAGTGGAGAGGAAGGTGGAATGAAAGGGATGAAAGGAGAAAAGGTTCAGAAGGTTCGGTGCGTTTGGTTTTTTCATTCGCAGTGCGAAGTGGAAGCGCAGTTGGCGGCTTCTTGAACACGGGAGAGAGGCGAGATGGAGTAGATGGTCTTCTTTTCCTTTTGATTGAGGGCAGCAGTATGAAGCGGCAGCGATGATTGAAGAGGACGCCTTTCCTTTTTGGGGGCAGGCTCCTCCTCAGGCTTCTTCTTCTTTTTGTGAGGAGGAGGCTGGATCAGCCCATCTTGGA
>CM028379.1:45915377-45961548 GCA_013146195.2 Codonopsis lanceolata
TTTTTTATTTTTTATTTTTTAATTATTATTTTTTATTATATATTTTTTTTTCATTTTTTTGTGCTCTAATTTTGCCTAAGGCGCCCTTTCGGGTTTTCAACTACTTGAGCCCTTATTATTTTTTATTTTTTATAGGCCCTAATTTTTGCCTAGGCGCCCTTTCGGGTTTTTGACTGCGGTTTGGAGAGGTGGTGGATAGGATGGCTCGGGCGTAGTACCTTTTGAGTTTGTCGAGGTTGAAAGAATTTGGACAAGATCTTCCCATCTTGGTTTGTGAGAAGCCACGACACCTCTGATCGGATCTCGCGATGTGCGGTCCCATCAGAGGACTTCCATTTTCCCTTAGTATCAACATAACTAGGGGTTTTCTCGGCTCACGAGGTCTCCAATTTGGATATCCGCGACCTTTGACTTTTTTGTTGGCTTCGGCGATCGCCTTTGATATGCCGGGTATGCTCCAAGGCTAGCAGGCGTCGTTCATCAATTAGGGCCAGTTCTTAAATGCGCCCTTTGTCCCGATCAATTACGCTATATCGACTTCCATCATCACTCTCAATGATGGAATTTCCACCTCTATTGGTAGTACCACTTCCATGCCATATGCGAGAAGTAGGGGTAGCCCGGTGGGTGTGCGGCGATGCGGTAGCCAGGGAGCTAGTGGCAATTTTTACGCTAGTCTCTTCTGTATCGGCCATTTTTCGATGATGTTCTCGAGAGTTTTATTGGGCTGCTTCAGCGGCACCATTGGCTTGTGGCCGGTAGGGGAGATTTGTGTCTTTGGATCTTGAACTCGTCAAGCAAGCGGTTCACGTCCCTTCAAAATGAGAGCCGTTGTCGGAGATGATCTCGAAGGTACCCCATAGCGGTATATGATATTGGCCGAATAAATTCGGACACCTTTCGGGCATTTAGGATTGTAGGAAGAAGCTTCTACCCACTTTGTGAAGTAGTCGGCGGCTACCGGGGCGTATTCATGGCCATTGGATCGCCGGGTGAATTTGGCCTATGGCGTCGATACCCCATGTTGAGAAGGGCCGAGGACTATGGAGTTGTATAGGGCGTGTGGGGGCACATCTTTGTAGATTGGCAAAGCGTTGACATTTGTCGCAATGTCGCACCCACCAAATCTGATCGGTTCGGCGTACTCAATAGTACCCCTGTCGGATGACTTTCTTTGATAGCATATGGCCATTCATGTGGGGCCCCGAGGTACCACCATGTAGTTGATCTATAACTTTGGCGATTGACACATAAGAGGTTGAGGCCTTGATAATGCCTCTTATATGGTACGCCACCAGAGTCTGCAATTGGGAGGCCCATCTTCGCGGGGAGACTCTTCCCCTTTTGTCTAGGGAGGATAAAGATTTTTAGGAGCGATTTAAGATGTCGGCATACCGGGGCTCGTGATGCGCTTCGAGGTTGCGTTGATTTTGAAGCAGGTATCTTGGGACCTTCTTCCCGACTATAAATGGCTAAACTTTAGTTTCGCGGGACGGGACTAGTGGCGAGTGGCGGGCATCGGCGAATGATTCCTATCTCGTGGCGGGTAATGGAGCGAGATAGAACCAAATCGGGCGGCGGCGGTATTAACTTGGCATGATAAAGGCTGCGGTAGGATCTGGGTCCTCCATCTTCCTTCGACTTGATTTATGATTAGGCGAGAGTCTCAGTAGACTTCGAGATCTTTAGTCCCCCACTGGAGGCTTCTTCTAAGCCAGGCAACAGGGCTTCATATTCAGCGTATTATTTGAACATTCGAACTCCAACCTTATAGCCGGCGGAGTATGAGAGTCGGCGGATCGATTAACATGATTCCTATGCCAAAGCCTCTTTTGTTTTGCGGCTCAGTCAAAGAACATCACTTGCAGTGTCTAGTCGGTGATTTCGGGATACCTTCATATGGGAAAGCAGGGCTCGGTTGCATCTTCGACCTTGAGGAGGTAGATCGGCTAAGTGATGCGCAATGGCGCTCCCTTTGATAGACTTGAGAGTGACATAAGTTATGTCAAACTCATTAAGAAGAAAGGACCACTTGGCCAGTCGGTTGGACAGTGATGGCTTACCGAAGATGTATTTGATAGGGTCCATCACGGATATGAGCTTGATGGACCTTCCCTGAAGATAGGTTTTGAGCCTCAGTGGCCCGGACTAGGCCGGTGCGGCTTTTCAGTGCGAATAATTTAGCTCGCTTCCTTGTAGCTTCCTACTTATGAAATATATGGCATTTTCAATGTAGGAATCTTCTTTCTCTTGGGCGAGCATAGACCCTATTGATGTGTGTGATGGTTAAGTATATGAGGAGAGGTTTATGTGTATGGGGTGGAGCTAGCACGGGGGGATTGGTAAGGTAGGCTTTTATTTTCTCGAAGGCTAGGCGGCACTGCGTCGGACTTGGTCGGTATTCTTTTTAGGAGTTTAAAGAGGGGCTCGCGGTGGTAGTCGGTGTCGATGAAAGCTTGGCGATGTCTGCAACCGGCCTAGGAAGCCTTTGACCGGTGGGAGTTTTTGGTGGCATTTCTAGGATGGCTTTGATCTTTCTTGGCTCGATCTCGATGCCTTGTTCGATTACTAAGAATCCCAGGACTTTGCCTCTGGTAACCCCGAATGTACATTTGGCGGGTTTAAGATTCATTTGGTGTTTCCTTAGTCTTTCGAAGAACTTCTGAAGATCTTTAACATGAGCACCGTAGGCGTCATTTGGAATGCGATCATATCATCAACATAGACCTCCATCTCTTTGTGGATCATGTAGTGGAAAGGGGTGGTGGCGACCCTACGGTAAGTAGCTCAGGCATTCTTCATCTGAATGGCATGACGGTGTAACAATAAGTCCCCAAAGAGTAGTGAATGAGGTCTTCTCACGGTCTTCTGGCTGCCATTTTGATTTGGTTGTAGCCCGAGTGTCGGCGAAGGATCGGACTTTGTGAGCGCGATTCGATTCTAAGATCAAGATCTACCACAATGTCAATGTTGGGTAGGGGGAAGTCATCTTTGGGCAACGCTTTGTTGAGGTCGCGAAGTCTACGTGATGATTCGACTTTCTCTGGTTGGTTGCAGTTTGGAACTAGCGGTCACTATATTGACAATCGGCCAGTCGGGTACTCCTAATGAAGTTGATCTTGTTGCTTTCATGATTTCTTCTTTGACTTGTAGTGACCATTCCTCGGCTTGATGCTTGGAGCTTCTCGCTTGACCGGGCGGCATCCTAAGGGTATATAGAATCCTGGTGATTCTCGACTATACTGATCTAGCCAGCATATCTTCGTAGGATCGTGCAAAGATGTCTCACGAATTCTTTGAGGAGATTAATGAGTGTCTTTCTTTACGGACCTTGGAGGTAATCGCCGATTCTGATTTCTTTTGATTTTATTTTCGGCCTTCTGGGTTGATAGTGGGAGATCTTCAATATCTGCTGATGAATGGCTCTATTCCTGGTACTCGACTGACTTTGCAAGTTGAAGCAGATAATTTTTATCTTTTGGGTCCATTTTATTAAATGACTCATTATCATAATTATTATTATTTAATGTGTCTTTTAAAGTAGGTGCAACTAAGGAATAAGCAAAGACATTCATATTATTATTAAAAGCACATTGTACAGGGGTTATTACATTATTGAGGACCTGGGGTTTGAGATCCTCAACTATAGGTAGCGGATTGGTAGATGACCAACTGCAGAAGCTAGGAAAGGATCGGGATAATGTATCAGAATCGGCCTACCAAGTCTGCGGGTGTCAGGAGCGGGCCGGTCATGGTGTACCAATTCTGCAGAGGCTTATTAGAAATAGACTCAAACTCAGCAAGGAGCTTTTCATAATTAGTGCCTCCGTCTATCATACCCAGAAAGCTGTCTCCTTTGAGCACTTATTGGGAAACTCCTTTATTGGTCAACGTATTTTATAGCACCTTTATTCATACTTAATTTAGACTAACTTGCTTTTCTTACACCTCCTTGGCTTGACTTGTTTCAAAGATTTTCGTACTCGCCACCGTAATTTCCTTGTTGTCAATGAGATCCTGAATGTCGTCTCTTAGCATGTAGCACTGATCAGTAAGGTGACCACTGCATTGATGATATTCACAAAGCGGGCATGGTTCCGTGATAGGCAAGGTTTGGGTGGACGGTAATTATCTATGGGTTCAGATCCCACGGGCACACGGTGTTTGGAGTATTTCGGATCGGGGCGGGCAAGTCATCGTAATGTCTTTCTTTTCGACTCCTTGGCTTTGATATATGGCTAGATCGGGTTTTGGTCGGTAGCGAGGCGGGGTTTTCTTTTGGATATAGTTGGAGCGAAATTGGCTTGCCTAGACACGGGCCCGGTAGGGATTCTTTTACGGTATGCAAATGATTCTTTTAAGTTCCCTGATCATGTGGAAATAGGTATCGAAGGATAAAAGGGGGATGATTTTTCGTGGTAATAGGCATTCGGTGGGGAGGATCAAGGTTGGTTTCGGAGAATATGGGTTAGAGTTATGGGTATCTAAATCATATTCCTTGAGCAAGGAGGTCATCACCGGTTGGTAGGCGGCATTTGATGGTTGTTTGGAGGCTTGGAAAAGGATATTTTCTGTGGTATCAGGGGAGTTTATTTCAGGATAGTGGGAAGTATTAGGAGGATATTCTGGAATTTTGGCCTTTTGTGAAAAAAAGGTAAGAGTTTCAGAAAAACTGGCCAAAAGGACACTTACCACCTGATCCATTATTCTTTTTGCATGGGCGTCTAGTTCCTTTCTTAACCAAGCCTCAAGCCCAGGAGGAGGTGCATATGCAGGAGTTTCCCCTTCTAGTTCCCGGCTTGTCGCTATCTCCCGTTATAGCTTGTTCGTTTCTTGCTTTGCCATACCGCTCGGATTCGTTCCCTTTGATTCCGCCGATCTCGAACCCGATACCCTCGATCGATTTCGCACTACTTTCCGTATCAACAGCCGTATTATCTCGCCTTTCCAAATTCGGGCCGTTTCGAGAAAATGGGGTTTGGTAGGTATCGTAAGGCCGGCTAGAGTAAGGCTTGGAGTACAGCGTGCGTTTTTATTAGTATTTTATTATTATTATTATTATTATTATTTCTACAATTGACCGGATAAGCCCCTTGTAAGATCCCGATTCCCGGTTAGCTTGAATTGCGTGCAACCCTCGCATTTCATCTTTGGTTGATTGCTCGTTTGACTCGTGAGAGAGTCTGGATATGTATGAGAGACCATATTAAGATCAAAATACTTTTAAGAGATGCCATTTAGTTGTTGACTTGCTAAAGTCACAAGTCGTAACCCGACGATAGTCGAAATGCGACGCGATTGAGAGTTGATTCGGGTTTTGTGTTTCTGACCTCGATTTGGTCCCAGATCTTTACATGATGATTAAATAACATGTTTAGATGTGTTAGACTTCTAATTGGATGCACTCCATAAGTCTCGTGAAGTTTTGACGCCTCGAGAATAGCAATTCTCCTTATCGCGTAGTTTGAGATTGAGCCGGGCGAACGTCTCGTCTTTCGGGAGTCCATTTCTCCTATCTTGAGCATCATCAGGAGGCATTCAGGCCTATTTTGTAGCCCTAATAAGTGTTTACAATCATGGGTTATTACCCGTCGGTTTGCGGTTTCATTCGACGTTTCGATAGTAAGTTGTTACGCCTTGCGCCGGTTTTGCCCCGGGTTGTTTCGGGTGTTGTTTTTGGGAGTCTAGACCTACTTTAAAATTGGTTTGAGACTTGGATTGATTAGTTTAATGTTTGAGGACCTTAAGGGTTCAATTGTGAGCCATTTCGAGCTTTAAGGCTCGAGGATGCACGAGGACCGAAACCGAGCAAGGAATCAACAAAGTGGTTTTAGGCCGTGAATAGTGTGATGCGCTCGCATCACACTCCTAGGATGCGACCGCATTGGTCCAATTTCCAGAATGTCGGATTTTTGGTCTTTTATGTGTTGTCGAATTGTTTGACCAATTAACCCATTTTTAAGCCACACTTTGACCCAATTACTTAACCTAAACTAGTCCTAACATCTATTAGGAGATTTAGGAGTTGATTAGTGGGGTAATTAGTGATCTAATCCCCATATAAAACCCCAAAATGCCGCATTCTCATTCTATTCGGCCAAGGCGACTTCAGCCCCTTTCTTCGCGAACTCAACAAGGAGCTTGAGAGAGGCTTGAGGGTGATGATTCTAGGGTTTCAAAGGGGCCAAGCTTGGAGGCCATTACTAGAGTCTTCTTCCCCATTCAACCCACAAGTTTGAAGAGAGAGAAGTGAGAAGACTTCATCTTTGGGTTTCAAAATCGAGGCGGTTTGGGAGGCCGAAAATTGGTAAGTTTCTACCTCTCTTCCTTTGATTTTTGGGCTCCATTGACCTAGGGAAAACAACCATTTGTGCTATGTGTGGTCAATGGAAGCCATTGTAGGGTTTGTAGAAGATGACATGAACCCTAGGTTTTCAAATTGATGTTAGAATGGGATTGACCTATGTGAGACCATGAAATATGTGAAATTCATGTTCTAATTAGTCTATTGAACTTGGGTATGTTGATTATCCATGAGTTTTGATGTTGGTTTGGTTGAGATACTTGGAGGGTGTTTTGCCCAAATTTGGTTTAGCTTGCTAAATTAATGAAGTGAGCTTGATTACTATGTTTTATATGCTTAGTAGAGTATATTAAACTAGGTTGTATGATTTAATCATGAATTTGGAATTATGATTGGTAAGATGAGCTAAATGAAATTGTGCTCAAAATGATGAATTTATTCTATGTTATATTAGTGAAGGTTTTGTCGGGTTTATGTGAGTTAGACGAACACGGGATGATGGCTATTGTTGATAGTTATGAATATAGGGAGAATTGAGAACCATAGCTTCTATGCCCTAAAATTTTAGAAAGGGTAGATTAGACTCAACGGAGTCATTATAGGCTTGATAATATGTTAAGCAAACTTGAGTTGAAATCCTACGATGATTAGATTTCGTTTAGTTAATGGAGCGAAGAACATAAGTTCCAAACTTTAAATGGTTGGTGATTGTGATGTGTTTTGTGGGTTTTTAGTCTTGGGAATTAAGCCCGAATGACTATTGAGATTTGGTTATAAACCTTAAGAAATTATTACTGTGTGAATTTATAGAACACATAAATAATGAAATGTGTTAGTAAGACTCAACGGAGTCGTATTAAGGCCAATAAAATGATGAAGAGCCTTGGGTTGAAACCCTACAATGTTTGGGTTTGCTTGGGTTGTGTTTGTGCACACCGGGTCTTTGGTTTGTGTCCAATGGAGACATTCATGGTATGAAGATTTATTAGAAATATGTTTTAAGCATGCTTGTTAGAGCATGGGATAATTGAGACCCGTAAAAGGTCACGAGATTGTTTAAGAGAAGATTAAGAGAGAATCCTCTTCTCAAGGATTTTTGTTGCGTACATATGAAAACATTTGTGCGAAGTGACTACGGAGTAGTCATAATGTTTTAAGTATGGTGTTGGTGTTATCGATCATGTATGACGATTAGGACTATGATTGAGTCCGGTGTACTTAGAATAAAGACTAAAATATAAGTCTTGATTGGTTGATATTTTGAGACTAGCGTAGTAGTCTTGGTTTGATTTGAGTTGAGGATTTAGGAAGACCTCACATTATATTTTTACTAAGCTGATAAGGTATGCTTGAATGGGTTAATGACTTGAGGAATAATGAATACCTCAATATGTTGTTTTTAAACTAAACTTGTAAGTTAGTTGATCACAATGGTTATATGCAAATATATGCATTGTTCATGATGTTTGGTAGAGCAATATGTCCTACTTGATTTTATGCAATTATATGCATGGTTTATGAGTTTTCGTAGAGCATTATGTCCTACGTGGTTATATGCAAATATGTACATGGATCATGAGATTGTTGTAGAGCATTATGTCCTACATGGTTTAATGAGTCCGATATTTATGAATTTGGTCTCATTGGTTTATGCAAGTAAATATTTACTTGATGGTTTGGTTTAAAGTCCAGCTGGCGGGTTTGGTTGTTGTGTCGGCAATGGGACGATTCATAGTCTTTGGAAACAATCGCTATGAATCGTTGCATTGGTTCCCTTTCTCCTCACTATTTGGCCAATAGTGGGATGTGATCTCGTGTTATGCCAACTAGCTAGACATCGAGCTCTCATTTCTCATCCGGAGGAGGCTGGATGAATGTAACAGTACTCATTAAAGGAAATCGATGAGTTGTGATAATTGGGGACGGAACCCCAGGGTATGATCGATTTGGGAATTGAGCCCGGATCTTGGTTTGAGATTTGATCTCATGGTAAGTTGGTTGGGTTTTGAACCCGGATTTGATTGTAACGGTTCAATTTACGTTCACTGTTACACATGATTATTTATGAGCATGTATATGGAAAATAATATGCTATTTGATTTATGTGAGTTCTTGTGCTTTAAAGATTAAGTACATGTTTCATGATGGTATTCTAGCATGATACCATGATTTTATATGTTTATGCATTTATGCCATGCCATGTCATAATATGCTACATGTTGCATTTAGAAACTTCTTGGGTCATTATGACTCACTCGTGTGATTGTTTTCCCTAGTGTGTGCGGCGATCCCGATCCCGTAGTACGCCGGATAATAGCTTGTAGTGGTCTTCCAAGTCAAAAGCTTGGAGTTAATTATTATATTGTATTTATTGTGAGGCTCGAGTGTAAAGTTATGTAGACTTTACTTGGGTAGATTGTAGTGTTATATTATGGTTATGTATTTGGGAGCCGGTTGTATTGCCGAGCATTTGTACTCTTAGTATTTATTTCCTTGTTGTTTCGAGCATGTGTGGCTCGTTTATTCTAGTTGTGGTATATCGTTGTTCCTACCTCCGATAGTTTTAGTCGTGAGGTTTGGTTGGTGGTTTAGTATTGATTATGGTTATAGTAAATTGTTCCTCCGGCATGTTATAGCCGTTGAGTGTTGTTAATCAGGTTGGGATTACGTGCATTGGGCCTTGGTTGCCGATGGTTTGTTGTGCGTGTCTAATGTTGCGTCACGCGCGTCGAATTTTTGGGCCGAGAGATTTACTATCTCTTTGGTTGTTTTCATTCAGGAGCTTGATAGCTCGGGTCCCATTATGGTTTTGCTTCCGCAGGTTTTGAGGTTTTGATTTTTCCTGTATTGCCGTTATGGCTTTACCTTCCTGTTTTGAGCTTGTTGGCTCGTCTTTTGACTCGCACCATTATGCTTAGCGGTGCTTGTGCATCTCTTAGTTTGTTACGATGGCACCGACCGGGGATCTCGTCTTGGATTAATGGTCGTCATGCATGTCATGGTTCATCTAGCATCCAAGGAAGATTTGATTCGTGCTTTCTCTCGAGAAGGAGTCGCATATGATACAACGATGCATGTATCGCTCTCTTTTCGTTGGACATCGGTTTTGCTCTTCGACGGGATTGCACGTACGCTTTGCGGTGTGGGTTAGGCTGCCTCAATTGCCTTTGACGTTTTTCCCTCCATCATATTTACAATGTATTGGTAATTCCTTTGGTCATTATCTTCGTGCAGATGATCGCACCCTAGCTTTAACACATTTGATGCATGCCCGGATATGTTTCAAAGTTGACGTGTCTCGTCCTTTACCAAAACGTATATGGATTGGTACTTCAAAGGATGAGGGTTTCTGGCAGGTGGTTGAATTTGAGGGGAATATAGCCTTTTGCGAAGGGTGTGGTTTATTGGGTCATGTAGTAGATGTATGCCGTAAGAAAATTCATCGCTCAACTGAGAGTAGCACAGGCACCATGCATTCGGACAAACTTAAGGAAAAAGCCCCAGACATTAATCAAGGAAATAAAGATCTTCCTCGCAATATTCCAGACCCCCAATGGCGTCCTGTTTCTATCTTGAAAAAACCGGATATGGCTTCGGTATCTAATGCGAAGGACTCTAATGGGAAGGCTAAAGGGATAGATATTGTGGATGTGGTCGATTCTCCTAAGGATACTGGCAAAGGTAAAACGGCTTCTAATGTTAATGTGGAGCATTCTGCTCATTGCTTGGATGAGATGTTACATGCTGAAAGTCCTACAGCTGCCAAAGGAAACAAGGTTACTGAAGATATTCATGTTACTCGTCCAGTCCCCGGTGCTCAGGAGACTAAGGGTTCTGCCGAGCAAGAAGGAGCTAATAAGTCTAACACACAGGCTAATAATCATGTGGAGGGGGCTCAAGCAGGTTCACAAGTTTTAGGCACAGAAGGTTCTCCCATTGGTCCGATCTCGAATGGTGATAAGGAGGAGGGTATTGGAGCTAATGCTGGTATTGAAGATCAGAATACCTTTTCGGCTTTAGAGGAATTAGATGATATGGAACTCAACGGTATTCCTGCAAACCAATATAGGTCACACTCTGCTAGTCCTTCAGCACATAAGGATAACGATAAGTTCACTCGGTCGGTCTCAGATGATGATGTTCCCTCGGATGTTGAGGCAGTTAAACGGGAATTTTCAAAATGTGCATCACAATTAAAAAAGAAGAAGAAGGTTTCTGCACAAAAAGCAAAAAGAAAGACTAGGGCGACGTCTAAAGCCCAGGTTACATCTAACTAATCTTTTTATGTCGATAGTTTTCTGGAATGCTAGAGGGGTTGGTAATAAAGATACTATCTCTTTTTTGAGATATATTAAGGCTCAACACAGACCGGTTATGGTAGTTTTGTTAGAACCAAAAATTGCCGGTGATCGTATTATTAATATTGCAAGAAAACTCAAGTTTCAGCATAGTATGCATAACTATCCTATTAATTCTCATGTATGGCTTCTCTGGACTGTTGATATTTCGGTTTCTCTTTTTCGTGCCTCTTCTCAGCATGTAACTGTTTGGATTGGTGGTGCCAGTAGTCCTACAATTTTGGCCACCTTTGTGTACGCTAAATGTACTAGAGGAGAACGTCAAATTTTATGGAGTGATCTGATTGATATTTCTAGCTGTGTTTCAGACCCTTGGTTCATAGGCGGGGATTTTAATACAGTGGCTACTTCTTCTGAAAAATTGGGAGGTAATGGTTATGATTTTCCCAGCATGGATGATTTTAATGATTTCATGATACAGGCTGGGGTTGTGGATGCTGGTTTTGAGGGCAGTACTTTTACTTGGTGTAATGGTCATCAAGGTAGAGGTCGGATATGGGAGAGACTTGATCGTGTTTTGGTGAACGGGCAGTTTAAATCGGCTATGCCTAGTATGAGAGTTAATCATTTATGCCGCATGTATTCTGACCACTCTCCTCTTCTTCTTGATTTCCAAATGATCCCGAAACCCAAAGGTTTCTTCCGTTTTCAACATATATGGTTGGAGCACAAGGATTTTCTTAACTTTGTTAGCTCTCAATGGAGTAGGCCGGTCATGGACGCCCCCTTTTCTCCTATGGTTGTATTACATAGGAAATTACTCCTGCTTCGAAAAGAATTAAAAATTTGGAATTGGATTGTCTTTGGCCACCTTCAGAAAAAGATCCATAATACGCAGGACAATATCTTGCGTTTAGAGTTCCAGCTTCAGAACGGGTGGGATGATTCTCTTGAACACTCAATTCGGCAACACATATCTGAATTGGCCCAATTACTTCGATGGGAGGATGAGTTGTTGAAGCAGAAAGCTAGGAAAAATTGGCTTCAAGATGGTGACCGCAACACTGCTTTTTTCCATGCTTCGCTGAGGGATAGAGCTGTCAGAAATAAACTGCGTATCAGGTCTTCGGATGGTTCCTGGATAACAGCAGATTCCACTTTGGGTGATATGGCTGTTGCTCACTACTCTCAATTATTTGAGACTTCGAACCCGGTTCTAGATGAATCTTTGTTTACTGCTGTCACGAGATCAATTGAGGATGTAGATAATAATCGGCTGGCTTCAGTTCCTACAGAGAAGGAGATATGGGATGCAATTGTTGGTTTAAATGCGGATAGTTCTCTGGGCTCAGATGGGTTCACGGGGCACTTTTATCAAGGTTGTTGGTCTATAGTCAAAACAGATGTGGTTGCTGCCATTCAAGAATTCTTTTGTGGTGCTAACATTCATAGGGGGATGTCTTCTACTGTTTTGGTTTTAATTCCAAAAGTTTCAGCTCCTTCTTCGTTCGGGGATTTGCGACCTATAAGCTTATGTAATTTTTCGTTTAAAATCATATCAAAAATCATGGCTTTACGGTTGGCGGATGTGTTGCCGCGTATTATCTCTCCTGAGCAATCTGGTTTTGTCAAAGGTAGATCTATTCAAGAGAACATTGCTCTTGCTCATGAGTTAATTGGTAGAATAGATCAAAAAGTTCGGGGCGGTAATGTTGCTTTTAAATACGATATGTCGAAGGCTTATGATCGCTTGGAATGGCCTTTCCTTCTTCATGCTCTTAGGGCTTTTAGTTTCAGTGCTAATGTTTGTAGTTTGATTGAGCGGTTGATCAACAACGTCTGGTACTCTATTCGTATAAATGGCACGAATCATGGTTTTTTCAAGTCCTCGAGAGGGGTTCGACAGGGTGACCCTCTTTCCCCCCTCCTATTTATTATTGCTCAGGAAATTCTTTCGTTGGCTCTTAAGAAAGGTTTTGAGGATGGTATTTTCCTACCGTTTGCCCATGGCCATGGTAATATGATTGTTTCTCATCTCCTTTATGCGGATGACATGATCCTCTTTAGCAATGCCGGAAAGAAGACTATTTTGAACTTGAGAAATTTGTTTCATCGTTATGAGCAGAGTTCCGATCAACTTGTGAATTTAAGTAAGAGTGGTTTCTACACTTCTGGTTTCTACACTTCTGTCTAGATTGAGAATTCTTCGTATTGCGAGTTGGTCTGGTTGTTCTCACCGATGCTTTCCTATGAAATACTTGGGGCTGCCTCTTTTCCGAGGACAGGTAAAACGTCTTTATTTTGAAGATCTGGAAAGCAGAATTATGAGGAGGATTGAGGGTTGGAAATCTAAGCTTCTTTCGTTTGGGGGGAAGATCACTCTTCTTAAATCCGTTCTCAATAGCATCCCTATCTATGCTCTTGCTGCAATTAAGGTTCCCATTTCGGTCCTCAATCGGTTGGAGAAAGCGATGGCCAATTTTCTTTGGGCAAAAGCAGGAGAAAGTCGGATTCATTGGATTTCTTGGGCAAATGTATGTCGGCCAGTTCTGGAGGGTGGTTTGGGCTCTCGCTCATTGCTCCAAATTCGTGACTCTCTCCACGCTAAGTTAGCGTGGAGTGTTCTTCAAGGCACTAGTCTCTTTGCCCGATTTGCTGCTTCTAAGTATCGAGTTGCTGATAAATTTTATGTGCCAGTGTCCTCCTCTCATGTGTGGCATGCTATTCATTCTCATTTGCTGGATGTATCTTCTCTTAGTAGGTGGGTTATTGGTAGGGGAGATGTATCTTTTTGGAATGATAACTGGCTGGGCAATCGTTTGTTAGGTCCCTCTCCTTTGGATGCTCGTCTTTTTGTTCGCCACGCTCTCAGGGATCTGTCTACTTTGTTGCCTTTAGTTCCTGATCACATGCATGCTGCCATTCGACGCACAGTTATTCAAGAGGATTCTCCGGACAGGTTGATCTTCACGCTCGCTAGTTCTGGGCAATTTGAGACGAACACTTACTGGAATCATATTCGTCAGCGCCATACTAAGTTGTCTTGGGCTGCAAAAATTTGGAAGCGATGGCTTCCTACTAAAGTGAGTGCTTTTGGATGGAAACTTGTACATGGAGCCATTCCAGTCGACTTACAACTGCACTTGAAACAGGTTCCTATTGTTTCTAGGTGTTCTTGCTGTGTGAACTCTCCTGCTAGAAAATCCTTGTCGCATCTCTTTTTACATTCAAAATCTCCCCGTATCATTTGGCAACGTTTTGCCCGTCCTCTTAACAAGATCGATAACTACACTTCCATTGGCCATTTGTTCCAGATTTTGATGGGTAATGCTTCGTCAAGATCTCAGTTGGGGTGTCTTCAGATTGGTATAGTTTTATTCTCTTGTTGCTCTATTTGGAAGGCTCGTTGCAAGGCTATTTTTGATGAATGCCCAATGAATACTGATTTGATCTTCAAAGAAGTTGTTGAAGACCTTCGGAGTATGTTTCTGTCTTATACTCCCAAAGTACATTTGAAATCCAGAGAAGCTCTCATTCTAGATTTGTTTGGTCTTCCAATTGTGAATGCTAAAGTTCAGAAGGGTTTGTGGGTTCGGTGGCACCCTCCCCCGAACAACTTTTACAAGCTTAATGTTGATGGTTCGTCTAAGGGTGGTATGGCCACGGTGGAGGGGTTATTAGGGATGATCAGGGCTTCTTTATTGCCGGCTTTGGACATTCTTATGGTCAAGGTACTAATACGGGGACTGAGTTCCTTGCTTTAAGAGATGGTTTGATTCTTTGTCGTCAGCTGCACTTGGAGAACGTAATGGTTGAGTCTGATTCTTTTGTTGTGATTTCTGCTATCAAGGGTACTCATAGTTGTCCCTGGATGTTCCAATATGAGTTTCGTTCTTGTTCTTCTTTAGTGGGAACTTATCATATTAGACATATCTATTGTGAACAAAATGTAGTTGCGGATAGGCTGGCCTTTTCTACTCACCAGTGGGGTGCTTTTGACTGTAACAGGGTCTCTCATTTGCCTAAGGAAGTGCGTCAGGCTCTTCAGCACGATGCTTTGGGTTTATTTAATTATCGTAAAATTAAGGGTGGCTAGTTAGTTGTTAGGTTTTTTCGGGTAGGTTTCTCTTTATGATAGTATTTATTGAGTTCCTTGTTTAGCTGTATTTCCTTTTCGAGGTCAGGCTCCTCTGTCCCCCCGTTCAAAGGGTAAGGCTGGTTGTCCCCCTCAAGTTTGTATTCTTTTTCTCAGGTTATAAACTCTCGCAGGTGCCGCCCTGCTTCCCAAAAAAAAAAAAAAAACAAAGTCTACATATTCATCTTTACTTTACAAACTTCTAGATCTTCAGTGGATTGATGCCATTCCTTAAAGAGATTCCTTCTGAAATGGGTTTATCGCAACTAGTATGTGGGCTAAATGATCCAGAGGTATGGTTTTCTCTATATTTAGTTTTTTTCTCTTTGTTCTTTTGTTCTTAAAAAATGGTTTATTTCTTCTCTCTTAGTCTTAGGATCCATTCCTTGTCAGTTTATTTATGTAAGACCCTTTAACACTAATCACCTCGATGAATTAGACCTTTGTCATTTTGTTATGCAATGCGTAACCATTTTGATTTTGTTTATGTAACGCATCAAACACTGGCCCACTAAGCACTAAAACAAACCACCCTAGTCATTACTTCATGCAATGTCAAATACCCTAGGTGGTGAACCTAATAATTCACCTAAGTTTTTCAATGACTAACTTAAAAATGCAACTAACTAGGAACGTTCCAGTCTTGTAATCCTTGTCATTTTGTTTATATAACGTCCCATTGGCTAACGACCCTTGTTATTTTATTTTTTTAACGCCCTAGACACTGGCTAACGACCCTTGTTATTTTGTTGAAGTAATGCCCTGGTGTTGGCAAACCTTGTCATTTTGTTTACATATCGCCCTAGACACTAGGTTGTAACACTTGTCATTTTGTTTATGCAATGCACCAAGGGTCAACCTGGTCATTTTATTCATGTAATGCCCTAGGTGCTTATCAACTTATTTTGGTCATTTTCGATAAGTAGTTAATTGGGCCTTGAGGCCCACTAAAGTCATGATACTGAGGTCCACCAAACCCTTCCTATTTTATTTATGTAACGCCCTAGACACTCGTTGGTAACACTTGTAATTTTGTTTATTCAACACTCGGGTCACCCTTGTCATTATATTCATGTATAGCCACATGCCCTTGTTATTTATTTATGTAAGTCCTTTCAGTTATGTAATTACTTGGGCGCTGATACATAGTTAATTATGCCCTCAATTATACTAGCCCACTAAACATGTTGATCCCAATATAGATCCCCAAGAAATCCAGAAATTATAATAAGAACATTTCATGTTAATTTCATTTATCCAGACTACATATTCATATTTACTTTACAAACTTCTAGATCTTCAGTGGATTGATGTCATTCCTTAAAGAGATTCCTTCTAAAATGGGTTTATCGCAACCAGTATGTGGGCTAAATGATCCAGCAGTATGGTTTTCTCTATATTTAGTTTTTTTCTCTTTGTTCTTTTGTTATTAAAAAATGGTTTATTTCTTCTCTCTTAGTCCTAGGAACCATTCCTTGTCAGTTTATTTATGTAAGACCCTTTAACACTAAGCACCTCGATGAATTAGACCTTTTTCATTTTGTTATGCAATGTGTAACCATTTTGATTTTGTTTATGTAACGCGTCAAACACTGGCCCACTAAGCACTAAAACAGACCACCCTAGTCATTACTTCATACAATGTCAAACTCCCTAGGTGGTGAACCTCATAGTTCATCTAACTTTTTCAATAACTAACTTAAAAATGCAACTAACTAGGAACGTTCCAGGCTTGTAACCCTTGTCATTTTGTTTATATAACGTCCCATTGGCTGACGACCCTTGTTATTTTGTTTTTTTAAACGCCCTAGACACTAGCTAACGACCCTTGTTATTTTGTTGAAGTAATGCCCTGGTGTTGGCAACCCTTGACATTTTGTTTACGTATCGCCCTAGACACTAGGTTGTAACACATGTCATTTTGTTTATGAAATGCACCAGGGGTCACCATTGTTATTTTATTCATGTAATGCCCTAGGTGTGAGAACCCGAAACCTACTTGTATAACTTGTCTTCCATACTTGTTGAACATGATTAGAATATGTTTTTGACATGCTAGTAATATCCCTAACATGATTGACTTGATTGCATTCCTTGATCGAACCGTTATTGCCGTATCGAATGACTATTGCCTTGCATGCTCTAGATTGACTTGTTCTTGCTCGGGCTTTGATATGTGGACTTAGCCAAGACCTTGAGAGACATTTATAATTGTTTTTAGGACCCTTGATACTCATTCTAATGCTTCTTGGAGTTGTACATGCCTTATACGCGTTATACGTGCAAATCTGGACCTGTTTGACCTAAAGTATGGCCTGAGGAATCGTTCTACCCTGCCAACCGAACATTTTGGGCATTGTTCGGCCACCATGACCGAACATTATGAAGGATGTTCGGCCTCCACAACCGAACAGTGCAGATTTCCAGCAAAACGTGATTTTTCTGCAGTTTTGGCTGATTACGAACTTACCCTTACTAAACCCCTGCCATTAGTGACTTAAACCACCTGTATTAGAGTCTAATTAGCCTAATCTAAGCCTAATTAATATTAATAAACCTATTTCTATCACTCATCATTTGACAATTGTTCCTCATTAACACTTAATCAAGCTGATTTCTCTACATCAGCTCCACTCTTCATTTCACGACTCATTTCTTCCGCCTCGTCTTCTCCGGTCTAGAGCGAGCTTGTGCGTGAGAGTCTTGGTGAGATTAGTGCGTGAGGCGTTGGCTTCCAAGAGATTCAAGACCCGCTTGCGATTCCGAGACCGCCGTTGCGTAGCCGCCGCCGAGACGAGCACTTGTCACCGCACAGTTTTTCTTGCTTCGTCTTTTGCTTGGCTTGAGGTAAGCTATCAATTTCCCTTAGGTCCATGCTAGAGATAACATTCTACCTCTTCTTGCTTCCCTTCTCTCATGTTTAATTCATTGCTCTCCTTGATTTCTACCATGATATCGGAGTAATTTTGAGAGTACGAAAATCAGGGAATAATAGACTATGAATGCAAATGCTTTGATTTGGACACTAAGCCTAGAAGTAAAAGTGTTCTACTCTATATTAGGAATAATTATTATTCTTGGGTCATAGACTTTCGACCAATATTTGGGGAAAACGTGATCTAGGGCTCCATAAATTGGGGACTTGAATTTATTCTTGGCTATGGTTTTTATTGGATTAATGACCTAGATTAATCGATGCGATAACTTAGAAAAGAGTTTGAAATGCAAATAGTAATTTAACTCTACAAGTTTGGATTTATAGAAATGACTCAACGGAGTCGACATTATTGAGCTATTGAACAATACCGGCTCAATGGAAATCCCTACGACGTTATTATATGCGTTCCACTAGAAAACTAATTCTAGACTCTTGAAATTGATTGACTATCAGGCTTGTATCTTTATGACAAATAAATGCATACTTGATATATTGAGTTCGCTCTTGTCGAGCTCAATCATGCTTGTTATTGATGAGATTATATACTTGTCTCGAACGAGGACGCTCTTGTCAGACTCATTCCATACTAACCCTTGTTGAGTAAATACTACTTGGCATTGCATGAGTCCAGCTGGCGTACTTGATCATGTCACAGACCCTCCACTGCTGGCCACAGTGGGGAAGAGCTCTCTTGGCCAACCAATACGCGACCATTGAGATTGAGTTCATGTTTATCCCGAGTATATCCTCGGAAGATCGATGTATTATCACACCCATCGATTCATGCACGTCATGAAGGTGTCTGTTTTGCAGGTCTACGAAGCGGCCCAGCTCTATATCCTCATATTATGTGACCATGTGAAATAATGTGCAACTCATATACTTGATCTACATGCTTGTAATATTGTCTTGCCTAACGTGTTGCATATTGCCATGTCATGCATGATTGATAGCTTACGAGTCATTATGACTTACCCGTTCCCCTGTACTTTTTTTAGATCCTAGCAGGTCAGGACCTTCCCGTTGAGGATCGCAGTGCTCGTATACTCTAGTTTTCCTTTGATCAGGCTTTTGCAGTTGAAGAGGTGGTTCTTAGAGGTCCTCTTCTCTTCTTTTGTATTTTGCAAGGACGATGGGTATAAGCTAGTCATCTAGACTATGCTTGGGATTGTATAAACTTGTACTCGTGTATTCCTGTTAGCTACTTGTAGTATTAACTCCTGTAGTATTTGTACTTTTCTTGATGCTGACAATTATGTTAGCCGTGCCTTGTATATCTTGTTAGCGTTCACTACATATAGACTTCCGCTGAGCATCCTATTAGCTCTTATTTATTTCCTTGTTGTATATATTGCTTAGCTTGGGTTCCGGCTGTAGTGTCGCCGAAGACTTGGATTTATTGCTTAACTGTTTATCAGGTGAAATGATTTTGAAAATTTCCGACCTTTTGTGTCGAGTTCTCTTGTGACTGAAATGTTGCGTCACGTCAGTTTTAAAAATAAAATATTTTGAGTCCTTGCATGTTCATTCCTTTCTTGTCCTGTCTTGTCTTGTTTGGCGCTTCGGCCCGCGGTTCCATCTCGGGTCCGGGGTCGGGGTCGCCACAGTTGGTATCAGAGCCAGGTTACTATCAAGAATCGGTATCCCTTGCCACATATTGATGATCTCTTTGATCAACTTCGAGGCTCAGTTGTTTATTCCAAGTTTGACTTGAGGAGTGGCTATTATCAGTTGAGAGTTCGAGAGGAGGATGTTCCAAAGACAGCCTTACGTACACGTTATGGCCATTATGAGTTCGTGGTTATGCCTTTTGGTTTGACGAATGCACCTGCAGTTTTTATGGATTTAATGAATAGGGTGTTTCATGAATATCTTGATTGCTTTGTGGTTGTGTTTATTGACGATATCCTCGTGTATTCGAAGTCACGAGAGGAGCATGAGATTCATTTGAGAGAGGTTCTTTCGATCTTGCGTGAGAAGATGCTTTACGCGAAGTTCAGTAAGTGTGCTTTCTGGTTGGAACAGGTTGCTTTTCTAGGACACGTGGTGTCTAGTGATGGTATAGCAGTGGATCCATCCAAGGTTGAGGCGATTACTAAGTGGAAGACGCCTAGTACGGTGACCGAAGTCCGTAGTTTCTTGGGCTTGGCAGGTTATTACCGTAGGTTTATCGAGGGGTTTTCGAAGATCGCTACTCCGATGACTAAATTGACACAGAAGAATTCTTCTTTTATATGGAGTGATAAGTGCGAGGCTAGTTTTCAAGAATTGAAGAGAAGGTTGACTACAACTCCTATCTTAGCATTGCCTAATGGTTCGGAGAACTTTGTTATCTATAGCGACGCTTCACTAGAAGGTTTGGGTTGCGTGCTTATGCAGAATGGGAGAGTTATTGCCTATGCTTCGAGGAAGTTATCACCTCATGAGCAGAATTATCCGACGCATGATCTCGAATTAGCCGCCATCATATTTGCACTTCATAAGTGGAAGCATTATCTTTATGGAGCCAAGTTTGAGATATATACTGATCACAAGGGTTTAAAGTATCTCTTTTCGCAGAAAGAGTTGAACATGCGACAGAGACGATGGATGGAGAAGCTTAAGGATCACGACTATACTATCTTGTATCATCCAGGGAAGGCTAATGTTGTTGCCGATGCCTTGAGTAGGAAAGTGTACATGTCGTGCTTGATGATGAGAGAGTGGAAGATGCTCGAGGATGTCCGCGAATGGAGTCCAGTTGTGAGAAAGCATAGTGTTATCTTTGCTAGTGTGCGCGCTACGCCTGCTTTGTTTGGGTTGATTAAGGAAGCTCAGGCTACTGATCCGGAGTTGAGGAAAATTATCGATGGTTTGGGTGATGGTAAGACACCAGAGTTTGCTATGAACACTGATGGGATTTTGACTTTTCGAGGTAGAGTTTGCGTTCCTGCCACCGATGGGGTTAAGCGTATGGTTCTTGACGAGCCTCACAAGGCCAAATACACTATACATCCAGGGAGTACTAAAATGTATAGGGACTTGAAGAGACAGTTTTGGTGGAACGGAATGAAGAGAGAAATTGCAGAGTATGTCTCTAGATGCTTGACATGTCAACAGGTGAAAGCTGAACACCAGAGACCTGCCGGTTTATTACAGCCACTTGAGATACCGGAGTGGAAGTGGGAGCATATCACCATGGATTTCGTGACGGGATTGCCACGTACTCGTCGAGGTTTTGATGCCGTATGGGTTGTTGTGGATAGATTGACTAAATCTTCACACTTTATTCCTATTGCGATGACTTATAGTTTGAGTCAGTTGGCAGCATTGTATGTTCAGGATATCGTGAGATTACATGGTGTTCCGGTGAGCATTGTATCGGATAGAGATCCCAGGTTTACTTCTCGATTTTGGCGTGCTTTACAAGAGGCTTTGGGGACGAAGTTGAATTTCAGTACGGCTTTTCATCCACAGTCGGATGGTCAGTCTGAGAGATTGATCCAAGTACTAGAGGATTTGCTACGTGCTTGTGCCATGGATTTCAAAGGTAGTTGGGATTCTCATTTGCCATTAGCCGAATTTGCTTATAATAATAGTTACCAGTCCAGTATTGAAATGGCGCCATATGAAGCTTTGTATGGGCGTAAGTGTCGTTCACCGATTTGCTGGGATGAAGTTGGTGAAGCAAAGTTATGGGGTTCAGAGATGGTGCAACAGTCAGCTGAGAGTGTGAAGCTGATTAGAGACAGATTGCTTACAGCTCAGAGTAGACAGAAAAGCTACGCAGACAACCGGAGACGTGACTTAGAGTTCCAGGTTGGTGATCATGTATTCTTGAAAGTATCGCCTCAGCGCGGTACTAAGCGATTTGGGAAGAAGGGTAAACTTTCACCAAGATTTATTGGGCCATTTGAGATCTTATAAAGGATTGGATCCTTGGCGTATCGGTTAGCATTGCCACCTTCGTTATCGGACTTTCACGATGTATTACATGTCTCGATGCTACGCAAGTACTTGAATGATGAATCGCATGTCCTTGTTTATGATGAGATTTCATTCGAACCCGATCTTTCTTATGATGAAAGACCAGTGAGGATTCTTGATACCAAGGAGCAAATCTTGAGGACGAAACGGATCCCGTTAGTCAAAGTCTTGTGGAAGAACCATGACATTGAGGAAGCTACTTGGGAAACCGAGCTCGATATGAGAGAAAGATATCCTTTCCTATTTGATGATTCAGGTATGAATTTAGGGACTAAATTCCTTTAAGTGGGGGAGGATGTGAGAACCCGAAACCTACTTGTATAACTTGTCTTCCATACTTGTTTAACATGATTAGAATATGTTTTTGACATGCTAGTAATATCCCTAACATGATTGACTTGATTGCATTCCTTGATCGAACCGTTAATGCCGTATCGAATGACTATTGCCTTGCATGCTCTAGATTGACTTGTTCTTGCTCGGGCTTTGATATGTGGACTTAGCCAAGACCTTGAGAGACATTTATAATTGTTTTTAGGACCCTTGATACTCATTATAATGCTTCTTGGAGTTGTACATGCCTTATACGCGTTATACGTGCAAATCTGGACCTGTTTGACCTAAAGTATGGCCTGAGGAATCGTTCTACCCTGCCAACCGAACATTTTGGGCATTGTTCGGCCACCATGACCGAACATTATGAAGGATGTTCGGCCTCCACAACCGAACAGTGCAGATTTCCAGCAAAACGTGATTTTTTTGGCTGATTACGAACTTACCCTTACTAAACCTGTGACGACCCGACCCGGATCCCAAGACGAAATCCCAAGGTCGTGCCGCCGGAAAGTAAATAACAACAAACAAGTAACAAATAATGGGTAGGGCCATAACGGCGATACACCGACAACTCAAAACATACGCGGAAGCAAAATATAATATAACAGTGGCGCCCGAGCTAACAAGCTCAAACTAAAAACAACCAAAGAGATAGTTAATCTCTCGGCCCAAAAATTCGACTCGCGTGCCGCAACATTGGGCACGTAGAACAAACTCCCTGTTATGCAATTCAATAATAAGCATAATATAAGCCAAGTCATCGGCGAAACTACGGCCGGAACCCAACATTAAACTAAGTCTAAGACTCTAGTCTAACAACTCAACGGCTACAAACACGCCGGAGAACAAACATAATACTTTAACTAGCAATATAGCATGCTAAACATGATCACCAAATAACCAAGCACGACTAAACCCGTCGGCTACCAACAACATAAGTACCAATAATTATAGTACTAACAATAACAAAATATATGGGAGTATAATTACCAATACACATCTAGCACGACTTCTACTGGTCGGCTACCAAAAGAATAAGCTAACAACATAATTACAACATTACAAACACATACAGGTTTGCTACCCAATTCATGAAGTTTATATAACTTCATCTTCCCAACGACCTCACCAAAAACAAAACAAACATCTAAGTAGCAACCTTGCCAAAAGAATCTTTGTCAACGCAATCTTCTGATTTACTTGGATCCGCACGCTCGGCTCGGATCTAGGGAAAACAACCAACAAATAAAAGTAAGTCACAAAGACTTAGTAAGTTACTAACCATAACTTCCTATCATGGCATAATGCTCAATCATAAATCACATCATGCTATCGTCATGAAATAACCTTATATAAAGTCATGCTATGGCATCCATGCTCAACATTAAATAACCATGTTATCATTATAGTATAACATCTCTCTAAAATCCATATCAAGGCATTTTATGCTCAACTATCATAACTCCTGTTATCGGTATAACATAAACTTCCAATGACTTACATGTCAAGGTATATAAACTTAACAACAATAATTCCTGCTTTTAACATAATGCCATATCCGAATGATATTCATGATAAAGCATATTAGCTTAACAAAAGTAATTTATGTTATTATTATAACATAGTCTTCCCATACTATTCATGTCAAGGCATACAAACTTTAACAATAATGATTTATACCTTTGGCATAAAACCACATTCCAATAATATTCATGTGATAGCATATATGCTTAACAACATTAATCAATATGTTATCTATTAAGTATAACATGTAAGAAACCAAAACAAACATCATATCATATCCAATTCACCAAGCACGTTATTCACTTAAGCACTTGTGAAACAATTCATGTATAAGGGATATGATACCATTACCCAAATTCCTCCGCGCGTGTCGCTCCTGCAAAAACACGTGCAAAACCTTTATGTGCCCTCGATATCCCTCTCGTAGATATCGACGTCCCCGAGACAGTCTCCGCTCGAGTTCCATAGTTATCAAAGTCATGTGTATTACTACAACTAAGATAAACTACTTCCCCACCGTGGCCATCGATGGAGGGGTGTGTGCAAACCCGGCACGGCGATCCATCGCGATCACGAATCTCACAATTCGTGAAGACGATGTATCGTCCCACCAAAACTCAACCAAACCGACTCCAGCTGGACTCAAAACCCAAGCACAAGTAATATATACTCATATGCTCAAAACAAGTAGGTAAACACTCTACTATCAAACTAGTCATGCAATTCATCCACAACTAGCATAAACATCACAACCGAGAATCATATAAGTTCTCATAATCAAGTGTGCTTCACACACCTTAAACTTCTTGGAGGCTCAACCTCCATGAATTCTACCCAAAATTCCGTAGGACTTAAGATTATAGTTCCTAGGATTCATTCTAACCCAAAGGTTAACTCCGTTGAGTTCAATCTAAGTTTTCCGAAAATTCAAGGAATAGAAGCTTAGGCTTCATCATTCCCATAAGTTCATAACTGTCGCCAAAACCATAACCCCAATATTCAATAAACTATCATAAACCCCACAATTTACTTAACAATGCAACTTAGAATAAATTGGCCATCTTGTGCATAAATTCATTCAAGTCACCATACCAATCATAATCTTCAAATCATGATTAAATTATACAACATGGTTTAATATACTCTCTTAAACATGTATAATTCAATAACTAGGCTTACAACCATGATCAACAAGCCAAAACACAATTGGGGAAAATCCCCTTCCAAGCATCTTTGTCATTTAAGCTCAATACACATAACCGATTTATATAGCAAAGTTTAATATACTCTATTAAGCATATAAAACATAGTAATCAAGCTCACATCATCTATTTGCAAGCTAGAACAAAATTAGGGCAAAGCACCCTCCAAGTATCTCAACCAAATCCACATCAATACTCATGGATAATCAACACAACTAAGTTCAATAGACTCCACTAAACATGTATAACACAATAATTAGGCTTACCATCATGTTTAACAAGCCAAACACAATTTGGGGAAAATCCCCTTCCAAGTATCTTTGTCATTTAATCTCAATACATATGAACAATTCATATAGCAAAGTTTAATAGACTAATTGGCATATGAATTCCATATAAAACAAGTCTCACATAGGTTCACCCATCTTCTAACAAGAATTTGAAACCTAGGGTTCATGAATTTCTACAAACCCTAACAATGGCATCCATTGACCTCACATAGCATAAATGGTTGTTTCCCTAGGGTCAATGGAGCCTAAAAATCAAAGGAAGAGAGGTAGAAACTTACACAAATCAGCCCTCACAAAACAGAATTTCGGATTCTTGGAGATGGGTGTTGTTCTCTTCAATCTACTCTTCAAAATCAAGGTGTAGCTTGGGGGAAGAAGACCTCTACCAATGGCCACCAAGGAGGGACCCTTCAAGAGCCCTAGAACCTCCTCTCTCAAGCTCTCTCTCAAGTTTTCTGTTGGGTATTTGCAGAAAACGAAAACTGAAGGCTGTTTGAGGGAGAGAGAAATCAGATTTGGGGTTTAAATAGGGGGGATTAAATCCTCTAATCAATCCACTAATCAACCCCTAATAACTCTAATAGGTGTTTAGGACATGTTTAGGCTAAGTAGGAGGGTTTAGGTTAGGTTTAAAATGGGTTTAGGTGGGTAAAAATTCGGACAGTGAGTGAAAGATTGCAAAATCCCGTAATTCTGCCCAGGGACCCTTGCGGTCGCATCCAAGGAGTGTGATGCGAGCGCATCACACTATTCCACAGCCTATACTCCTTTGTTGACTCCTTGCTCGGTTTCGGTCGTTCCCGCATGCATCCTCGAGCCTTAATGCTTCGAAATGGCTCACAATTGAACCCTTAAAGTCCTCAAACATTAAACTAGTCCATCCAAGTCTCAAACCAATTTTAAAGCAGGTCTAGACTCCCAAAAACAACACCCGAAACAACCCGGGGCAAAACCGACGCAAGACGTAACAACTTGCTATCTAAACGTCGAATGAAACCACAAACCGACGGGTAATAACCCATGATTGTAAACACTTATTAGGGCTACAAAATAGGCCTAAATGCCTCTCAGATGATGAACAACAGATAGGGGAGATAGGCTCCCGAAAGATGAGACGTTCGCCCGGCTCAATCTCAAACTACGCGAAAAGGAGAATTGCTATTCTCGAGGCGTCAAAACTTCACGAGACTTATGGAATGCATCCAATTAGAAGTCTAACACATCTAAACATGTTATTTAATCATCATGTAAAGATCTGGGACCAAATCGAGGTCAGAAACACAAAACCCGCATAAACTCTCAATCGCGTTGCATTTCGACTATCGTCGGGTTACGACTTTTGACTTTAACAAGTCAACCACTAAATGACATCTCCTAAAAGTGTTTTAGTCTTAATGTGGTCTCTCATACACATTTAGACTCTCTCACAACCAAACGAGCGATCAACCAAAGAAGAGATGTGAGCATTGCACGCAATTCAAGCAACCGGGAATCGGAGATCTTACATCCTCTCCTTAAAAAGAATTCGTCGAATTCTAGGCGTATCTCAAACCAATGCTAGGTCATCACCTCAACATGGAATACCCAGACACCACTACGGTGTCTCACAATCCTGAGTAAACACTCGATGCTCAAAACCATAAACCTAGACTCAGTCTCCGAGTCTACCATCACAATAACCAAACCAAGTATATGAGGATCAAACTACCGTGATCCCAAACTCGGGTTTCAAAACCTCTCAATAGGCACAACCACATAAAACTCTTTAGATTGGAAATAATATGACTCATATTCGAGTCGCGAAAACACATATGAATAGTACTAACCAATCTTGTACACAAACCCCAAAGTTTAACATGATAACAAGTTTAAGCATACCATAAACATTCAGTTACCGAAACTATTTGTCCCGGGGCACATCATCAACTGAAGGAACACAAACTTTACTCTTGAAAGTCGAAAACCCATCTTGGTTCATCGTGAACTCGTACTCCTTATCCCCACTCGAACCACAAACCTAGACTCAGTCTCCGAGTCTACTATCTTACAAATCAACCAAGGAGGCAAAACCAAACTACCAAAAATCCCACATTCACAAGTTCGGAAATTTTCAATAACCATAATACCAAGCACTTAGGTTGAAAATATCGTGACTCATACTTGAGTCGCAAAGCACTCACAAATTCCATGACTAATTAATTAAGCATGTGAATTCCAAATATACCATCGGAGCTTATCCAAGGACTTTATAAACATAAGTCTCCCGAAACTATTTGCTTCGGAGCTACAACATGAAATATAAATACAAGAATTCAAAGTCATGAGAGGTAAAAATGGCCGATAGAGCAATTCACAATTTAAGGAAGAGTGTTCCAAAACACACTTCTAAAACAAATAAATTAACATTCTGGATCATGCAAGTCATACTCGCAACTTCCAAATCATAGACAATGCAATAAGAGTACATAACAACATCATGTGAAAATTTATTCCATTTATTTCCCTTTTCTTCTGGTAAGAGGTTTAGTCAATTTCTAACCTGCTTACTACCAATCCTAGTTCAACAACGAACCTCTTTTGATCACCAATTTAGGGTACCGGCTAAATTGGATTTCAAAAGCTTTCGTTGCAAGGATGCGAAGGGCTATGAGAAAATCTTAAGCATCCTTTGCTACAGTCTCACATAATCATGCAACAGTGTAATCATGGTATATTCACAAGGCATGAGAATCAAGATTTTATCATGCTATACTTTAAACAAATTACATTGCTTACTAATGCATATAAGCTTGTTCATACTCAAACACAACTATTTCCGTTAGCCATATTTATTACTCTTGTAAACCATGTCTTTTCTTTTAACAAAATGCATCTACCATGCATGCTCATACATAAGGATCATACATTAATTTTCCTTTTGAAAATAATATACGCACCGGTACAAGTTATGTCTATATTTCATAATCACAAATATATTTTACTCATAATTTTAATCATCAATGAAATGATAAAATTCCTATCATTAGTAGTGTCGCATGTACACATGTATATCATGCAAGTACGATATAAAATAATCAAATATCATCATACATCATCTCATATACTCCATGTAATTCCCACGATTCATGTAATGCATAAAACTCATGTAACTCATAACCATGCATACGACACAGTCAAGCAATTACTATGTTATGTGTAATTACTAATCCAATCGTATATTCTCATAAAGTTCCATCGTGCTAATTTTCTGTACAATGGTAATTCTAACAAATAACAAGGTTCGTATATTCACTATACTCTCCTAACAATACTTTCGTAGTAACTCCAAAGAAAAGAGGTAACATTCACTCTAGTACCCATAACCGTCAAAACTCTGTAAAGATTTTAAGGGTAGGTGGGATTCACATCTATCGTTGGCTGAGTTTGCGTATTATAACAGCTATCAGTCTAGCATTGAGATGGCGTCGTACGAGGCATTGTATGGGCGTAAGTGTCGATCACCGATTTGCTGGGATGAGGTTGGTGAGGCTAAGTTATGGGGTTCGGAGATGGTGCAACAGTCAGCTGAGAGTATGAAGCTGATTAGAGACAGATTGCTTACAGCTCAGAGTAGACAGAAAAGCTACGCTGACAACCGGAGACGAGATCTCGAGTTTCAAGTTGGTGACTTTGTGTTCCTGAAGGTATCGCCCCGACGCGGTACTAAACGGTTTGGGAAGAAAGGGAAGCTTTCTCCCAGGTTTATTGGTCCGTTCGAGATATTAGAGTGGATTGGTTCTTTGGCTTATAGACTTGCGTTACCACCGTCTATATCGGGTGTCCATGATGTGTTTCATGTTTCCATGCTTCGTAAGTACTTGCAGGACGAGTCACATGTCCTTACTTATGAGGAGATTTCCTTTGAGCCCGATCTTTCTTACGTTGAGAAACCGGTGAGGATTCTTGATACCAAGGAGCGAGTCTTGAGGACCAAGCGGATTCCTTTAGTGAAGGTCTTGTGGAAGAATCATGATATTGAGAAAGCCACATGGGAGACTGGGCTTGAGATGAGGGAGAAATACCCTTACTTGTTCGAGATTTCTGGTATGAATTTAGGGACTAAATTCCTTTGAGTGGGGGAGGATGTGAGAACCCAAACCCCATTTCATGTTTGTCATCTTTATGACATGTTTATAATATTTCTTTACATATTTGAGACTTCATTTCATTCATATCGTGTTGGCATTGAATTGGTTAAGATCATAATAGAGTAATGGTCTTCCATGCGTTGCATGCCTTGTTTATGTTGTTTCGGGTGTTCGTATTTACGTGTTAGAACCTTAATAAGTTTCATGAGAGTCTTAATACCTTGCATACAAGATTTACAATGTTCATCTTAGTTGTTTCATGCTTGGTTGGGAGTTTAGAAGCTTCGTTGCTTCGTTTGTGTTTTAGGTTGTACATCATTGCTTGTATTGCCTTCATTTCGTCTCGAGAGAAGTTCGGTTGAGTTCTTGGCCTTGAATACAATCCATAACCATGATTAAACAAACCTAATACATGTTCATTCTATCCTAGATTAAGTTTGGATTGATTCGTGTTTGATTCGTTGGCCATTTGTCGAGTGGTTCCAGCCATGTTTTAGCTTGATTCGGATGTGTTTCGGGTGTGTTTCCGACTTGTTTTTGGCTTGGTTACACCTTAGGATTGTTGCCTTTGAGTTTGGACATGTTTAGGACAAGTTTTGGGTCAGAACCTCGCGGTCGCATTGGTTTTTGGAGGCTGGCTCGCGTTGAGATGCTGAGAGCTAGTCAAAAAGTGCAGAAGGCTGGAAGGGACCCCTTGCGGTCGCATGGTAGGGGCATGATGCGACCGCATCATGCCAGTTTCAGCCTATATTGAGTTTTTGAGTGTTTTTGGTTGAAGACCCTTGTGCCCTTGCCTTGGCCGACCTTGGGCACTCTCAGCCACCTTTGTTGACTCTTCTAGGACCCTTGAAGACCCTTGGATCATTTCTTATCTATGGCTCACATTCCTTGGCCAATTAGAAGCCATATAACATCCATCACTTGGATTGGGGAGTTTGAGGGGAAGTATATAAACCCAATATTCAGCCTTCAGCCATTTTTGGTTCATCTAAAACCAGAGAATCAGAGGTTTGAGCTCCAAATTCGTCCATGGAAGAAACCCTAGGTTGAAGGACCATTTCCCGGAGATCCGGTGGTCCGATTGTCGAACCGAGACCGCCAAATCGAAGCTCTTGATCATCTCTACAAGAATCCTTGCTCTAATCAACCTTTGCTCCATTAATCTTAGGACTAAGGTGAGTGACAATTCCCTGAGATTTTCATGTTAAATAAAATAGCATGACCCCTTCATTATAGTTGTTTTAAATGTTGATTTTGAACATCTTTTGTGAAGACACAACTTTCAATTCAACATATAAAATGTGAGTATGAATTTATGAAATCTCTATGAAGTTATGATTTTGACATTTATTAAAGCATGAATGTTGTTTGTATTAAGCTTGGGAATAACTCTTGTGAAAGAATTCGGTTCAATTCAAGGTTTAACAAAATCACCGAAACTAGGGTTTGAAACTCGGGATTGTGTTTAAGGCTAGTTCGAGAACATGAACGGCTTAGTTATAGAGTTCTAAATGAACGGAGAACATAGAAAAGGGCAATGTGATACATATATTATCAATGCTCTTCTTTGTTGAATTTTAGTAAAACTCACCGGAGTTGAAATTAGGGAGCTATGAACAATAACAGCTCCACATTCAATCCCTATGACGAATGTAGTTCGTTAGACTAATGAATTAGCTTACGATACTTTGAGATGGATTGATGAGTATTGCCTTGATGTTCGTGTGCTTGTAAGACTCAATCGAGTTCTTATGTGGTTTGTGTGATTATGTTAAGTAAATGCATGATCGAGAGCATGTTAGAGAATGATATATCTATTTAACATGAATGAGCTTACGTGACTTTGGGATGGATTGAAGGGCATATTTGATATGTGTGCTTATAAGACTCAATCGAGTTCTTATGTGGTTTGTGTGATCGTGTGAAATAAATGCATGATTGAGAGCATGTTGTAGAATAATGTATCTATTTGACATGTTGAATTCGCTCTTGTCGAATTCTTGTGTGATTCCTTAAGTGAGTAAACAACTACATGTTGAATAAGTTCTCTCTTGTCGAACTTATTCCTTATTTGAGATTTCATGACCAGTAAACATCTACTTGGCATTGCATGAGTCCAACTGGCATATTTGATTGAGTCGTTGGTGTGACAATGCATCGCCGTCACAAGTTATGGGGCTAGTGATAGTGATGGGTTGTTATACTGGGTTTTTATCACACACGCCTCCACTGTTGGCCACAGTGGGGAAGTAGCACCTTTGCTGTAACCAAGAGAGCACATTGGAAAGTCTAAGTACCAAGGAGAGAGCTTGGTACCCGAGTAGAGACCTCGGTACTCGAGTAGAGAACTCGATACTTTGATACACTAATCACGGGTATCATTGGCACGAATGTTAACGCTGTGTATTGCAGGAGCTACGTAGCGGCATCGGTTTCATATCATATCCTCCTTGTATGTGGTTTACCTTCATAGCACTTATGTGAAACAATGTGCTACCATGGATATGTGTTTTAAGTGTTTATTAAATGAACGCTTTGATTGACTTGATATTAAAAATGATATCTTGATATGTATGCTGCATGATGCCATGACATGCATAATTGTTAACTCACAAAGTCTTTATGACTTACCCCCTCCCTTTTACTGCTTTAGATCCGAGCCGTTCAGGTACCGCTCGTTGAGGCGTAGCAGGGTTCGTGCTTCTCCGTGATCTCACGCGACGAGGTTGTGGCTATTAGAGGTCCTTATTTTGTTCTCTTTTGTAAGGACGTTGGGATTAGCAAGTCATTTAGACTTTGCTTTGGGAATATGGTTTTGTTGTATTTATGTCTATACTTGTATCCTATTTTGAGTGCCGGCGCATGTACGCCGAGCCTTGTATAGATGTAGTTTGTTCACCTGTTTTAAATCTTCCGCTGGGCATTACTTTAGCTCTTATTTAAGTATGTTGTTCTCCGGCATGTTATAGCCGTCGAGGTATATTTGCATGAACTGTGTAGTGTTGGGTTCCGGTAGTAAAGTCGCCGATGATTTGGTATAATTGTATTAATTATTATATCAGGTGTAAAAAGTTTTAAAAATTTCCGGCCTTTTGGTGCCGAGTCGCGCTTCAACTAAAATGTTGCGTCACGTCATTTTCTTTAATCGAGTATTTGCATGAATTGTTGTCCTATTTGGACGACTTGACTCGTGATTCCATCTCGGGGTCCGGGTCGGGTCGTCACAACCAAAGCTTGAGGAGTCCATTTACAAAACCCAACCATAGAAGAGGAGAGGAGGTCAAGGAGATCACGTACCCACCTTTACATGGACGTTTTGTACATATTGTAAGACTGATTTAAGGTGAGTTACAACATCTCTTTCTATTTATTTTAGCCTCATTGACCCTAGGGAAAACAATCTTGCTATATGAGGTCAATGAGAGCACTTAGGACTTTGTAGAGATGCCATGTTCTAGTATATGCTATATGATGAATTTTCGGTTGTATGAACAGATTATAAACCATGTTTATTTATTTTTTTTTTTTTTATGGAAGCAGGGGCGGAACCCTGCGGATTTTATATATAAAATAAAAGGCTACAAACTTGAGGGGACAACCGGCCTTGCCTTGCCCATAAGAGGAGGGGCGGAGGAGCGACCCGAAATAGGAAGAGATTACAAAACAGATAAAGCTAGACAAAACAAACATCAAACTAAGAAATACGAATATAGGGGGTCTCATCTTTATCAAGTTGAATAAGACCACCTATTCTAGGAGGGAGAGAATCAACAGACGTGTAGACGACATCGGAAGCAAGATCTCCACCTATATTGGCTAAAGCGTCGGCTACAGCATTGGCCTCTCTAAAAATGTGACTGAAGTGGAGATCCAACGACTTGGAAATCATAATAATCTTGCAAAGCACGTAAAGACTCTGCCAAGGAGGAGCCGAACCACGCACAATACAATCAAGTAACTGCTTGGAATCAATTTCAACAAGAGCCTTATCATAGCCATATTCCTGAAGCCACCGAAGACCTCTAAGAAGAGCATAACATTCAGCCTCGAAGCTCGAAGAATGCCCAAAAAACGCAGCAAAAGCAATAATAAGGTTCCCGCTATCATCTCGAATAATACCCCACCACGAGCTCAAACTCGGATTACCTCGGACGCCCCATCGGTGTTAAGTTTAATCATGCCGATGATGGCTTTATCCAATGTACGGCACGGATAGTTTTGCTAGAGTAACGCCCAATGCTAGCAAGAAATAAATTCTGAGTATCTGAGTAATTGTGATCAAGGAGATTAGCTGCTTGAACAATGGAGAGAACTAAGGAGAGAATTCTGCCAATAACTACAGAAACAGGACTCTAATGCCCTCATACAAAGCCACATTCCTGTATTTCCATAATTCCCAGCATATTATCGATGGGGTAATAGCATGCAGAATGGAGCACTGTTTCGTGTACCACCAGGCCATGCAAAGCTGATTGATAGAAGAGGACCGACCGGTTGCACTTCTGCCGAAGTTGTTGAGTTGTTGAAGGCCGACAACATAATTAGCAATAGGGCTGGTCAAGAAAATGAGCAAAAGTTTCAATATTACAGGCAGCGAGGAACAGCGAGCATCGGGAAGCCAATTGAATTCCTTACGGATAATGCCTTCATCGATAGAATTCTATGTCGCCATAGCCGCCACATGAAAATACCTCGATATGTTTGGGAAGATTGGGGTGCCAAATAAACTTTGCCGAATCGGAAGTCGGCCATTTAATCGTATGTGATTCGAGGCGGAGGCAAGAGTAAAATTACCCTTAGTAGAAGGCTCCTGACCGCTTTATCCGGATGCTCATAATATTAATGCCCGACTTAGTGATCGGCTCAACTCGGTTAGTGCCGGCTCGGCCCTAGCGAGGGAGGCGGATATGGAATTATCCTCATTGAAAACCTCGAAGCGACATAATAGATGGAGCACACAGCGGCGGAGGAATAAGACCTTGAGCGGCGATTATCTAGCCAAATAGAGCAGTCACCTTTGCGATAATCCATTTAATTAAATTCTCTGCATCTCCCAGGCGAACACATTCGCGCCAATAGGGGACCCCTTCACACTAGCACTTGAAGGATGAGAGTTGAGGACAATATCTATGTCGCATAAAGCGAGCCCATAAGGCGTTAGATGTTCGAAACCGCCACCAAAGATTTGCTTGGGAGAAAGCTTGTAGCCCAAGCTATCCAATGAGATTTAAAAGTGCTATCAATGGAGCCCAGAAAGAAATTTGCCATCATTCTATCAATATGCTTAACAACCGATGCGGGAGGGTCGAAATTGCAATTTGATATAAAATGATGGATTGAAGCACCGAATTTATCGAGTTACTTTACCCGCTTTGTTAAGGAATGCACCCACCCAAGATGAAATTCTGTCTGAAGTTTCCCAATCAAATTATCAAAATACGATATTTTCTTCGGCCTTCAAGCAGTGGGACAGCCAAGTAAGTAAGGCAAGCATTTATGGTGAATCCTAAATGTCTCTTGATCGAGCTGATTACGGAAGAGGTAGAATGCCTAGAAACCATGAAACAACTCTTATTAACATTAATCATCGGCCGAACACCTCTCATAAGCTTGATAAGAAAGAGCGCGGTGTTGAAATGTAAATGCTTGTGACCATTACAAAAATAATGGCGTCATCGGCAAATGACAAATGAGAGATTATAGGGCAGCCCTGATTGGTATGAAATCCGTAACGAGGATGATCAATCTGCAATTTGTTTAAGAACGACTTAGCACCTCCGAACAATGATAAATAGGCTAGGGGATAGGGTCTCCTTGGCGTAATCCGGGAAGAATTGAAGAAGCCTAAAGAATCGCCATTAATCAATACCGAAAACCAATTATTGGAAATTGTGCGCCAAATCAAATCAATGAATACCTCATCAAACCCGAAATGCCTCAGAACTTTAATCAGAAAATGCCAAGAGACCGGTCAAAGCCTTGGCCATGTCCAATTTAATGATGACATTGGATCCGTTAATCTTCTTCTTTAAGTGGTGGAGCATTTCTTGAGCGAGAAGTAGGTTATCTTGAATAATCCTACCCTTAGTAAATGCACTTTGATTTTCGAGATATGATATCAGGAGAATTAAAGCCAATCGAGAAGAAAGAAGCTTGAAATGACTTTATTGCAAAAATTGCAAAGACTTATAGGCCTTAGATCGAGAAAGAGATCGATCGGCTTTGGGAATGGTAATTAATAAAGTACTTGTCCATGACTTGGGCATGTCAAAGCCGAGAAAAAATTACGTGACGGCCCTATGAAAATCGGCTATGATGTCCCAACATGATACGTAAAATGAGCACGAAAATCCATCCGGACCGGTACTTGTCTCCGTTTAATTCAGTAATTACTTTTTGAAGCTCCTCAATAGTGGGGGGAACAGTGAGCCTATGAGATTGCTCGGGAGAAATAAGAGAAGGAATTACCGACAAAATATCATCATCCGAATTAGAGCCTGCAGTTAATTGATCACGATAAAACTCCACCGCTGCCGCTTTAATGTCATTCTCAGATGTAAGTAAAGTGCCATGCATGTCCTTAATCTCATGGATAAATAAATTTTTCCGGGTTTGCTGAACAGACGAATGGAATAGTTTAGTGTTCCCGTCCCCATCCTTTAACCATCTCAGGTGCGACTTTTGCCGCCAGTAATCCTCTTCAGTTTTCAATTTAAACTGTAGGTTAGCCTTGGCGAGATGGAGAGCAGCTCGGTTTTCGCTCGTGTTGTGGGCTTCATATAAGATCTCTTTCTCAAGCACTGATCTTCTGCCTGTTTCACAGCTTGAAAAACGTTTCCGAACGTGGTCTTATTCCATTTTTGAGGCGAGGCATGACCTTCAATTTATTTGCAAAATACACCATAGGCCGACCAGTACAATTTGATTGCCAAGCATCCCGAACAACATCCATAAATGTGTGATGTGAGGTCCACACGTTGAGAAATCTGAAGGGAGAAGGCTTCGCTTGATTAGATTCCGCAATAGACAAAAGAATGGGAGAATGATCGGAACAAGTTCGATTGAGATGATCAAGCGAAGTAGCGCAAGTAGAAGAAATCCAAGCCGTGTTACAAGTAGCCTGTCTAACCTTTGATAAATAGTAGCGACATCTCTATTGTTGCTCCAAGTAAACTGGCTGCCATTGTAACCCAAATCCATTAAACCAGCCGCATCAAGACAAGCTTGAAATTCATGAGATCCATGCCTATCCCAACCTACACCACCAATTTTTTCATGGGCAGCTAGGACAATATTAAAATCACCGAAAACCAGCCACGGATTATGTGTAAATTCAGCCCCCATAGTAATCAGGTCATGCCATAAAGTGTGACGTTCCACACCGTACATTTTGCATAAACAATAGTGAAGATAGGCTGGTTGTTTCCATGTATAATGCTTGGCTTTAATTGTAATATCTTTGCACGAATCATAAATAAGGTGACAAGAGAAGCGATTTAATAAACACCAGATATTGTTAGCCTCATTACAAAAAAGCGAAATTTTAATTTCACGAGCAATGAAGGGAGCTTCGACTTATCTATCATTGGTTCAGCGATAGAGAGAAAAGAAATCTGATGGAGGGCAATTAATTTCTTTAGTCGGGATACGGTGGAGTCATTGCCCACGCCCCGAACATTCCAGAAAAGAGGCTTAATCGTCATGGGAAACTGATGGTTCGGAGCTGAAATGGACCTTATTCTGCTTGCGAGAGCGAGTCGTTCGGGTATTAGGAGGAGCTGGAGCTGCTTTGGTCTTGTCAAGTTTGGATCCCACGGTATCCAAGTTCAAACCTTCTATTTGGGAGGTGACCATACCGGATCTTCATTATCAAAGGTTTGCAAAACCGTAAATCTGTTAGGCGAAATAATTGAGATATCTGTGGCTAGAATCGGCGTTTGAGCGGTGAACTTGTGGTGTAGACCCGTTTCTTGAGCAAGCGGGCTGGGATTTTTCTCCATTGTGATAGGAACATCCTGAAGATCGGAATCTGAGACTCGAGCTTTCTCAGAATTCATAGGATGTTCTTGAGAAGGACGATATCAAAGGCGATGAGGGATTTTCAGGGGTCATTCTCGGTCAAATCACCATGCAACGTATTCTTACCGAAGTTGTAGCATCATCTTTGTTAGGAGGTTGAGGCCGATTGTTGGTGGCATGTCGGGGCCTCTTGGTTATTGGCCTTTTGGGAGTCCATCTACGTTTTGGAGGCGGCTTGATACTCTCGGAAGAATCCAAATCGGGATGCTTAATTTTGCAACTTCGATTGAATGGCCTTATGCGAGACAATGAGAACAATAAAGGGGTTTGTTTTCCACCTCAGTGGCTGCGAAACTTGGAAAAACTTCTCCGCAATCTATCCGGATCACGAGATGGGCATGGCTTTAACAAGTCAATCTCCACATGACCCTAGCAACACTAGGCGAGAGAGATTAATCGTGGGGTGAGCATTAACGGCTTGCCAAATAGGGATGCGATAGAGAACAAAGGCGACTTGTTAAACAAGTGAATCGGCGGGCAGGAAGAGAACTTACCGAGGAACCAGCGATCCTTGATCCATAAGCGTTGATAGTCGTTGTCATGATGAACTTGAATGAGAATGTGCTTTGCGTCTAGATGGTCGTGAAGGCTGCCTTAAGACCAATGGTGTTGAAATACTTACGAGTTGTTTCCATAGAGGGTCGTCAGTGGGAGAACTTGCCTATCAAAGCATGGCTAAAAGGTTGGGCAAGAGCGGCTATTAGATCGAGGAGAGCTTGAGGCTGGTTCGCCCTTATACGTAGATGGGGGGAATTGAAAGCGGCATAGGAGAGGGATGGGATGGGGAACAAAGGGCATCATAAAGGACAAAGGATGATTAGGCTTAGGTATTGGAGGAGGATCGGGAGGCATAGGAGGAACTTCACCATTGCGGCGGGGCGGCCAAAGGAGAGTCGCACCTTCGGTGCGTGAAAAAGTGTGTTTAGGGTTTTTAAAGTATGCACATAATCAAGTTGTGTTTAACTTCTTGTTGTTTACTTTCATTAACTATACTTCTACACAAATTAAATATCTTGTATTTACAAATATTTAATTCCCTAGACCTCAAACACAAGTCAATATTTTGTACACGATCCATTAGGGATATTCTTTGTAATTGATCTAGTGGAAAACATAGTGCACTATTTAAATCCAAGGTTATGCACTTGGTGGTGGGCGTAGCACTCATTATAGTGTGAACCATCCCAAAATACTTGTGTTATTCCTTCTTGTTTAATGCGTTATTTGAGCGGTTAAGTACTTTTGATTATCATTATCCGTTCACAGTGAGAACTTTAGTAACTTGTAAAAGGTCTACCGGTAGTGCTTATCGGCGGACACAGAACAACTTTTTTTTAGGAAGCAGGGGATGACACCTGCATAATTTTATTAATAGAAAAATAATACAAACTTGAGGGGGACAACCAGCCTTGCCCTTATAATTGGGAGGACGGAGGAGCCTTACCTCGAAAAAGAAATTACAATTATGAAATGCGAATATAAGGAGTTTGGTTTGCATCTAGAGAAATAAGACCACGTACAAAAGAAGGAATGAGCAGATCCAAGAATCAACGATGGCGACGGATGATTGCCAATGTTTGGCCTTAAGCGAGCACCTTCAAGGTAGTTGTTCAGTCTCTACGCAAGTTTAAAGGTTTATGAACTTGAAGTTAATCAAGCTCTAGAGCAAGACAAACTTGAGTTGGCGTGTCCTTGCCGACCATGGTCCAAGAAGAAATCAACATTGTTGAAAACAAACCTTCCACTTCTTCTGTGAAAATGATTTTTTATCAAGCGAACAATTTGCCATGTTTGTAAAAGCGTTTTCAAAAATTCGCAAAATATGGAAGGAAGAACACACACCAACAACCTTTTAGGAAGAATGGTGAAAGCTCATCTAAGGAAGAGCTTGTGTGTTATAACGTAGGAAACACGGTCATTTTGCCTCAAAATGTCCTAAGCCAAAATTTGAAGCATACCGAAAACCCTCTTTTAGAAAATTTCAAAAACAAAAGGGTATGTTAGGCGAAGACATAGAAGACAAACAGGTTGCTACATGGTTTGAGGCGATTCGAGAAGAGGAGGAAGAGGATTGTGAGCAAGCTAACATATGCTTAATAGCTCATGATTCAGGTCCTACCTATGAGGGTTGATTCTATTTACAATAAAATTGTGAATAGCCTTAGAACATGTTTTTGTTTTCAAGCCTAAGGCATCTTGTGGTCCCAGCGCTTCTCTTGCCATACGGTGTTTGGGTATTCGGTGTTGGTCCCTCCAGTTGATAAAGGTCTTTGGCCGTTGGCATCCTCGGATGTAAATTTCATGAAACTTAATAGATGGGTCTTATTAATGGTCTCATCTTGGTGGTGGCATTATTCGAGATCATAAAGGTGATTTTATTAGTGCTTTTTCTTCCAGTTCCGGCGTGGTTCGAATATGAAGGCTGAGATTATGGCTTTGCGTGAAGGATTGCTTTTGTGTCGTAATTTGGGTCTTTCCAAAGTAGTTGTGGAGTCGATTCTCGGTAGCTATTAATGTCCTTGTTCATCATCATTCGGCGCCATGGCAATATATGTATGTTCTTCGTGATTGTAGGCATTTGTCTACCAATTTTCGATTGTCTCATGTGTTTAGAGAGAAGAATCAAGTGGTGATCGTCTTCTCTTTGAGGCCCATAAAAGTGGCAGTTTGGTGTTTTCTTCTCTTTCGGATCTTCGGCGAGAGGCAAAAACGGCTTTAAGATGGACTATTATGGCATACACTCTTATAGGAAAATTTGATTTTCTCTTTGGTTTTGTGTAGGCCTTTTTATTCGATTGTCTTTGAGTGTATTTCCTTTCGAGGTAAGGCTCCTTTGCCCCCATTTATAAGGGTCGGCTGGTTGTCCCCCTCAAGTTTGTTTTCTCTTATTTCTAATAAATGCAGTGCAGTCCTTTTCAAAAAAAAAAAAAAAAAAAAAAGTTCCTACCTATGACTCTGAAAATGAAGTCGAAGTTTCACCTAGTCCTTTGAACACAAATGAAACCAACAGTGACAACTTCAGTAAGGAAGAACTTTTCAAAGATAATCAAGATATGCTTGAAGAATTTAATTACTTTAGAGTAGCCTATGTTAAACTAGCCAAGCGTGAAAACTTACAGTGAGAAATCTCGATGGCGGTGAGATTCAAACTCTCAATAGGCGTCAACAAGAGAATATTAAACGAAGGAAGAAAACAAATTCCTTTGTGACAAGATTGATTGTCTATCGAGCACATCAAAGGACTTGACCTAGATAAAATTGCCTTGCAAAGACAATTGACTCTGGAGCGACTCCAAAGATGCATTTGAAGAAATCCTTTCTAGCCAAAAATCTAATAATGATAAAACTGGCATAGGATATGCAGATGTGCCTCTTTCGACAATCTCTTCAGTCATAGAAAAAGGTGAATCCTGAGGCGCTAATGATATATCTTTCTCTAAATGAGACATTCGGAAATATAGGGAAACAAGGCCTTGGCTATTCTAGTGTTCCTTATATTTACCCCAAAGTTCGAAAAGGTAAAGCCAAAATGACTGACTCAAATGAGAAACACGAAAAGATAACGGTAGAGAGTTAAGTCTGCCGACAACAACTATGCTAAGGCAAAGTCTGGCTGGTGGTAGACCTACTTAGGTAACTATCAAGTTTGTCTATGAAGCGAGCAGGCTCCTTACGGTTGAAGGTAAACTTAAAGGTATTCTACCAAATCCTCCTAAAAAGGTAATCAACATAAAAGCTAAAGCTAAGTGCATTGGCAACCTACCTAGGAATATTCAAAAGAAACCAATTAAGTCTACCATCAACAAGCAAGTTGAACCAGAATGGATGTCGAAAAGGAATGATCATAAACACTCTTCGAGTTGAAGACACTAACAGTTCTCTATGGACTTTCCATTTATGTCATTCTTGCAATTGTCTAGGCCATCGGCCCCGAGAATGCCCTAAGGTTCACTCCAAGATCCGAGACCTAGTTCTCTCAAGGTCAAGCAGTATGGGTTCCAAAAGGTTAATCCTTAGGACCGAAAGAAAATAAAGGGTACCTGTTTACTTTAATTCTTTTTCAGGAATGCTTCATGGCTTTAGAATCAGAAAACAAAGATATCTGGTACCTGGACAGTGGCTTCTCAAGACATATGACTGGGAACAGAAGTCTTCTTACAGATATAACTGAAGCTAAAGGACCCACTATTATTTTCGGAGACAATGCAAGAGGAAAAACAATTGGATATGGCTCAATCACTAGAGGAAGTCTTTCCATCAACAAAGTTTCTCTAGTGAGTGGCCTAAAACACAATCTGTTGAGCATATCTCAATTTTGCAACAAAGGACTACTATGCCAATTCAACTCAAACCAGTGCCCATCAAAGATAGTGAATCTGCTTCAATACTTAGAAGCAATAGACAAGGAAACGTCTATGTCGTGGACTTAAATCTTCTAGGGAGATTCTCAAACCTGTGCCTAGTAGCTAACAATGTTCGTGACAACAGTTGGCTATGGCACAAGCGTCTCAGTCACCTCAACTTCAAGCACCTCTCCAAGCTCTCCAAAAACGGGCTTGTCAAAGGTCTACCTACGGTGTCTGCCGACCATGACAGAAGTTGTATAGCTTGCCAACTAGGAAAACTTTCCAAGTCTTCCTTTAAAAGAAAGTCTGTTTTGTCAACAAACAGACCTCTTCAACTTCTGCATATGGATCTTTTTGGACCTATCACAACAGCCAGTATCTCTGGAGACAAGTATACACTTGTGGTAGTTGACGACTACTCTAGATTCACTTGGATTGAAACAATGACATCTAAAGATGAAACGTATGACCTGGTCACTGTTCTCTTCAGAAGACTTCAAACTCAAAATCTTGAAGACATTAGTGACATAAGATCGAGACAATGGCACTGAATCAAGAACAATGGTGTAGAAAAATCTGCGATGACCACGGGATCGGGTCACAACTTCTGCCGAACTCCTCACCAAAATGGTGTAGGCGAGCGGAAGAACATAACTCCACGAATCGGCAAGAACAATCTTGGCGAAGCTAAACTTCAAGTATTTTTGGGCGGCGAGTCAACTTGCATGTTTCACAGAGCAGATCTACGGTAAACAAGTTTCATAACAAAACTCCATATGAAATATGGAGAGAAGATCCCAAAACATAGGATTTCTTAAAATCTTCTACGTAAATGTTTTATTCTTTATAATGAAAAGAATATAGAGGAAAATTTGATGCAAAATCGAGACGAAGGAATTTTTCCGGGGTATTCCAAACATTCAAAAGCATTTCGCATTTTCAAGTAAAACTAATTTAAAAATTTTAGAATCAATGCATGTTTCTTTTGACGAATATGACTTGTTAGAGCCTAGAAGGCTCCGAACGTTTCTAATGATTCGATAATGATGAGACAGTACAAATACGACTTCTACTTCCACTCTTATCGAGAAAGCGAGGCGAAGACCCCTCAAGTACCGCTAACCCTTCTGCAGGTAGGCGAGAACTGCTGGTACCGATGCTGACTCTTACGTTGACCACGAACCCATCTCTTTGTCTTACCCCAAGCACCTTTCTGAATCACTCATCCTTCTTGTTCACGAGAAAATGAAAGTTTTGAAGATCCCATGTCTTCGAACAGTTTTGGTGAATCTCCTTCTCAACCTACTCCGGAATTCCTAAGAGAAGAACCAACCAGAAGTGATCTTCCTCCAACCGTTATTGAAGCAAGAGATCATCCCATTTCAAAATCATTGGTGATCTCAACACGGAGTTCGTACAAGAAATAAAGTTCGAGAAGACTATGTTTGCTTATGCATTTGTATCGAACGAGCGAAGATTGATGAATCTATTGTGGATCATAAGCTGGATTGAAGCTATGCAGAAGAAATGAACAGGTTTGAAAGATGTAAGGTGTGGAGCTTAGTTCAAAGCCGACCGATCATCCGGTCATCGCACTAAATGGGTTTTTAGAAACAAAAGAGATGAAGATGGAAATGTCACCAAACAAAGCTAGGCGGTTGCTCGGAGACTCACCGAGCGAGGGAAGAAGGAATTGACTTTGATGAAACTTTTGCTCTGTTGCTAGACTAGAGGCAATCAAACTCTTTCTAGCCTACGCATCGTTCATGGACTTCAAAGTGTATCAAATGGATGTAAAGAGTGCCTTTCTGAATGGTGATCTCAAGCGTATCGTGGAGCGACCGAGGTTGTCATTTTAGACAAGGATCACGTCTGAACTCAAGAAAGCTCTCTACGGCACGGAAGCAAGCTCCTAGAGCTTGGTATGAAACTATCCAAGTTCTTAAGAGAACAAGGATTAGTGAGAGGAAGGATAGACACTAATTTATTCTTCTCAAAGCAAAGGCCATTCTTACAGTACAAATCTATGTGGACAATATCATCTTTTGATCAACTAACCAAAGCTGTGTAAAAGATTAGAAGCGATGCAAAGCAAGTTCGAGATGAGCATGATGGGTGAACTTACCTACTTCTAGGGCTGCCAGATACAACTGACTTCCGGCGGAATCTTCATCGGCCAAACCAAATATGCAAAGGAACTAATCAAGAAGTTCGGTCTTGATTCACTAAAGGATTCGAAACTCCAATGTCTACCGACGCCATCTTGACAAAGATGAGAAGGGAAAGCAGAGAACATGACCAAATGCAGAAATTATAGGTTCACTTCTTTACCTTCTTGCTAAAAGACGACATTATGTTTCTTTGTTTGTGTTTGTGCTAGATTTCGAGCAGAATCCAAAGGAGTCACATTTGCTGGCGCCAAATGTATCATCGATATGTTTGAAAACAACAAATCTAGGCATATGATATTCCAAAAACAACAATTTTGATCTAGTTGGATACTCGTGATGCGAGATTATGCGACTAAAAGTGAGCGAGAAGAAGCACCGGTGGGACTTGTCAATTCCTTGGAAATAGACTTGTCTCATGGTCTTGCAAAAACAAGGATCGATTGCAAACTCAACCCACGTGAATACATTCTTTGCAAGCATTAAGGTGCTCAACTCCTATGGATGATGAAGCAACAACTAGTGGACTACAACATCAAGGCGCAAGCGCCCAATCATGTGTGACAACACATCGGCAATCTCGATCTCAAAATCGATGAACGCACTCCAAGACAAAGCACATTGATATCGTTATCACTTCCTCAAAGATCATGTGGAGAAAGGTAACATCGGTTTGGAATATGTTCCAAGCGAGCATCAATGGGCGACATTCTCACAAAACCCCGGATGCCACCGGGTTTGCTTATTTAAGGAGAAATCTTGGTATGATTGATCCTACTGCTTAAATTCAAAGTTTTTGTTACTGTTTATTTCATACCGGTAGACTTAGTTTTAAACTGACCGGAAGACGTAAGTTCTCCTTTACCGGAAGACTTAACGGTTAGTATTATTACTTAGTCTATTATTTTAAAGAGGTTTCTAAAGCCATAAAGGGGGTCAAGGATAAAATTTGGTACTTAAGAAAATATCTTAAGTTCCCGCTTTTTCAACTAAAATTTTATCGCCTTTAAATAGACCTTGAACCGCATTTTGCAAAACTTTACGAAACCCTTTGACAAAATATTTCTCTCTCTATCCATACCTTCTCTGCGTAACTGCTTTCTGCGAATTCAAATCTTTCTTGTTTCTTCTTCTCATCAACATCAATGGTATGTTCTTCTCTACTCTCTACTTGAAACTTATTGTTTTCTGTTTTGTATTTCATTTCATAACCTAAAATTGGTTTGGAATACAAACGGTCATTTTCGAGTTTCTATAGTATTCGCCATTGTTGTTCTTAAAAACCTAGAATACTAACAGTCGTTTATGTATTTTCCATGTTTATTCTTATGAAAAACTTCTGTTATACATTTCTCGGGTGTGGTTACTCTAAACATTCTAGGGTTTCAAGTTTTTGTTTCGAAAAATTCTAATTATTTCAGAAAACTTTGAAATTTCTGCTTGTTTAGTTCTTGAGGTGAAAAGCCCTAATTTTTATTTGCATTTCTTTCAAGCAAAGACCTCAAAATCTAAAGCGAGACGAGGAAGAAATTGAACCCAGAAACAATTCCTCCCAGTCACGGATGTCAACCTTCAGGATATCAAACCTTTCCCGCCTCTCATGACATAATAGTGGCTGGACCCAAAGTTGTACATTCCGGGGATGTGCATTGACCTTCCAACGATACGCTCAATAGTCTCGGCGTCAAGCGTGTGAGGATATGAGCGCCTCCATATACCTCTCTTCTGCCTCAACGAGCAGAGTATCTTTAAAGCGGAAAGAGAATTTTATCGAGAGGATGGAGCTCATGAGCCCGAATGCTCTACGAGGATGGATCAAGGGCCGACCTATCTCCATCACCGCAAGAAGATTTCCACCATCATTGATACACTTTGGTGGACCTCTTGAAGAAACCATTCTTGAGGCACATGCACAGGAAGCAATGTGAGTAGACACTTCAGAGAACCTCAAGGAAAATCTTTGAAATGTTCCCTCTTGGCGTCTCGGCCACCTTATTGACAAGGGGCTTCTATTCAAGAGTGGAGCACATGACATGTTCACGGCTCCACGGATCAACCTAACCAAGTGCCGTGTTCCTTCAGCTCGTCTCAAGCTGGGGGCCGTCATCTTCAATGAATTAAAGCGGTGGGTAGAGAAAGCTAAGAACAACCCCACACGCAAGCGCCCGCCGGCCGATCAATGCCCCTTCTCGGAGATGATGCCAATGTCAACTCTTCATTGAAAGAAAGATGGGCCGATTGTAGTGGCCAAGGAGAAGTAGCTAACAACCGTTCTTTGCAAATATTCGAATATGAGAACAAGCGAAGGCTGCAAAAAGGTCTACCGCCCGATCTCCACATAGACAAAGTGGCCAAACACAGCTACCGATCTTGGTTACTCGCTTCAACATGGAAGCCATGGCCAGCGGCCGGAGACAACCGAAGGCCTACGCAAAATTTGATGATCAAGTGGCCGCGT
>CM028379.1:45961648-45991964 GCA_013146195.2 Codonopsis lanceolata
CGCCTTGCTAGGATCTAAAGCAGAAAAGGGGAAAGGGTAAGTCATAAAGACTTGTAAGCTATCAATCATGCATGTCATGGCAATATGCAACATACAAGGCAAGATATCGTCACATAAGCATAGTGGTCATATATCCAAGATGCACATTGTTTCATAAATGCGCATAATTAAATCACATAGGATGAGGATATCTGGAGAGCCGGGCCGCTACGTAGTTCCTGCATACAAGCGTTATCTGGAATGTGCGGGTATCGAATGTGTGTAAGTACATCGATCTTCCGAGGAGATGCCCTGATAGTCCAATGATGCTCTTAAATGATTACAAGAAGGGAGTTACTTCCCCACCGGGCCACAAAGGGAGGCGTGTGTGAACAAAGACGTATGCCACCGACTCATGCAAATGCCAAGTAATGTTTACTTAACAAAATTTCAGTATAGAACGAGGTCGACAAGAGCGATCTCGCTCAAGACAAGTAAATTATTCTCATCAATAACAAGTAGGATTGAGTTCGACAAGAGCGAACTCACATGTCAATTAGTCATTCTATAATATGACATTCAAGATCAAGCAAGGTAATCGGTTCAAGTTCAAGAGTCTAGAATTATTATTCTAGGGAAACGCCGTCAGGGATTGGCCGGTGAGCCGGTATTGTTCAATGGCTCGCTAAACTTGACTCCGTTGAGTCATCTCTAACAATTCATCCAAGAGAGTTAAGATGCTAGATGCATCATGAACCTTTTCTAAGTTCTCGTATATGATCGGCTAGGTCATTAATCTATTAAACAACCGTAGTTAAGAATTATCATCAATAATCAGCAGAATGAGTTCGACAAGAGCGAACTCAATATGTCAAATAGGCATTCTATTATATGACATCAAGAATCAAGCAAGGTAATCATTTCAATTCTCAAGAGTCCGGGAATTATCATTCTTAGAGGAACGTGTTTAGGGATCGCCGTAGGGATTGATCATCGAGCCGGTATTGTTCAATGGCTCACTTAAGTTTGACTACCGAGTCGCCTCTAACAATTCATCCAAGGGAGTTAAGATGCTAGATGCATCCAAATCCTTTTCTAAGTTCTCAGATATGATCGGCTAGGTCATTAATCTATTTAACAACCATAGTCAAGTATTAACATAAGTTCAACATTTCATAATTCAAGGGAACTTTAGAATCAATTTGTCAAAGTTATCAAAAGCCAATAGTCCAAGAATATTAGTTATTCTTAGAAGACATAGATCACATTCGATTCTAAGCATAGGACCAAATCAACAGGATGAATGTAATCCATAGTCCGTGAAACCCTAGAATTCATATCTCCAAGAGTTGTCAAGAGTCGCGAGTCCAAGAACATTTGTTATTCTTAAGAAGGCATAGAACATATTCAATTCGAGGCGTAGACTCAATCAATAGATGGACAATTGTAGCATGTGAAACCCTAGAAGTCATCATCTCCAAGAGTTATCAAAAGTTATTGGTCCAAGAACAATAGTTGTTCCTAAGGGGACATAGAACTCTTTTAATTCTAGGCATGGGGCCCAATTCAATGGGATAGACAATACAAGGCATAGGAAACCCTAGAATCATAATTCCCAAGAGTTATCAAAATCTATTAATTTCAAGAACATTAATTGTTCCTAAGGAAACATATAACATAATTAATTCTAGGCATAGGTCTCAATCAACAAGATGGACATTATTCAAACTCCCAAGAGATCAAAACATCCACAATCATAGTTTGGACATGGAAGAAGCATGGAAATCAATAGAAAAGGGGGAAACATGGCAAGTCTAGCATACAACCTAAGGGGGAATTAATAGCTTACCTTCACCAAGGAAAAGGAAGGTTGGAGTACAAAGTAATCGGATGGAATCGATCTCCTCGTCGGTAGCTTCACTCCGGTGGTCTCGGTTTGGAAATCGGAGGTCGGGAGCTCAATCCATGGAGGAGACACACACTAATCTCACCTTTTCTCTACACACACAAAGCTTGGTAGGAGAGAGGAGAGAAAATCTGAGAATGGGCTTTAAGTTTGATTAGCAAAGGGGTGAGCTTTTATATCTTGCATGGAATGAGTGGAAATCCACTTGGCACAAGGAGAGGGCTCCAATTTCCACTTGTCAAGTGGTGGTTGCTTGAGGTTAGGACTAATCTAATTTGATTAGGGTCTAATAGGAAGGATTAGGGCCAATTAGGAAGGGGTTTAAAGGGCCAAAGGTCGGACATAACAGGACAGGGGGAAAAATTCCCGTAGTGTAAAATATGTTGAGGCGCCTCAACCCGGACCATGCCGCCTCAACCTCTGGGGCCTTCTCCAATTTTCAATTGCTCTCAGTACTTGGGGCGGGCGCCTCACTCGAGCCATGCGGCCGCCTGGGCTTCTGGAGCTCCAAAACTTGACCTAAACAAGTCCTAAATGGTCCCAAGCTCATGGGCCACCATTCTAGGGTCTAACATAACTCAAAACATGTCCGAAACATACCCGAACAACACCCGGAACAAGGTAGGACAAGGCTCGAGTCAAGCGACGATTGGTTGACGAATCAAACCCGGATCAAACGTTAATAAAACTAGGGTAACTTGGGCATGAAAAAGGATCGTTTAAACATGGTTATGACTTGAATACAAGTCCGGGAACTCAAGGAACATTTCGCACGACAAAATACGAGCAATACGGGAGACGGGGGAAATCGCTAAGGCCAAAACAAAGCAAGAAGGTTTCTAAACTTCCAATCAAGCTTACTATGATCAAGGTGAATGTTCTAAGTCATCTATGGAAGACAATAGAACTCTAACAAGTCTTGGTTGAGTGCAAAACAAGCTAAGGCAACACTCAAGGCATAACGGCAAGGTATGCTAAGCATAGAAGGTATTCAAGCAACTAGGCACGTAATACACCAGTGTGAGCATGACATGGACAAATAGAAGTGTCTAATATGCTAAGGCTTAATACAAGTATGTTATTAAGGCAATAAACAAGTAATGGGTTTGGGTTCTCACACAAAATATAAGCCAGTATTCCGCCCAACCAAAAAGGCCAAAACCACCATATATAAGCCGTCATTCTGCCCAACTAAATAAGCCAAAACTACCATATATAAGTCGTCACTCTGCCCAAATCACAACAAAAACAGCAATAAAAGTCCCCCTCTCCCGAGAAGGACAGAGCGAGCACACCCCGCTCTAGAAGGTAATAGTCTTTAAGGGCATTTTTATTTGTTTATTTATTTATTTGTCTATTTATTATTTATAAAAGTTGTATTTAAAATCCGACCCAATGTAGTCAATATAAGTCGTTGTGCTGCCCGGATTAGATTAGGAAATATTATGTAAAAGAGCCGTTATAATGACAAAATATTTTTAAATACATTTGTAATTATTGTAAGGAAATGGCTGTGAGTCCGTAAATAATGTAGTCACGGATGTATTTGTTTTATTTTCCTGTCTCTTAATGTTTTATTTATTTGCTAAATAAATATAACAATAAGCATACTTTAGCCAAAAACTATTTTGAGACCGAAAGGGCGAGTTGGGTGCCTAGCATCTTCCCAACTCGTAACTTAGCCTCCGAACCTGCTTTTTATCTTTGGTTTTCTTTTTCTGGTTTTTCTTTATTTTTGCCTTAAAATAAAGATGGCGACTCTAAAAACTTTTTTTGATCCAGTGGGGCCTCGCAACACTCCTTCTTTGCACTTTCCCTCTCTCCCCTAAAAAAGGGAAAATGGGAATGAAAGGGTGATGTATTCCCATATCCTGGTATCCCCTAAAAAAGGGATAACTCGATGCGGGAAACCCAAAGCTTCCATAGTGATCCGAAACGAGCCATAAGGCTATTTTTAATAAAATCCATAGTGGGGGCGTCGGAATATCCTTTTTTGCACTTTTCCGTTTTCCCCTAAAAAAGGGAAAATGAGAATGAAAGGGTAATGCATTCCCATATCTTGGTATCCCCTAAAAAAGGGATAACTTGATGCGGGGAAGCATAAGTTCCCATATTGGATTAAAAATCCACTAAGGCAACCGAGGCGCATTCCAACGCGCTATTATAAATATCACTCCTCTCGCACTTTTGATTTCGTCTTCCCCTAAACAAGGGAGGGTGGAATGAGAGCAGTGGTGTCCCGCATCCGCACGTACGCGCACCCCTAACCAAGGGCAGACCCTGAGCCCACAAGGGCGAATTGGGAGTTGTTTAATTTTAAATAAAATGGAGGGCTAGACTCATAAAATAAAACTTTTTTTGTTTTTATTTGTTTCTGGCTAAAGTATGCTTGTTATATTAATTTATGCATTTGAATATTGCATTCCTATACATCCGTGCCTATATTTGTGGATATGATCCTCCATCTTGCAGGAGTTTTGTTTCGATAACTGTTACAGGTGTATTTAAAAATATTTTTTAAAAAAAAAAGAAAAAAAAGCAAAAAAAAAAAAAAATCGAAAAATTCGAAAAATCAAAATAAAAATAAAAATCATATATATATGTTGACAATAAAAATTCCGAGCAGCACAATAAAAAGGGCCGGGGCTTTATTTTTAATATTGCTTTATTTTCGGCTCTGTATTATTATTCCTTTCTGTTCATTTTTCCTTTTTTTTTATTATTCTGTACATTTGTACATATTTGCATTCATTCTGTCATTTTATTTTGGGAATATAGGACCAATTTGTAATTAATAGGGACGGATAGTTTCCCCACTTTTCTTTCTATTTCTCAATGTGGTGTGCTTGCTTGATGACGCTCAAATTAAAAAACCGAGAAAATCCACACGTAACAGCAAGACATGTCATATCTGTTTTATTTTCTGTTTATATATCTGTAAATAAATAAAGATTTTACTGCTTTTTTAAATACCGCACACACGCACACGCATATATGTATATTCTGAACTGTTACCCTACACCATGGCCAGCCTACCCCCTGCATGAGCCAACGGTAGAATGCATATAGATTCTCAAGACACTTCATAGACCGACCGGTTTTTGCATCTTTGAATGGTGAGTCAGCCCCTGTCAAAAATATATGTATATATATGTCAAAGTAAAAAGAAAAAAGAAAAATGCGCAAAAAAAATGATGAAAATAAATTGCGCAACAAAAAAAAAATTAACGAAAATAAATAATAAACATGGGCTGATTTATTATTCTTTGATACTCGACTTAGACCATTTTGAATGGTGGATCCTGGAAAGAGTATAGGCCCTTCGCCTGGGACCAGTCCAGTCCTGGGGAGTCGAAAGGCAGGTAGAATACGTTGGTTCTATACTCTGGAGAAAGAATCCGCTATTCCAGGGAAAGTCCTGAGACCGTCAAAATAAAGCAGGTGCTTATCCGGTCAATTGTAGGGAACAAACAAATAATAAATAAAAAAAATACTAATAAAGGCACGCTGTACTCCAAACCCAGAAAGCCTTCAGCTAGCCTCCTGATACCTCCATAACCTACTTTCCTCAGAAACCTGGCCCGAACTTGGAAAGGCAGAGATTGTATTGGCCGATTGATACGGGAAAGTAGTGCGTAAATCGTAAACGTAAGATATCGCGATCGACGATAAGGGCGTAATCGATGCAGAGGAAACGCAGATCCGAAAGCGATGGCAACAAATGAGCAGTCCGATATGGGTACAGATTCAGGGGCTCCAGGATATGCTCCGACTCCGGCAATGCAGCAGTGGCTAGACCAAAATCTGGATGCACGACATGATCGCTTGCTAAGCCAAATAGCAAGTCTTATACAAGGTTCAAAGCCCAGTGGTGAGGTGAATTCTTCCTGCGGTCCCCAAGAAGCATCCACATCTCATATGCCTCCAAACCCAACTCCTCAGCCAAACACTAACCCACCAAATATGACCGCTACCAAAAATCCCAATCCTTCACCGAGTCCCTACTACCCAAATATCAGCCCTTACCCGTCCTATCCTTTATATCCATCCCCAAGCACCAAAATTCCCCAAAGCCCAAATGACCTCCCTGTTCCCATGACCAACCCACTCCAAAACAGCCCATATAAAGACCCACAAAGATATAACCCGCCAGGCCAAGTTACCACTTATTTACCTTATAATGATCCTGGCCGCTCAACCGAAACCCTCCAAAATCCACCAGCCCAAAATCCATATCCTACCCAAGTTCCACCAGCCCAAAATCCCTATCCTACTCAAGTTCCACCAGCCCAAAATCCCTATCCTACCCAAAATCCACCAGCCCAAAATCCATATCGACCCAAAATCCTTACGAGTACTGCGAATTTTAAATTAACCCACCTTCCTAATCCAAGGCCGGTATATACCAAAGCCAACTCCCCACCACCAAAATAGAGGCCGGCGTGGAAAATATAAAGGCTATGGTACTCAAGCTTCTCAACAAAGGGAATTTTCTACGCTGCCGACATTACAACTGCGGCAAGATTGCCTTTCAAATTCAAAATGCCCGACATAGAAAAATTTGATGGGACCGGATGCCCTATATCCCACTTAAAATCTTATTCCACCGCATGCGATCAAGGGAGCTAGCTTTGAGGCTATGGCTTCCAATTTTCACCTCACTCTAATAGGGGCTGCCAAATAATGGCTAATGTTGCCTGATAGTAGCACCATGAATACGTGGGACCAGATAGCTGAAGCGTTCCTCGAAAGGTACAAAGATAACACCAGTCCTGAAAATAGAAGGGACCTTGAGTCGTGCACCTAGCGGAAAAAAACATTGTCTTTGAGTTCGTAGTCGGGTGGAAAAGAAAGTTGGCCCAAACTTTTGGCAGACATGATCCAACGAGTCATCTTGAATGTTTATCAAAACCTTCACCTTCTATTTACTTGGAACACATGTGGTACCTTCCCTACACCAATTTTAAAGAAATGGTAGAGATAGGAGCCCGTATTGATGATAATATACGGACAGGGCAATTACAAGTCAATACACCTCCTAGCTCTTTCCGTTACTCTAAAGGGAAGCATTTGATACCACACCCGCACCACCGTCAATGTGGTAGGAAATGCATCAGCCATTTTTCTACCCAAAGTTATAACCTTGTTCCATGGACTTATGGAGCGGACATGTCATCAACACGTCGGAGGGAATAATGGCCCGGCAAATTCGAAAATCGAGAACCGGCATTATGATGAGCGCAAGCCTCGATGCCTGTGATCCTGCGGGGCTAGGGCCTAATGGCACAAAGTGTTAAAGCCTATGGAAAATTATAAGCCACCAAACCCCCCGCCCGGGACACTCGGAATCATGCCCGATCTTGTGAATATCATCGATGCAGTGGTCACCTCACCGATAAATGTTATATACTCAAGGATGCCATCCAGGATCTTATAGATGATAAGGTTATTGAAAAGCCTCCTCCCAGACCAAATATAGTCAATAACCCTCTACCTCAAATCAACATGATTGAGCTTGATGAAAACTTCCTGGGTATGATAGGCAGAGGTACTGATTACGAGAAGCTCCCTGCTGAGTTTGAGTCTATTTCTAATAAGCCTCCGTATAACTAGTATACCACGACCAGGCCTACTTTTGACACCCATGGTCTGGTGGACCGCTTCGGATATATTATCCCTATTCCTTTCCCTAGCTTTACGGATTGGTCATCTACCAATCCGCTCCCTAAAATTGAGGATCTCAAACCCCAGGTCCTCAATAATGTAATAAACCCTGTACAGTGTGCTTTTAATAATAATTTAAATGTCTTTGCTTATTTCTTAGTTGCACCTACATTAAAAGACGCATTAAATAATTATAATGATGAGTCATTTAATAGGACCTAAAAAGACAAAAAAAAATATTTGCTTGAGCTTGTAAAGTCAGTAGAGCACCAGGGACAACATCATTCATCAATAGCAACTGAAGACTGATCCACTATCTGGGGCTGGGCAATGAAATCAAAATCGGCAACTACCTGCAAGGCTCCAAAAGAATACCACCCACTGATCTCCTCAAAGAATTCGTGGACATACTCGCCTTGTAAGACCCCGAACCTTCGTGTATTTGACTTTCTCGTGTTGCATGTTTTGTTGTTAATGCGTCGAGTGTTTATCTTAACATGATAGCACCTAAATAAGTATCATTGGAGTCTTAGTACCTTGCATATAAGATTTACAATGTTCATCTTAGTTGTTGTATGCTTGGTTGAGAGTTTAGAAGCATTGTTGCTTCGTTTGAGCCTTAGGGTTTCTCGGGATTGCCTTCGTTGCTTGTATTGTTTGTGCTTTAAACTTGCGAGAAGTTCATTTAAGTTCTAAACCAAGTGTACTAGTATTTCTCATGCTTGCACAATCAATGTTCATAGATTTGTTGCATTTGGAAATAAGATGACCAACATATCACTTCACAGATTCAGTCCTGTTTTTGGGCGAACTTCGGGAAAAGTTTGGTACCAATCTACTGAAAATAATTTTCTAAAAATTTAGTATGTTTTACCTACATATGTTAGGATACTCTCTGAAAAATATGGTATTTTTCCAAGGTGTATAAGTACGTCATTTAGGTCTTGACTTACGGCTGTGCCAGAATTCTGTTTTCAGGAAATCAGCTTCTGTACTTGAACTTGTAGTAGCCATAGTTTGATGAATATAAGTCCAACTTGATTAATTTAAAAGGCTAAACTATATTTTAAAGAGTCTAGTTTAACAAAAATCAATAATCACCTCATTTGGAGGTGTGAGCTATTTATGGTTGATTTTACAAGATCGACTGTCCAGTAACAACAATATGGAAATTGGGCAGTTTTCAGCCTTTGGTCATTTCTTGGGTGGTTTTGGCTATTGACCACCAAGCCCCTTGGACCTTGGACGTCTTGTGGGTGTCAAGCCACCTTTGTTGACTTACTTTCAACCCTTGTGAACCCTTTGATCATTCCTTATCAATGGTCACCCTTCCTTGGCCAATTAGAAGCAAGATAATCACCATCACTTGGATTGGGGGTTTGAGGGGAAGTATATAAACCAAATGTTCAGCCTTTCAGCCATTTTTGATCAACAACAAGCTGATATTCAGAGACATAACTCCATTTTCGTCCATGGAGGTCACTCCAACTTGAGAGACCATTTCCTGGAGATCCGGTGGTCCGATCAACGAACCGAGACCGCCAAATCGAAGCCCTCGATCTTCTCTACAACAATCCTTGCTCTAATCAACCTTTCCTCCATTAATCTTAGGACTAAGGTACGTTGAGAAATCCCTGAAATTTTCATGTTCGATAAAATGACATGACCCCTTCATTATAGTTGCTCTATTGATAATTATGAACATCTTTTGTGAAGACAAATCCTCCAATTCAACCTTTGAAACATGTGTAGGATTTTATGAATTCTCTATGAAGTTGTGATTTTGACATTTTATAAAGCATGAATATTGTTTATAATGAGCTTAGGAATAACTCTTGTGAAGGAATATGTTTCAATTCAAGGTTTAACAAAATCTCCGATTCTAGGGTTTGAAACTCGGGATTGTGTTTAAGGCTAGTTTAAGATCATGAACGACCTAGTTATCGAGTTCTAAATGAAAGGAGAACTTAGTAAAGGCCAATGTAATGCATATATTATCAATGCTCTATTTGGTTGAATTTTAGTAAAACTCACCGGAGTTGAGATTAGGGAGTTATTGAACAATACCGACTCCACATTCAATCCCTACGATGTTTGTAGTGCGTTAGACTAATATATTAGCCTACGTGACTTTGGAATGGATTGAAGGGCATGTTTGATATGAGTGATTATAAAACTCAATCGAGTTCTTATGTGGTTTATGTGATTGTGTAATACCCCAATCCCACATCGGGTAGATGTGGGACTTGTGTTTGATTTATAAGGTAGCCATGTGCTACTACTGGGCACCAACATCATCCATGGACTTTTGGGTCGGCTTGTGGGGGCCGATGACCCAAGGTGTTGCGTGCTCGGTGGGTGTGTGGGCTACGTGCGAGCAGAGGCTCTAGGCTCTAAGGTCGTTACAAATGGTATCGAGGCGGGTCCCGACCGGAAATGTGGGAACAAAGTGTTGTGCGGGCCAAAGTGCTACAATGAAGGTGAGAGCCACCTCTTGATCCCGTATGAGCCACCTCTTGATTCTGCATCGCTTTGGGGTATGATTCGGACTGACGAGGGCGTCAAGGATTTGAGTGGGGAGATTGTAATACCCGATCCCACGGGTAGATGTGGGACTTGTGTTGATTTATAAGGTAGCCATGTGTTTACCGGGCACCAACATCATCCATGGACTTTTGGGTTGGCTTGTGGTGGGCTTTGATGACCCAAGGTGTTGCGTGCTCGGTGGGCTAGTGTGTGGGCTACACGAGGCTTGGGCTCTCGGGGTTTAGTGATTGTGTGAAGCAAATGCACAATTGAGAGCATGTTGTAGAATGATGTATCTACTTGACGGGTTGAATTCGTTCTTGTCGAATTCCTACTTGATTCTTTAATGAGTAAAAACACCTACTTGTTGAATAATGAATTTGAGGACTATTCTATGAGAAGATTTGGATTGGGGCTTTCTTAGTACTCTATACATGGAGTCTACTTGTATAAGTCGCTAGGATGACCATGTTGTTATCTAAGACTCACCGGTATGGTTTGACCTTACGGGTTATTACCGCTCTAGTGTTGCTTAAGTCTTTGACTACCATCGACTTTTGTGTTATTGAATGAGTTACTACTCTAGGAAGAGTTTAGTAAATGGCTTCATGATCAGAGACTAACGGAGTAGTCTTGGATAGTACTTAATGGATTTGATGGTTAAGTTGTGACTTTGTTGAATTTCATAGGTGAATATGGAATACGTGTATATTTTATATTATGACTAAATGCATGATTTCCTACCTTGTCAAGAATTGATTCTTCTATGTGTTTCTATGATATGACTTATGAGCATATTGAATGTATTTGCCTTCGTGCACGATCCGTTCTCGATTAATGAATTGTGGTGAACTTGGATTCTACTATTAAGTGGAATTATGAATCAAAATTGAACTAAACTTGATTTCACAATAATCAACTTGGGCTTCCCTTATATAATAATTGACTTGAGACTTGAACTAAGATTCCTAAATGGAATGAGAACCTTGCTATGCCTCAAACGAGAACATAGAAAAGAGTCTTGGGACACATATAGTGTTCAAACTCTATTTGGTTGAAATTGTAGTAAAGACTTAACGGAGTCGAGTTAAGGAACAATTGAACCTTACGAGGATCGTGGTGAGATCCTATGACAATTATATTCAGTTGACTAGGATTACTAGCTTTGGGACTTGAATTGAATAGAGTGAACAAACTTGGCACTTATGATTTAGAGACTCAAATGAGTTCCTATTGTGGTTTTGTGATTTATGTAACAATGCGCATAATCGTATGAGTTTAGTAGGTCATTATATCTACTTAAGAATTAGCAAGTCAACATCTACTTGTGCATTGCATATAAGTCTAGCTGGCATTACTTGAGTTTTCATGATGATGGTGGGACGATGCATTGTCTTCACGAATTATGGGATTCGTGATTGTAATGTATCGCCGTACCGGATTCGGGTTTCACACATACCTCCACCGCTAGCTACGGTGGGGAAGTAGCCCCTTTGTCGTAACCAATTGAGCACATTGGCTAGTGCTATTTTCTGAGTAGAGAACTTTCGGACAGAAGAGAGCTCGGTACTTTGATACTGAACACGGGTATCATTGGCACGATATGATTAACGGTTGTGATTGTAGGAGCAATACGGACGGCAGTGATTTGGTATCTTCTATATCCCTTATGTGGCCTCCTATGGGCACTTATGTGACAACAAAGTGTTAGTTGAACATGAGATCTTATTGACCATGTTTGTATTGGCTGATGTTATATGAGAGATTTGATATATGCATACTTGTATATGAGATATATATGAAAGACTTGATGTGTATATATATAGATATGCACACTTAGGCATGATGATTTTATGGGAGATTTGATATGTATATTTAGAGATATACATACTTGATATAGGTGTATATATATAAACATGCACCCTTGCGTGGTAGCAGTGAATAGCTTGATTCGTATATATAATGATATGTATACTTGCATATGATGTTTTGTGGGAACTACCTTCTAATTCATTTGATTTGTGTGTGAGCAGGGGAATTACACCAGTTCAATTGGATGGTTTAGTAAGTAAGAAGGAGTGGATATCTTGTGGAGTATCGAAGCGATCTGGCGCCTCTTGCAGTTTTTAAATCATATAAAAATGACACCAGTTATGTTTATGTTACATAATTATATGTTGCATATATATTGTAGTAGCGCATCGGGTCATTATGACTCATCTCGTACTTGTTTTTAGTTGCGATAGAATCGATAGCCGCATCGAGGTCGAGTAGATCGTGATCGTAGCAGGTGCGGTGGTCGATAGATCGAGGTTAGATCATGTGGTTCGTGCTTGTAGCAGCCGCGACTTTCAGTAGCAGACTTGTGGAGTCTTGTTCCTTTTTAGCATTGTCATTGATTTCATGTACTTTGCTATTCTTGTGAGATCAACATTTTGTAAAGTTATTTAGACTTTATAGTCGGGTAGAATACTTGGGTATTTGTATTGGTTATTTCTTGGGCCGACGTGTTGTCGTGCCCCTGTTTGTGGTTTTAGTATTTATTTCGTTGTCTCCCGAGCACGCTAACGCGGTAGCTTTGGGGAATTTTTATTCTAGTTTTTATAGTTGTTGGTTGACCCCTCAGGTATGCTTTAGCCGTGGGTATTTGTTATATCGAGTTGGTTCTTTGTTGAAGCGCCGGCTGGAGTGCCGATGGTTTATTAGCGCTCTGCAATGTTATGCACTTGAGTTTTGTTTTTCCTCCTTTGAGAGATAATGTCTCTCTTGGTTTCATTGTCGTTGGTTTCGAGCTTCATAGCTTGGGACTTCTTTCTTATATTGCTTCCGCTGATTTGATTTTTGAAATACCGTATTTTAGTGCGGCGTTATGTTCATGTTTAGAGCGAGTTTGCTCGACTGTTTGACTAGCACTACTGTTTATCAAGTGCTTGTCCTCTTATTAAGTTAGTTCCAACGGCACGACCTTGGGATTTCGTGTTGGAATCCGGGTCCAAGTCCCAGAGATAGATACACGCCTGTCCTATAAAGATATGTCGACTAGATCCAACCATAATCGAACAGGATCCCCATATATCCTCAAAAATGCTCGATAATCGAGACAAAAAGCTCCGCCCGCATCAATCCCGGAATAATGGTCGCTACAAGTTTAAAAGAAAGCATGAAACAAGCAGTCATACGTCAACTTCATTCGGGTAAAAAAAAGAGAAAATAAATAGAGTAAAAGAAAAGAAAGAAAAATACCCGATCTGGCTGTCCAATATAGTGACCGTTCCCAAGCCCAATAGGAAGGTACGGATCTGCGTAGGACTTTCGCGACCTCAGCAAGGTGTCGCCCAAAGATGACTTCTCTCTACCCAATATCAATATTGTGGTAGACGCCGTTGCTGCTCACAAAGTCAGATCCTTCGTCGACGGCATGCTGGGCTATAGTCAAATCAAAGGCAGCAGAAGACCAAGAAAAGACCTCATTCACCACCCCTTTGAGGGACCTACTGCTATCATGTCATGCTGTCTGGGCTAAAAAGTGTTGGAGCTACTTATCAAAAAGTTGCTAGATGTACCACTCTCTTCCACAATGTGCCGTATATTGTCAAAAGATCCGTCGAGATGTCGTACTCCTCACAAGCCAGAAAGAAAAGACCTTGTTCAATTCCCTCCAATCTCAACGAGCTTAAAAGGTATTATGCCCGAACCACCCTATCCGGCAAGCTTCCTCTCCACCGCTAAATTTGGCCGAAACCCAAAAGGGCGGCCTAGGCAAAAATTAGAGCAAATAAAAAAAAGAGAGAAATAAAAAGGAGAAATAAGGGCTCGCTAGGTTGAAAACCCGAAAGGGCAGCCTAGGCAAAAGTTAGAGCACAAAAATAAAAATATATATATATAAAAAAGAAGAAAAAAAATTAATAAGGAGATAAAAAAAAAGAGAGGGAAAGCATTCTTTGAAACCTCGGCATCTTACCTCCAGTCTTCAGCATGCAAAGGGACTCGACTGACAGAAAAAGAAGAAAAACCACGACAGGAAGCTCACAATAAAACACTAAAATATAAGATATTACAGGTCCTAAGGTGCAACTTATGAATAATTGCTAAAGAAATTTAGGTTATGCATTAATTGCTTATACATATCTATCATTGCCTATACCCCCTTCGTTTGCCTTAAGCCCCGAGCGGTCTATCAATGTTCAAGGACGCCACGGCCGGCCCATGTACTTCTTCTGCAAGGCACAAAAAAGGCTCAGTCTCATCAGAATGAGAAACACCAGAAGTGTCCTCGTCCTATTCATCATCTGTGTTTCCATTGTCCTAAAACAGCCAAACGACTTGGATTCCGAACATTCACTCCTGCCCTGTCTAGTTATGAAGAAAAATGCAGGGGCTATGAGAATAGCCTTATGCCAAGTGTAGCCCTGCAACAATTATATGGCCGAGAATAGGAAGGGATATCTGCCTTTTCCTCTCCCCGCATATCATTAAAAAAAAAAAAAAGCCTGCTCGAGCTCAAAGGTATATTCCTTAAAAATCCATTTTGGAGATACAGCGTGTCATTACCCATTAGATACCGATACAACTTTGCTTTGTGCGTGTGTTTTGAGTCTGCATTCTTTTTATTTTGTGTCATATAAAATTATATTGCATTGTAAATGTTTGTACAGGTTTTAACCAAAAAATAAAAAAAATTAAACAAAAAATAAAAAAAATTAAACAAAAAATAAAAAAAAAACAAAATTTTTATGTATTCTTTTGCATCTAAATAAACATTTTGCATTCTAGGCATCATAAAAGTGCATTTTGCATCTTAAAAGATATGTACTGCATTTTGCATTATTGCATGCATGATAGGATAAAGAATGCTCATGCATCATGTTAATAAGCATCCTATAATTTTTATACGTTGCATTTGCATCAAATAAAGTAGTACATGCATCCAACATTTGCATCTATTATCCAATAAGCTGCATTAGGGGTACGCTAAAAAGAAAATAAAATGCCACCAACCATGAAAATAAATATTCTTATGGCATTCACTATGTCCCTGCAGCATAAGCATGCATCATTTAGCCCAATTTGCATTTATAGTATAAATCATGCATCATAAGAATAAATTGCATGCATCATTACCTAATTGCATCATTTAGGCATAAATAGGACATGCATAAGCATTATTAATAAAGTCAGGACTGCTTCAAAAGGGCCAAACAATGCCAAAATCTAGCAAATCAGAAGTATATCCACGCAGACCAAATAAAAAAAAAAGAGAAAAAAAAAAGAGAGAAAAAAAAAGAGGTAATAAGCATGCAAATAAAGAAAAAAAAAAGAGAGAGAAAAAAGAAAAAGAATAAGCATGCAAATAAAGAAAAGTGACAGACATGCAGAATAATAAAAAAAGAAAAATAATTAAAAAAAACACCAAAAAAAATCGGGAGAGCGGAAAATGCATGTTCAAGAAAAGAAAAGAAAAATTTATAGGTACATGCAACAAAAGGAAATGCAGCGGCAGAAGAAGAAATTTTCGGTTGAAGCTAGAGAATGGAACGAAAAGAAAACAACAGCAAAGAAAAGATGATTTCAGCTGATACCCAGAGATGCTGTAGCAAGAAAAAAGAAGTTTCTAACCAAGGTTAGAAGGAGCAGTAAAGAAAAATGCAGCAGCATCAAGAAAAAATTTCCAGCTAAAGCCAAAAACATAGTGGGACGGGAAAGATTTTCAAATAAGGTCAAATAAGGTCAACAATGACAAAAGAAAAATCCCCAAAGAAAGTGCAAAAACAGAAAGAAGAGGCAATTTGTCGCATGGACACGACAACGGTAAAGGAAAGGAAGGTATTTTCCTTTTTTGCAGTGCATTTGTTTAATGTTTAGAAACTTTCCTTTAAGGGGCATGCAGCCCCGGATTAAGAGGGAAAGGTCTTGTTCTTCGGTGAAGGCTGAGTTCCTAAGGAGGCAATACATTCCATCCATTGGCTGTGTTGGAAACTTTCCTTTAAGAGGCACGCAACCCCGGATTAATAGGGAAAGGTCTTGTTCTCTTGTGAAGGCTGAGTTCCTGAGGAGACAATTCATTCCGCCCAGTCGCGTGACGAACTACGTTTGGTCTGATTCCTTGGCTAAAGATACGTAGGCAGTCTATCACGGTAGACGCGACCATCATAGCACGATATTTACCCTTGTCGCACTTATTTGATAAAGCTTTGCCATACTTGCTCATTTAGTATTTCTGCACTTGCACCGCAGCATTTAGTCCCCAGATGAGTGAACTACGTCTCGGTCTGATTCCTTGTTTAAGGATACGTAGGTAGCCTATTTCGGTGGGCCCAACCGTTCCACGAGTGATGGTTTAGGTTTTGGCCTGAACTACGTTTTGGTCTGAGTTCCTTTATTAAGGGATACGTAGGCAGCCTACACTAGTAGGTCCGACCATTAGAGCACTTCAATTCATATCTGCTTAAAAATTACGATAACTTGCTATAATCGACTAAATATGTCTAGGTTATGGAGTTTGGTTTGTGGTATAAACTGTGCATTATAACTACTACATGTTGCATCTCATCCCCGTTTTATAATTGAACGAAATTGGAGAGTCTATTGTTTATCAACGATGTTCGTCAACTCAGTAAGCCTTGGGTTACCCGTAGACTCCATCGTTGAGGGGCTCTGTAGACACCCCAATTTTGTACCCCTGATATGTAACTCTGGCATGCGATATCAAGAACTTCTTAAACTAATGTCAAGTTACAGGGTTGAAAATGCAAAAAGGAGAAAGTAGGATGAACAGTGAACTCAGGGGAGGAAAGAGTCAAAAAATTGAGAAGTTTGAACAGTTGGCACCGCGCCCACCAACATCTGGTGCCACGCCCAACATCCTTGGCGCCGCGCCCAAAGTCATGTATGTCCGCGCCGAGGTCTTCAACAGTGCCCGCTTCGTTAACGCATTGTACAAATTGTTAAGTGCGCGGTACAAGCCGATGAAGCACGGATTCAACTATAAATAGAGGTGCCGGCTCCCCATTTCGACACCCCTTTTTCGACGAAGAGTTACTCTGCGCAATTGTTACGCCGAGAGCGATCGTCTGATCCCCTCTCTCATAAAGCCTCAAAACCCTGTCCAAACTCCGCCAAAACACAAAACCAACCGATTAAAGTGATCCCTAGCCTAGTAGTTAGGTATCCACCTTGTTTCCCCGGCCCAAAAATCCCAAAGTAAGCTGTTACTCTGCTCGAGTAATAAGCTGAAATACACAAAATATAAGTCATTATTCCGCCCAACCAAAAAGGCCAAAACCACCATATATAAGCCGTCATTCTGCCCAACTAAATAAGCCAAAACTACCAATATAAGCCGTCACACTGCCCAAATCACAACAACAACAACAATAAAAGTCTCTCTCTCCCGAGAAGGACAGAGCGAGCACACCCCGCTCTAAAAGGTAATAGTGTTTAAGGGCATTTTTATTTGTTTATTTATTTATTTGTCTATTTATTATTTATAAAAGTTGTATTTAAAATCCGGCCTAATGTAGTCAATATAAGTCGTTGTGCTGCCCGGATTAGATTAGGAAATATTATGTAAAAGAGCCGTTATAATGACCAAATATTTTTAAATACATTTGTAATTATTGTAAGGAAATGGCTGCGAGTACATAAATAATGTAGTCACGGATGTATTTGTTTTATTTTCCTGTCTCTTAATGTTTTATTTATTTGCTAAATAAATATAACAATAAGCATACTTTAGCCAAAAACTATTTTGAGACCGAAAGGGCGAGTTGGGTGCCTAGCATCTTCCCAACTCGTAACTTAGCCTCCGAACCTGCTTTTTATCTCTGGTTTTCTTTTTCTGGTCTTTTGTTTATTTTTGCCTTAAAATAAAGATGGGGACTCTAAAAACTTTTTGGATCCAGTGGGGCCTCGCAACACTCCTTCTTTGCACTTTCCCTCTCTCCCCTAAAAAAGGAAAAATGGGAATGGAAGGGTGATGTATCCCATATTCTGGTATCCCCTAAAAAAGGGATAACTCGATACGGGAAACCCAAAACTCCCATAATGATCCGAAACGAGCCATAAGACTGTTTTTAATAAAATCCATAGTGGAGGCGTCGCAATATCCTTTTTTGCACTTTTCCGTTTTCCCCTAAAAAAGGGAAAATGAGAATGAAAGGGTAATGCATTCCCATATCCTGGTATCCCCTAAAAAAGGGATAACTTGATGCGGGAAACCATAAGTTCCCATATTGGATGAAAAATCCACTAAAGGCAACCGAGGCGCATTCCAACGCGCTATTATAGACAGCACCCCTCTCGCACTTTTGATTTCGTCTTCCCCTAAATAAGGGAGGGTGGAACGAGAGCAGTGGTGTCCCGCATCCGCACGTACGCGCACCCCTAACCAACACTACAAGAAAATAGGGCAACTGCAACAGAATATTGCAACGGAATTGAATTCAGTTACAATATGAGTGGACAAAGAATTTTTAACGAGGAAACCCATTAGCCGCGTCCTTTTTTTGGGGGGGGGGGGGAAAGTTGGAGGGAAAAATGATGTCAAATATTGAAACGGAATTTTGCAACAGAATTGAAATCAGTTTCAATGTCGTCTAATTTTGCAATGGTTTTTGAAACAGATGAGCTTCTGTTTCAATTTTCCGTTTCAAGTTCAGTTGCATTTATTAATATAAGATTTTTATATTTTAAATCTAAAAAAATTGACACTCTATTTTGGATGAAAAATTGGAGGAAAGAAACCCGCCTAATTTTGCAAGGGATTTTGAAAGTGTGCAATGTATTTGTGTAGGAAACCCATCTCAGCCGCGTCATTTTTTCGGGGAAAAAAAGGAGGGAAGAATGACGCCTAATACTTTATTTCATTTACCCGGCAAAATAAAAATTTCCCAAATCCCTTCCCCCTAATTTTGCCCCAAGTTTGTCGAATTCAATATACTGCCATCTCCCTTTCTCTCTCTATCTCTCCCCAAAACACTTCCCTTTCTCCCTTGACCTCGTCCACACACATTCAAAATTGAGTATTGTCCATCTCCGTCTCTCTCCATTGTTGTTATGTCTGCTTGTGAATCCGTTCATTAAGTGCTTCTTTCTCTCTCTCTCTCTCTCATTCTCTCTCACTTTTTATCTCTCTCCTTCACTAATTTGTGCCCTAGGTTTTAACAGTTTACGATTTTTCCAAATTACAGAGGAATGATTTTCACGATTCCCAAATTACAGAGGATATTTGCTTACATTTATTTGGGTTTATGGGTATGTTGCAGGAGCTTGCAGAAAATTGCAAGAAGCGAACCCGTAGAAGTAAGTTTAAGTCTTCACTTTTACTTTTTTCCTTTAAAACTACATTGTTTTCCCTTTGCACTTGTGATTGTTATTCACAAATAGACATGGTTAATTGTATCATTCTTTGAATTTATGTCTTTCATAATTCTAGCCCTTTTTTGTTAATACCTGTTTCAATTTTCCATATTCTTATAATGAGATCCCTGTAGTTCTTGCTATTTGAAGGTCCATGTTTCATATTTTTTCTGGATACCCATGTTTGGCTGTTGAAAGAAGCCCTTTCTTTTACATGTGTGTTTCTTGGAATGGATTCGCTTCACTACTTTTGGTTTCGAGGATTTGGTTCTTATGGCACCACTTAAATGTAATCAATCGGTGATTTTGGTCTCACTGTGCATATAGATGAGTAATCACTCATGATTGTGAACATGTTGAAGTTATGTTGGTGTTTATATAAAAGTTGGGTTTCAAGGAACCCGATACTCTATGGTTTGAATTTGAGTGGACTCGCCCACTAATCAAGTGGTACCCCGATGGGTTTCTTTTGATTCTTTTTTTTTTACATTCGAAGTTCCTACTAAAAAATCGTAAGCATTTAACTGGAAACAGAAGAGGATTTTTAGATTGGTGCGACATCATCGAGCTTTTTCTAAAATTTATTTCGCTTGCACCATGTTTGCTTATAGGCTTATAGCTCATCATGTGGATGTTTTTTAATTCATTGCCTTCAATCCTTCTCACCAGTTAGACGTATGAATAGGTACTAAACTCTGTCAATATAATTTATCTATAGCTTTCAGACTGACTTATTTCTTTGATCGGCAAAAAAAATCTTTTATTGATATGAGAAAGAAATACACCTGATCCCACCCGAACACCAATCACCACCACCAACACTTCAAAATACAAGCTTCATATTACACCCATCTAACAAATACACTGACCGATATTTCCTCTACTCTAAAGAGATCTAAACCAAACAATTGTAACACACCAGCATAATTACACCTCAAAAATTTCAGGCAGACTACGAGGAGAAAGGTACTTGGAAATTAACAAGGCTTGATTTTTCTTCATAAAGGCATTTAGATCTGACTTTTCAAGCAAGTACATAGTGACTAACCTTGTTAATCTTTATTCCTTTTTTGCCATTCGTTGAACATTAATTGTTAATGCTATTATACTCGCATAGTCCTGTGACCGACAAATATTTGAAACTTGAAAGTTGTTTCATATTTTTCAAACCAACAATTCTGTGTGAGATATGGTTTTGTATTATTTTTTCATCGAATTCAAACTTCAAAAGCATGAATGTCGGATCCCCAAAACCAAGAGCATCGACGTAAGTCAACTACAAAGCAGATATATAATAAAGCGAATTGGTATTTTTTATAATCAATTTGAATTTTTACTGTTCTTTTTTTGTTCCTTTATTTTGTTTGTGAATGGATGTGTGGGGGGGGGTTGCAAGTGTTACTTGTTCGATGAATGGGCTCAGTTTGATAAATATGCAATTACTTTCAAGGTTGAGGAGGTAAGTAACAACACTGATATGTTTTGACATGCTTGTTTTAGTTCTTTTACCTTTCAGAAAAGAATGATCATATTCAATCCCTTTCTCTGCAGCTTTTTCTTGATATGTTGATCTTCTTGACTTCTTTATGGGCTTGATATGTTCATTTTTCTTTTCATTCCAAAAACACAAATAATATTTACTCGTTGAAGGCGGCCTTGTGCCCTTTACTTGTTGTGCCTAAAATATTTTTTTTGTTTTTGAGGTTACTTGAATAATTCCTTGTTTCTTAATTAAAGCATAAGCATTCTTTGATGCCATTTTAATTTACATAAATCTGTATCTTTTGCAGTTGTAGGCTGCTAACATTGAAGCCGATACCTCTTGGGTGCATGATGGTGAGTTTCAATTAACAAGACACGAATTTTTAGATTTACGCCCGGAAAAATACAGTGGTATGTTTATTTGAAATACCTTTTTCCTCTCTCCCTCTCTCCTACTTAATGTCGGTTCATGACATGAGAAATTACCAATTGAACTCTCTAAAATTGTTCCTCATTCATGACTAGGTCAAATCAATTTCTTCGACCAATAGGTCTTATTTCTTTAGGATTCAAGTATATTTATTTGTATGTGAACATGTTTCATTGTAGCCCTATGATTGTAATAAACAGTTTTGTTCATTGTCTTTACTATCCACTTTTCCATGTGTAAGTGCTTTAGTTTAATAATACCAATACAAAACAACTAAAGGGAAAGATGGTCTATCTGGTTTGTTAGTTTGTTTTTCTGTAGTGTGGTTACCAAAACAAAGCAACGTGATCTCATAACTAATATTCATCTCCATAGATAACTTTTCTTCAAGTGATATATGTAAATTGTATTAGGTTGCTGCGATGCCAATGAGAAATAAGGTGTCAGTCTTGTTATTTGCTTGCTTGATGATTTAGAATTTGATTGGCTATGTCAGATCATAAGAAACTTGTAGGATTCAGAACCGTTGGTTATACATAATTTGTCTCTCTAGGGACGTGTTAGTTGTAGAGCATGCCCAAGCCTATTTCTTATGATGCAATTTGTCTTCTTTTAAAGAGTGGGACTCAGAAATTGGAGTTATATAATCCCATTTCCAGTTTGTGAATAGTAGTTGGATCCTCCCCTTACTTTATTTTACTGCTAAATGCCATATCTCCATGAAATGGACAGAATTTGATTGTTTATTAGTTCATCTTTTGTTTGCTTGCCATCATTTGTAGCATTTTGATCTCCTTTGTTAATAGTTTCTCGATTTCTATGCCTTCCTCTTCTTGTACCAGACCTCCATTGTGATTGTCCTCTATTAAGCTATATGTCCGATATGAAACTGGAGTTCATCACCACTCTACCATTTCTTTTGACATTGATTTCGTTAATTCCTTTTATATTCCCTTCATACAAAACAAGTATTGGGGAGGGGATAATATACCATTAGCTCACTTGGATGAAGTTTTTAGGACTGTTTTTTAATTAATATCAAAGATGCACTCGTGGCCGAGAAGTTCTTTCTCGGTCGTCAAGACGATCATAAAATCTTTTCATTGTAACGGTCATGGCTTGGGCATAGACCATCTATTTTTTGATCTAACTTCTGCTCTTAATTCAGGTTTATAGTGAACTTGCTGACCGTTGTGGAGTGCCCCAGTTGGCGAAAAAATTGAACCAGGTAACATTGAGCCAGCCTGAGTTTTCTACGATTTTGCTTTTAGTACTTCTCTTTGGAAGCAGCTATGAAACATCTATCATGTTAAACATTGGCTAGTTCTAAACCATGCACAATACAGTAGCACGAGCATCTGTTGTTTCCTCATTTCGTCTAATTATTCCTTGTCTTTAGTGAACTGATATTTTTCGCCTTTGGTCACTTTTAGAACTTTATGTCATTGGGGAATATATGATCTCATGAATGGGAATATGATTTTTAAGTCACTGATTTTTATATGAACTCATTGGCATTTGGACAATGCTTCCTGGGTTGAAGTCGCATATAAGTTCTGCTTTAGTTTTTGTTGCAAAGGAACATGCCAACTATGGAGAAATAAGAGTCAAAAGGTAAAGCTTGACACTTTTCTTGAATAGCTTGGTTGGCTCTTTCCAATAATGTATAATTGTTTTACATTTAGGATTGTTACACTTTTTCAAAATTGATTCACAACTAGGGATGTTGAACTTCCAACCTCTTCCATTGGAGAAGAAACGAAGAGAAAAAAACAAAAGGAAGATGAAAAAAAAGTTTGTTGAAGCTGTGTGCAGACAACCTAGACACCTCGTACGAAAAATGTGTTTTCTCGCTCCACAGAGATCGAAACGACGAACCGTTTTTTTCCCTTAAAGTAGACTCGTAAATCTTTCCATAGAATATGGCCACACTTTCTAGAACCTCCCGAGTCAATACAGTTTAATTGTTAAAGTTTGTTAAAATTCTGGTTCTGCACATTGTGGACATCAACTACTTTTAACCTCATTCCTTGACCATTACATTGCCATTATGCATACTCATTTACGTAAGACACTCCGGTGTCAAGTGAACTAGGTTTCCTAATTAGGAAGCCTTAACAAATGCAACAGGGGCACTTGTTAAATAATACTAAATATAAATAATACTAAATATAGCCCTTAAATAATACTAAATATAGCCCTTAAATGTTAGATCTTTCACATGTGGACTCTTTGAATGGTACTGGGGAAGTATACATTTTCCCTGAACCCCAAGGGATGGGAGAAATGACAAGGGTACTCAGACAAAGATCTTAAGGTATTTGGTTCCAATCCCCATGCCAAGGGGCCATACTTATGTATAAAAAAAAGTATACATTTTCCCTATAAATAAATTCTTTCTTCCAAAAGGGGCTTATCTCTAACAGACTTGCTTGATTTATTTGAATATGTGTATAAGATAGATAGATAGAAGAAAAGATAAAAACTTATAATGAAAAGGCTATTGGTAAAACTGATTGAATTGGGTGGAAGAGGGAGCAAAATCCAAATTTTAAACATAGATGGAAATAGTCTGTCGCCCTCGTTATATGAATGGTTCGTAATCCCCAACTATTTTGATCTTCATGGGCCCGATTGCATTTATATCATTTGGTGCTTTTAGGAACCGGCACATAGGCAGCAGTTCTATTTTTGGAAGAATTACAGAATAATCGGCTCAAACATATCTTACCAAGGCCTCTTCCCCGAAACCGCAGTGGCTCCCCAAGCATCGGTCCAGCTCCACCGCCTGTACCACCTACAACCAGCACCATTACTGCAGCTTCGGTCCTCTGCTGCTGCTCTGTCCTCTCCCATGCAATATGGGATCCAATCAGAACTACTCTATTAAAGAATGACCCCAGGAACAGTGTGGTTGATAGAAGAAAGAGAAAGTATGATACTTTTGTCCCTTTTATTTCTTTTGCAGCTGAAATTGATATCCATCAAATGTCTCTTGTAGTAAAACTGCATAGATTTTCCATTAGTTACCCGTAAAACCTATTGAAAGACAACTGTTTGATCCATTCATATTTCGGCTTTTACAGAAAGATGTATAATTAGACATGTTGTGTTTGCTACAACTCTATGGTGGATGGGATATGTTAATCGAGGTAAAATCGTTCTTTCTTTCTTTGGGTTGGGTAAGTTTATTATTTAAACATGGTTTGTTATTACTATTGTTATTATTAGTTTAAGAAATATCGCCCTTGTATTTTGAAGGCAGCTATATTACATTTACTTTTTTAAAATGTTGTAGCTTGTAGGTCATATCTTTGTATTTATTTGATAGAATCTTTTGGCAACAAGAACAACCTGGTTTTTATCCAAGCGAGAATAAAATCAGTATGCAACATTCACTTCTTTAGAGCTAGCAATAAATAAGTCCATGTCACTGCTGTGCTTTTATCGAAGATTTTTAATCTTTTATGAAGTTTAAGTCTTTGACACAAAATGTAGAAATACAATTTACAAAAGTGCATATGGTGAGAATTGCGGTGTTGAACAATTCAAAGTTTTTTATTTTACTATCATGACTTCCATTTTACCTCAAGTGTCTTACCTCAATTCAATGTTTGGTTATAATTCAAAGTTTTCTAGCTGTAACATGGACTTCCATTTTACCTCAAGTAACTTTGGACTTCCATTTTACCTCAAGTATCCATGTCAACAGAACAATATAAGTTTGGTTGTTCTTTGAAAGTTTTTATTTGTTTTCTTTTAGTAAATCTTACACTTAATCTATTCTCGGTATGGTTGAAGTGAAGGCCCCACCAAGGATTGGGAATCTTCGTAGAAGCTCTCGGTCTTACTGTAAGTCTCTCTCTCTCTCAAAGAAAACTTTCATGTAAACAAAGTCACCGGATAATGTTGATATATGTCCAACCCGAGTCCATGAATCTTCATTGTTATTGAATTTTGCAAGTTATACGGCCGTGTTACATCAAATATAAATTAAATTTTGTTGTTCCACATGAGGACAGAGCTTTGTTGTTGTAGTGGGCAAAATATACCTTGTGACTGGTTTGCCAATTCGAAATGCATAAGGTACTTCCAGAACCTGCTAAAAAGAACTATGAAGCCTGAAGTTAGAGATGCTGCCAGGGAACATGCGGAAATGGAGCAAATCAAAGTTGATTTCAAGCTAGTGCAAGAGGAGATTCGGTCACTTAGAGCCCAACAACATCCACCAACGTCTATGTAGTTTGACATATAGACAATGTCTTTTGTTAGTCACTTGGAGGCTCTCAACATTCTCCACACTGTCATGTAATCCGACACTTCGACAATGACTTTTAAATGAAATGTTTAAACTTGAGTGGTTTTAAATGTTTGATTTTAGATTTATTTTTTGTAAAATGTGAAATATGAAATGTTCAATTAGGTACGATATATATATATATATATATATATATATATATATATATATATATATATATATATGATATAAATTTGTAAAAACAAAAATTTTATGATATAAATTTTGCAACAGTATCTTCTGTTGCAATAATAATTGAAGAAAAAAATCAATTAAACATTGTAATGGAAAAGTCTGTTGCAAAAATGTAACGAAAAAGTCTGTTGCAAAAATGTAACAAAAAAATGCAACGAAAAAGTCTGTTGCAACAATGCAACGAAAAAATCTGTTGTAAAAATACAACAAAAAAAGTCTGTTGCAAGAATGCAACAGAAAAAATTAGTTGCTATTTGCAACAGACGTCAAATGTCCTTGGAAACACATTTGCAACCGAAAATTTTGAAATTGCAACGCTCGGTTTTCGTTGCAATATCATGCAACGGAATACATACGGTTGCATAAAATTTGCAACGAGGGTTTTCCAAACGGAATTTGCAACGAACTTTTTCCGTTTCAATCGTCTAATTGTAACGGAATTTCATTTTTTGCAACGAATTTTCCGTTTCTGTTGCCCTGTTTTCTTGTAGTGATACATGATGAGTACTTTTCCTTTAGGAGGGTTGACTGAAGACCAAATTAAAATGAAATATTTTCCCAGTGCATTAAAAGAACTGGCAAAGCGATGGTTTATGAACTTAACACCTAATAGTGTTTATACTTGGGCTCAACTATATGATTTGTTTATGAGTAAATTTTATAAGCATGCATCTCTTACTGAATATAGAAAACAAATCATGTCATTCCAAAACGAACCAGGTGAAACATTCCATGAGTCTTGGGATAGATTTAAAAATCTGCTCATTATGTGTCCTCATCATAATTTGGCTCAACATGTCTTAGTGCTTCAATTTTATCATGGTCTTTCGCCAGGCTTACAAACTATGGTTGATAGTGCAGCTGGTGGTTCTATTAATAGAATGACACCAAAAGCACTAGAAGAATTATTTAAGATGTTAAGTATTAATTCTCAACAGAAAAGTGTTAGAGGTAAAAATAGGAGTCTATATCAAATTCAAGAAAAATCAGATACACAAGCTCAATTTGAAAATTGGCAAATTCAAGAAGCATGTGCTTTATGTGGATTATATTTTTATGCTACTAATTTTTGTCCATCAAGTGCTATGTATGCTGAACAGGCTAATGCTATGAATATATACCCTCAAAGGCCAAGGAATGATCCCTACTCAAACACATATAATCCTGGTTGGAGGAATCATCCTAACTTTTCTTGGGGAGGAAATAAGCTTTTACAACCTCAACAATTCCAGCCTCAACCACCTCAACCTCCACAATTTCCAAATCAAAATCAATTGAGAATTGAAGAAGTTCCAAAACAAGATGGAGCAAACAAAAGTCAAGCAGTGTTGATGAAATATATGCTTGAAGAGATTGAAAATTTAAAGAAGCACATTTTGACTTCTGAAACCGAGAAAAGAGAAGAAGGGAAGTTCCCTAGTCAAACCGAGCAAGCAAAGTCAATCACCGTCTTGCGAAGCGGTAAGGTAATATGTGAAGAGGTAAGTGATCCTGTTCATTCTTCTAATGTGCCTGATACAGTAGAAAATTCTGAAAAAGAAGTTGAAAAGGATGATAATAGTAAAAAGAATAATGAATCGATTAATCAAGAAATAGAAGTAGAAGTTGAAAAAGAGTTAGATCAAGAAGAAGAGGAACCTTATGTGGCTCCACCACCATATGTTCCTCCAATCCCGTTACCAAGAAGACTTATGAAAAACTGAATGGACAAACAATTTACGGAAATTTATAATATGTTATCGAAAGTGAATGTTAATCTTCCTTTTCTTAATGTCATTAAAAATATTCCAGCTTATGCAAAGTTTTTCAAAGATCTTCACTCTAAGAAACACAAGTTTGAAAACAATGAAAAAATTATTGTTTCGAAAATGTAAGTTCTGTTTTACAACCCGAATTACCCCCTAAGTTGAAAGATCCTAGTAGCTTTAATATCCAAGTTTCCTTGGGAAGCTCTAAAAAGATGAAAGCCATGCTAGATCTAGGAGCTAGTATTAATTTGATGCCTTTTGCGGTCTATAAACAGTTAGGGTTAGGAGAACTAAAACCCACTAGTATGCAATTACAATTAACTGATCGTTCAGTTAAATATCCTTTGGGTATAGTGGAAGACATCCTAGTTCAGGTTGAGAAACTAATCATTCCAGTCGACTTTGTGGTTCTAGAGATGGAAAGGAAGATATGTACAAATAATGAAGTTCCTATATTGTTAGGCAGACCATTTATGGCCATTGCCAATACTATGATAAATGTGAAAAATGGTAAACTCACAATGTCAGTCCTAGGTGAAAATGTTGAAATCTCTGTTTTTGATGCTATGAATAGACCTAGTGACATAAATGCATGTTTCTCCATAGACGAAATCGAAAAATTATCAACTGAAACTTTTTGAAGAAGATAATAAAGATGAAGACTATGAGAGAGATACATTTATAGTTTATGATGATAGTCCTACCCCTCCCATAAAAATTGACATTGATGAGATTGAAAGAGAAATAGAAGAGGAAGAAAGACAAGAAAGAGAGAAGTTAGAAGCTCTTAAAAAGAAAGATAAAGAAAATAAAGAGAAACAATCAGAAAATAGTTTTGATGAATTTGACAAAGTAGAAAAAGTAAGTAATGAAATTAAAGAAGATGAAGTAGAGATTTTAAAATCTCTTTTTGAAGAAATAGAAGATGTTAAAGAAAAGAATGAGGAGGCTAAAATAGACGAAACAATTAAAGCAGAAAATTCTGAATTTATGCCATCTATTAAATCTCCTCCAGTTGAAGAATTAAAACCATTACAACCTAAAATATGGATGGTTGAAACTTTATGCTGTTATTATAGCAGCCGATTTAACTGAAAAGCAAGAAGCTAGTTTGTTGAAAGTTTTATGGACACATAGAGAAGCTTTAGGATGGTCCTTAGCTGATTTAAAAGGTATTAGTCCATCTATGTGCATGCATAAAATACATCTAGAAGAAGGTAGTAAACCTTCAAGAGAAAGGCAAAGAAGACTTAACCCACACATGGAAGAAGCTCAAGGCTCAAAATTCATTGACGCTTTTAGAGAGGGAGATTGTGCTGGAAAAGCCAATATGTGAGAACCCGGTTTCGACACCTCCCGTCGCTATTGAAAAGCGAGCGGTTTGGAAACACTAAAGCGCGTAGAATACGCTTGGCCTTGTTGTGGACTCTAAATTGTGTGTACATAGTCACCACCTCTATTTTAAGGTTAAACAGAGAAAAACCAAGTATACCAGAAAATGTATAGGTTCGGGCGCTAAGTTACGAGTTAGGAAGGGGTTAGTCACCCAACTCACCCTTTAGATCTCATTTTTAGAGTTTCATTAAATAACATACTTTTTAAATATATTTAGTCTAGAAAAAATATTATATATATATATATAATATTTTTCTAGACTAAGTAAAAAAATATGTTAAAAAACTGTTATGAAACTAAAATGAGAAAAGTATATATATATATATATATATATATATATATATATATATATATATATATATATATATATATATATACACACACATTGAAAATAGTAGTGCTTTGTTTAAATGTTATTTAGGCATCATAACGACTATGTTTGTATTACAATTATAATAGAATAATTTTACATTTAATAATAACGTGAAAAGACTAGTAGGTGGGTACCTACCTTTTGAAGCGTGGTATTTGAACCGGTATATATGCCTTGGATTTAGCCCACTAGGCACTTAAAGTCTTTAGGTGTACTTCTCTTATCCTTCGAGAAAGGAAGTCTTTTTATCTTGTCATCATCATCATTATCAGATTGCCGAAACGGCGGTCACCGTGAGAAGTGAGTGTCATGTACGTGCATGTCTTATATGTAAATGTCTTGTGTCTATCATGTATGTATGTGTATGTATGTCTATATATGTGTATGTATATGTATGTATGTGTATCTATGTGTATGTATGTGTGTGTATATATATATATATATATGTGTGTGTATATATGTATATATGTATGTATGTGTGTATATGTGTATGTATATGTATATATGTGTATGTATGTGTATATATGTGTATATATGTGTATGTGTATGTATGTGTATGTATGTTTATGTGAATGTATGTTTATATATGTCTTTTGGTTTGGCTTGTGGCAAGGACTGAAACTCGATGGATTTCGGGGCAAGGAGGAGGAAATGCTCGCTTGCTCGGGCAAGGGAGGAGGCAGGCTGGCTTGTGAGGCAAGGCAGTAGAAGGCAGCTTTTTCTCGACAGAGGAAGGGACAGTGATGTGTGTGTGTGTTGTGGGTTTATGTCCTAAAGAATGAAGAGGCTTGGGGCCTCTATTTATAGGAGGAGAAGCGGGTGCATGGCACGAGGTGGAGGCAAGAGAGCGAGACAACGAGCAGGTTGCATCGATGCGATATTATAAACGGCAGCGTTTTATATGAATAGGAGAAGTGGGCAGAGGCATGCGGCACTAGAAGTGATGGAGAGGCTCAATACATGT